>BGPT01000608.1:75590-105947 GCA_003297045.1 Symbiodinium sp. clade C Y103 | reverse complement strand
GTCTAACATGCTTGTTGAGGCAAGGATCCCACCTGTTAACTACATACTGGAAATTTAGCATCAAACATCTGAACTTGCACTTCGCTACCGGGTAAACACCTGTGATATGCCCATCNACCCCTACGGTTGCTCACTCGCTTCTGCCTCCATGGAGGACTGATTCGGCACACTATGCCAAGATTGCTCTTCCCCATTAGGGATGATAAAGTCATGGTTTGACCAATACACACGGCTGATTTTTAGTGAGTTGAGAACGTCGATGGTGGTCTTCTTGTGCACGCCTGATCGGGATCCTGGGTCCATCATCCTTGGGAAACAAGTGAAATCAGTGGTCTAACATGCTTGTTGAGGCAAGGATCCCACCTGTTAACTATATACTGGAAATTTAGCATCAAACATCTGAACTTGCACTTCGCTACCGGGTAAACACCTGTGATATGCCCATCCATGTTCACATAGTGGAAATGGAAAGTAAACAAATAGCCGAACAAACCACGTGTGTTGGGGTTCTTGGCTTAGCCCCAGCCATTCCAGATCTCTGCGACTCATCGATTGGGAGGAACAACAGCAATGAATTAACAAAGAAGGTAAACCAACGGTGACTCCAAGCAGGTACGTGGAAATGGCGTCCCATCTCCATATCACAAGTAACATTGTGGTGTCTTCGTTGGATGCTGACCACAATGCACCCCAGCATCCCCCNATGAATTGATCTGCGATGAAATTACACGCAGCACGGATTGACATAGGTGGTGGGTAAATCATTCGCTCATCTTCACTGTGTCAGTTTCAGCGGCGGTTTCCTGCATGTAAATAGCAGGGTACACACACACACACACACACACACACGCGTTCCAAAAGGAAGGCAAATTTCTGGGCGCTGACGTGTAGTTCAAGTAGATCAAAAAGGCGAAGAGTGTGTCCAGCGCGTTGTGGAACAACGAACCGCAACATTGCTCGTCAATGCGTAGTGGGTAAATCAGTATAGAAAGAAAGGCTGTATGTCCTGCTCAATTATACATCCATGTCTTCATCTACAGGATGTGAACTGAAAATGCACCGCACCGCACTCAAGATGGCTTCCACATCGGTAAACTGCATCAGAGCTGTGNCCATGTCTTCATCTACAGGATGTGAACTGAAAATGCACCGCACCGCACTCAAGATGGCTTCCACATCGGTAAACTGCATCAGAGCTGTGAAGACTGGCCCCCTGATTTCCAACTGTGCAATTGCGAGACACCCGCCCAGCTTCCCTAACCAAGACTGCGAATAATCTCCAATAGGACGTGCTTTCTGAAACTGGCGCGTTGGTTTCGGTAGGATGTATGCCGTGCTCAGCGTGGATTGAAAATTCAGACCCCAACGGCACTGCTTCTGTATCCGCTGCGGTGGGCCTTGCTGTATATCAATCATAATGTGTTCAGCGCCACATGCTGAAGGTTGAAAAACTAATGTATCGCCAAATATTCTGTTGGGCAGAAAGTGATATTGAACAGGACACATCAAGAGAATTTAATTGAATTGGGAAATGATTAGCAGGGGTTGCAATGAATGGGCTGAGAAAATGACGCAGCTGACTTTGTCGACGATGTGTTGTTCCATGTTGTCGTCGACAATGTTAAATGGTGCAACTTCGCTGCCCGCATGGTAACGAAAGTCAGAGATGTCTGGAAAGCAGTCTGAGGCCCAGGCCACGATATGTTCGGTGGTATTCTGTTTTCGTTTAATGTGCTGTGGAAAAGAATCACAGGTGCAGGATGGTGTTCTGTCAGTGTACCACAATTTCAAAAAACGTCGACAATTGTACAGAACTTGCCCCCACGTTTTGTATTTGACATGAATGATGGGCGCCCGGGGTTTGTGAAGAGGTGGGAAATGAATACGATGAAAATAGGCGAACCCAAGCATCCACTTTCGAATGTTCTCAAGCATCATGTCAGCTGGAATGTGAAGCCGCAACGGTACGTTGTTAGGTGGAACAGTAATGTGTCGAAATTCAAGGATCAATCTCCTCAACTGACTTTGACCACGCGTTCGAAAAGGTTCACTCACAAACCGAGATAGTCGCCACAATAAGACAACATATGGCGTCGAAATCGCACACTGTTGTGTGCAGACACATGGAATTTTTGGAATTGTATCTAAACTCATGGGTTCGTACCTGGAGGTCATTTCAATAAGCTCGGCATGTGAAATGATCAAGGGGCACCCAACGTTGGAACAAGGATCCTATGCATGACACGCATCTGCAGCAGTAAGGCCCCCACCATTCGCACAGCGACTCTGACTTTGCTGATTTGATCCCTTCGACTTTTGCTATGATCAACAATATCAAAGGTGGGTACTGTGTTTGCATGCAGGTGTCTGACGCAAGCTGTTTGTGTTATAGAAATCAAATCTTCACTCTCGTCTGGATTTGAAATGCACATACAAACATGCATACACACACTCACACAGAGTTTGCGCACTTCTGTCTGCGAGTGGTCACATACATGCATACATACACACACCGAGAGTTTGCACAGGTCGGCGTGCATGTTTTCACATCGTCCGTTCGCAATGTTGTTTAGATCATGCAATGTCTGAAAGTACCTAGCTCAAAGCTGCAGCAATAAGGTCCCGACCGTAGTTTTTTGAGTGTATATCCCCCTGCTATTACGTGCAATGAATTGATCTGCGATGAAATTACACGCAGCACGGATTGAAGCAGGTGGTGGATAAATCAATCGCCTATCTTCACTGTGTCAGTTTCAGCGGCGGTTTCCTGCATGTAAATAGCAGAGCACGCACACACACACACACACGCAAACACACAACTCTGTCACACACAGTTTTTGCACACATCCCCTTTCTCTCTTCTATTGTTACCATCCGCTCTTTACACTTTTTTTGGTACTTATTGGAAGAAGTTGACATGTGGGGTTATCCGGTCTTTTAATTCTTTTTTGGGGGTGCCTTTGCGAAGGACATGGGACAAAAAAACCTCAACCCTTTAACTGTTAACGAAAAAATTGCAAAACCCGTTCGCCGTACAAGGCCATTCGGGAGAGTTTGCTGCGCCCCGCCAAGTCTCATATGCAGGAAAATGATGTGCGCAAAATTTTGCACGTTTTGCATCCCATCTTTTGTATGGGCACCCACATCTCCGAGCCTTCGCATAAAATTGGAAATCCATTCGTGTTGCGGGTGCAAATTCAGAACATGTTGGGGCCATCCACTTTGACGTGCAATTTTGGTTGCAAAACGGTGCTGTTTTGTCCACGTATCAACATGATAAACTTGTAAAGCAACGTCGAGTCTTCCCTTCATACGGGACACCGTATCTCTCCAACATTTGTCATGCACCCATCAAGCAGTGGGCCTGAACATCTTGCGTTGTACTGCATTCAATTTTGTGAAGTTGCTATGAACGGCAAATCGCTACGGCTAAGGTCAGTGATTGTACTGCGCCTGCCGCGACAAAGGGCCTCCAAAGGCACCTCTCATTTTGACTCACGCCTGTCAACGGCTTGGCAACGTGCAGAATGCCCCACGTTTGCCATGCGAATGAAAAAATGTCTAATGTCCTGCACCTGTCATGCAAAACGAGGTTTCAGCCCTCAAACTGTCCCCGATGTCCCATGCCTACCACGAAATGGACATAGCTCAAAAAACGAGTACGGCGCGGTAGTAAAACGAGACCTTCGGAAAAGCCAACATCGCGCCGCAAACTTGTGCGAGTTTGCGCAGTCGAAACGCACATGGACATCTCAGAATGGAACCTTTACGTGCGAATTTAGAGGTAAAATGCCGGGGCCCAGATGGAGCACCTTGATCAAGCACCGGCCTCTATTACTACCGTAAGAACCCGTCAGTGTGGACACAGTGCTTAGGAAAAATGCAGAAAGAAAGTGAAGGTCGAAAACAAAGCGAGCTGTCTGCAAGAACGCCTCTGCGACAACCGAAACTCACGCGGTGAACAATTGTTGCCCGATTTTGGACTTTGAATCGGCTGGAACTGTTGCATTGGCGACCGTGCTCGGTACAAGAACGGTGTGCGAACACAACCCGATACCGCAGAAGTTGCACCTCAATATAGGCGATGTTTTTCGTTTTGATTTGGGACATGACACTCCAATGCGGATCATTCTCAATGAATATAGATGCGTTTTCGTCAGTATGTTTTCTGAAATCCCTCACTCCGAACTGCGTGGATTCGAATTTGTTGACAACATTTAAGAAATCGTGTTGGGGCAGGCGCATGTCTAGTTGTTGAGATGTTTACATACGAGAAGTCTGAACTGCAGAATGTGCACACATGAATTGTTTCAAAGAAATCATGCGTAATGTGCACACAGTATCCACAAATGGTGGCACGTTACATTTGACAAACGCTGACCGCTGACGCCACATTGCGCAAACATGCACAAACGCATTGTGACGACACATGGCGAGTGACGACGCATTCCGACGACACATTCCTGACGACACATGGCGACTGACGACGCATCCCTGACGACACACTTTGCCCTGACGACACATGCGCCTCTCCTTTCGTTGCCAACACCTCTCCCTCCGTTTCGGCCCCCTTTCGTCACAGCTTCTCTCATTCCGCTCGAACACCTTGCTTTTTGAGACCATACTTCATTTTCGCAACAATATTGTTTTTCCACTGGTGCTTACTGCTTAACTACTCGTCTATCGCAACGGCACCTTTAATTTCGTTGCCGCATTTCCTCTCACAATACGCTTGCCTCTTTGTTCTACAGCACCTCTCCTGGCATTACATGGCATTACCACAGGTCTCCCGTCGTAGAGCGCCCATCCCTTTGCAGCAGCACCGTGTCTTCGTTGAACGTCTTTTCGTCTTTGGGGGACATGTCTTCGATTCGTCTGCAAGACGCCAGGCATCGTTGGGGAAATCGTCTGCGAAGTTCGTCTTTGTCTGCAAGTGGAATGTTGCAATGTTGCATCCCCCACGCAGGCACGATGGACATTTCAAAAGACCGTCTCAATGCTTGTTTCTTTTTCTCAGTTTTCTCCTCAATTTTCTAGCGCTCTTCTCAGCTCTCCTCAATTCTCCTCAGCTCTCCTCAGCTCCTCCCAGCTCTTTGAATGTTTGCACCGTGGAAGTTCAAAATGTTTTCCGTCGAATGTCCGGTTCGCAGCGAACTCTGTTCAGAGTGCCTCCAAAAACTGTTGTTGCTTTTACACGCCCAAAAATGCATTGAAAGAGTTGTCGGCCAGGCTACTTGGCTTATCTTAGCGCATCTTGGCGCTATTCAGCAAAAACCACAATTTGTTCATCCTCTTCTATTCAGTCTACGATCTAAGAACCTCTACTTAGTGGATCTTCTATTTAGTCTGGCGCTGAAACGTTACGGTTTTTGCAGTGGATCTGGGATTCCTGAATTGTAGGCTCCCCTGCTTTTTGCAATTCCTGACTCAAACCTTGCTAAAGGTGAGATCTTTGGGTTTCAGCCTAGATTCCTGGTTTTGGCGGCGATCCTTTCCATACCTCCTTTGTGTTTGCGCATCTTCTGAGTATCAATGAAGGCTTCGAATGGTGAGAAGGGTCTGGACACATTGTTTTTACGACCTTTTGAGTACCTTGTGGCCGCCTTCGATGTCCGCATAAAGGGGTCGGGTAGGGCAATGTGGCACGTCCCAAAACAGGATTGCTACTGTAGGTGTGCTCCATGGGAGTGTGCCACTGGAGTATGTACATTGTAGCGCATCCGTTGCTGCCGCACACTCCACATGGTCCCGACTCAGATTCAAATTCACCCCAAACAAATGGCCCGCGGAATTCGAGTGCAAGTTCAAAGTGATGGCTAGTTAGCGGCTATTTTTGAAAAGCTGGTCTTGAAATGTCTTGAAGCATTTTGAAGGTATCAGAATGAAATGTGCAAACGAGGAATGACTCCCTTCATGGCGCCGACCTGCGAGCAAATGATATTGCCATTGCGGAGGTGCAGCAAACTCGGTCATCTTCTGGTTTGGGAGTGCCAAATCGCGGCGCGTTTCAATTGTCCCTGAAGAGTGTTTAACGCTGTTCAGACAGAGTGCATACTTATGAAATCCTGTGAACATCTATATGAACTAGTTCGACTATCTTCAACTTACATCTTTTTTGTTCTCATCCAAATAGTTTGCAATCCACTGCATGGATGTAGTGTAGAATTGGGACATTTCCCCAGGTGTCCAAACGGCATCCTAGCGCCAGGTTTGTCCGACAATGGGTTATGCACATTATTCACTTGCATCTTGCCACATCCACGGAAAGCACGCTTACGAACAGCTATAGTGCAGTGCCACAGAAAATGTGTTGCTGTGACATGCGAAATGACTTTGGGTGTAGAGTGTAGAATAGTTTTTGGATTTTTTTGGGGGGCAAGGTTTTGGATTTTTTTTTTGGGTTTCTCCTCTGGTACCATTTGCCTTGTATTCGCAACAGTTTGGAACTTGAACCTGTCATTTTGCATGGTATTTGCTGCATTTTGGTANTTGCCTTCCATTTTGCATGGTATTTGCTACATTTTGGCACTTAAACCTTTCATTTTGAATGATATTTGCACATGTTGGTACTTCCAACATTTATGTGGGTTTCTTCTAGGGTTTCATTTCGGGTTTCTTTAGGGTTTCTTTAGGGTTTCATTTAGGGTTTCATTTAAGGTGTCATTTATTGCATCTTTAGGGTTTCTTAGGGTTTCATTTATTGTACCTTTACGATTTCTTTATGGTTTAAATAGGGTTTCATTTAGGGTGTCTTTAGGCTTTCAGTCTGCCATTTTGCATGGTATTTGCTGCATTGTGGTATGCTCACCGTCCATTTTGCATGGTATTTGCTACATTCTGGCATGTTTGCCTTCCATTTTGCATGGTATTTGCTACATTTTGTCACTTGAACCTTTCATTTTGAATGATATTTGCACATGTTGGTACTTCCAACATTTATGTGGGTTTCTTCTAGGGTTTCATTTAGGGTTTCTTTAGGGTGTCATTTATTGTATCTTTAGGGTTTTATGTAGGATTTCATTTATTGTATCTTTAGGGTTTCTTTAGGGTTTCATTTATTGTATCTTTAGGCGTTCTTTAGGGTTTCATTTATTGTATAAATCTTTAGCGTTTCTTTAGGGTTTTATTTGGGGGTTACTTAGGGTTGCATTAAGGTTTCAAAGCAGAGAAGCAGAAAAGAAAAAGGCACAGAAGCAGANTTAGCGTTTCTTTAGGGTTTTATTTGGGGGTTACTTAGGGTTGCATTAAGGTTTCAAAGCAGAGAAGCAGAAAAGAAAAAGGCACAGAAGCAGAGAAGCCAAAGAAGCAGAAAAGCAGGAAAAGCATGAAAAGCAGGAAAAGCAAAAAGCGGACACGCAAAGAAGCAGAAAAGCAGAGAAGCAGGAAAAGCAGAAAGCACAAAGGCCAAAAAGCAAAGAAGCAGAGAAGCAGAAAAACACAAAAGCAGAAAAGCAGAGAAGGAGAAAAGCAAAGAAGCAGAAAAGCACAAAAGCGGAGAAGCGGAGAATCAGGAGACCCAAAAAAAATCCAAAACCTGTCCCAAAAAAAATACCAAAAATAAATGACCCTCTAATGACTTTTCGCAACCGGCGGAGCCGAGCAGCGCAATATTGGAGCTTTCTTGACAGTCTGCAAAGATCTGCAAAGTCGTTGCGCACTTGCAATTTGCTCGCCGTGTTTTTTGTTTTTGAGTGGTTTGTGCCTTCGTGTTAACGTACTCCGAGGAATCCGAAACCTTCACCGCGCAGAACCTCAACAATCCTCGGCAAATCTCAATACCTACACCTGTCATTATCCCGTTGCCATAGCCTCCTCTGCCATGGGACAAATCAAGGCCTGCCAGCAAAAGGGCCCGACCATTGATGCATGCGTGTTTCTTTGAGCTAAGCTCTCAGCCCCCGGGAACTGAGGAAGTCATGAAACTACTGGAACTACAAAGCTGTAGAATGGCAAGAGAAACATAGATACAAATGATAAAAATCCGGAAGTCAAATCAAAGGCTTTGGGTCGTAACATGTGGTTAAAATTGAGGCAATACCTCATCAGATCTTTTTTCTACAATCTGTGCCTCACAAAGAAGCTGTCTTCCGCGACTTTTGAGGATGAACCTGGAATATGTGTTCCGATTGACGAACCCCCTTGCGAAGGGAATCCAAGGGACAGGTTCTGTCATGTTTTTTTCATAAATTGTGGCAACTTTGTATCAGCAGACATGCCTGAGCTATTGCTATTGGACTAGGCGAGCCAGAATGTATTTTGCTCAATATCATGCACAATCTCGCCATTCCTCTCCTTACTCTGAGGGAAGCACTGGTTGCTCATGACACCTTCTTGATTGAAGCGGACCTGCAGTCTACCAGTTGCTCAGTTTCTTGGGTGCATTCAGGATCTCCCTCTCCATCAGGGTCGCCCTGCCTTCAATCCTCGAGATTCTTTGGCTGCTTTGAGGCATCCACCAAGCACGCTGCTCAGCAAATAACTGCCCAAAATGCGGGTTGCATCTGAAGAGTCTTTGGTTCTCTTAGGGAACTAGTCTTTCACATTTTGCCGACTAAATGTCCAGCCTGTCATCAGAGCTGGGTGAAAAACCGTCGACTTGCATTCACCCCACAGATTGAGGACTAGCTGGGGTTATTGGATTCAACTGAAGCAAAAACAGAAGTGGCTGGATCAAACAAGTACAGAGCTCCCCAGTGAAGTATCCTGTCATTTCCTGTCCAAGATCGATGCACGTCAGAATGTCCTATACCAAAACGTCCGCACCAAAACCAGGTGAGGCCCAGGACAGGCAGCAGCAGCAGCAGCAGCCTTTTCTCGCTATGTTGAAATGCGCCCGCTCTGAAGTCGAGCGTTGCGCACGGTCTATGTCTATGTGCTGCTCCTTTTCTTTTGCAAAGCAAGGAAAGCAATCCTGCAACTGAAAACAGATCTGAAAACGCTGGAAAAGTCAAGACTTTTCAAGTTCAAACGCTATTGCAAAGGAAAGGAATCGGCAGTACCAGAATCCCTGGCCTGTTCCTGCTCAGGAAAACACGCTTCCGCCCTTGGCAGATCAAATTATCGTTAAGTTCATGTGCAACGTGACGTCGCTGAGCCTTTGTCTTTTCGGCCCGTGACTTCGCGACAGTCATATGGCACAAATTCATGGTCCAATGCTTCCAGGCATCGTCAGCAAACTACAGTCAGAGTGCAAGCAAAATCGGCATAACAGTGCAGCTGGATCCACACCTTTCCAACGAATACTACAAGGTATTTGAAGCACTCAAACATTGGTCGAGGATCCTAAACAGCATGAGTCTTGAGTCCTGTATCTCAGAAACTCAGATTCGAAACAACTTATCCTTTGTTTTACTTGTGGTCTTGCCTCTGGTCCCACCCAAACTGCGCAGTGAAACGCCTCAGGTTAGGGCGAGGCTCAACGCCTAGCCCGCCTTAGAGCTCTGCCTAGCGCCGAACTCAGGGAGTGCAAGGAGAGAGAAACCGAGAAAAGGAGGATCAAATTTCTGGTTTTATAGTTTATACTTATACTTTATATTTATACAGTGTTCGAGTGTTTTCAATGTCCATTCTAGTTAGGGGATGCTCAACATTTTTGGATGTTTATGAGGTTGAACCTATCTGAAAAAACACCAAAATCAACTCTTCCATGCAAATGTTCCCTACTAACTAAGCCCCCAAGGTGACACACCTGCCAATCTAGTGATGTTTAGTAAAATTCAGCCAAAATGACAACAAATTCAACTGTGCAACCACTGTGCCTTCTTGCCGGCTGCAGCCTCGCGCTGCGCCCATGCTGGAAGTTTTTGACCTTTGACCATGGTGAATCTTGCATCTCCACCTCAGTTGACCATCAAATTCACTGCAAAACAAGGAAACAAACCTAGTTTGGTTCGTCTGAAACTAGTGTATCCCATTCCATCCCATGGTTCATCGTTTTCCCCATCAAAATGGCTATAGAATGTGGCGTTCTCTTTTTCATGCCAATAATTCTGGTCTTCCCCGCGGTCTTCCAGTAAATTCGCACGATTGAGTTTTCCCCATCAAAATTGTTTTTGCTTGGGTTGTAAGATCTCCATATTTGGACAAATCCTATGGTCCGCAGCCTCCGAGTGCATCTCAGTGACCAAGGACTTTGTCCAGGAGCTTTGTGATGCCCTGTTCATCACCCTTCACCTTGCACGATGCATAAAATCCATAAGAGTTCAGCGATTCTGATGCATAAACATGATATACATTCACTTATGTTTTTGTGTACATATGCATATATATATATATACATATATATATATATATACATATAAATATATACATACATATATATACATATATAAATATACATATATATTTACATACATACATTACAGATATTGTGCAATGTGTTTACATATGTATGTATGTATGTATGTATGTATGTATGTATGTATGTATGCATGCATGCATATATGTATGTATGTATGTATGTATGCATGCATAATAGCCAATACATATACATATAGATATATATATATACATATCCATATACAGTGTGAATAGTGTGTGTATATATATATATATTGTGTATACCAAGTAGTGTGTGTGTACATATTGTATAGATATAGTATTTAGTGTATATAACATGTATGTATGTATATATATATATGTATACATAGTGTATATATACCAGTAGTACCGCACCAAGGCGGTGGCGGAAGTTTCAAAGATAGGAAACCTATCATGGATGGCAGGGCGAACCCGCTGATGGACCGACAAATGGTTGGAGGCAGCGCAGTGAAGTTGTGATGTAGTTGTAGATGTAGTTGCGGTTGTAGCTTTAGATGTAGTTGCGGTTGGAGTTGTAGTTATAGTTGTTGTAGTTGTAGTTGAAGTGCAGTGCAGCGTAGTGTAGTTGTATAGTTACCGTGGTTGTAGTTGTAGCTGAAGTAGCTGTAGCTGTCATGTAATTGAAGTTGTAGCTGTCATTGTTGTAGTTGTAGTTGTAGCGGTTGTTGTGGTTGTAGTTGTAGTTGTTGTAGTTGTAGTTGTTGTAGTTGTAGTGGTAGTTGTAGTTGTAGCTGTAGTGCAGTGCAGTGTAGTGTATTGTAGCTGTATGCAATTGAAGTGGTTATTGTGGTTGTCGTTGTTGTAGTTGTTGTCGTTGTTGTTGTTGTTGTCGTTGTTGTTGTTGTTGTTGCTGTTGTTGCTGTTGTTGTTGTAATTGTTGTAGTTGTTGTAGTTGTGTGTGTAGTTGCTGTAGGTGTTGTAGTTGTTGTAGCTTTTAAATGTAGTTGCGGTTGTAGTTGTAGTTGCAGTTGTTGTAGCTGTAGTTGTAGTGCAGTGCAGCGTAGTGTAGTTGTATAGTTACCGTGGTTGTAGTTGTAGCTGTTGTAGCTGTAATTGTCATGTAGTTGAAGTTGTAGCTGTAATTGTTGTAGTTGTGGTTGTAGCGGTTGGAGCGGTTGTTGGGGTTGTAGTTGTAGTTGTAGTTGTAGTTGTAGTTGTAGTTGTAGTTGTAGTTGTAGTAGTTGTAGTTGTAGTTGTAGTTGTAGTTGTAGTTGTTGTTGTTGTTGTTGTTGTTGTTGTTGTTGTTGTTGTTGTTGTTGTTGTTGTGGTTGTGGTTGTGGTTGTGGTTGTTGTAGCTGTGGCGCAGCGCAGTGTAGTGTATTGTAGTTGCATGTAGTTGTAATGGTTATTGTGGTTGTAGTTGTTGTAGTTGTTGTAGTTGTTGTTGTTGTTGTGGCTGTTGTGGCTGTTGCGGTTGTAGTTGTAGTTGTAGTGGTAGTTGTAGTTGTAGCTGCAGTGGTAATTGTAGCGCAGTGCAGCGTAGTGTAACGTAGTTGTAGTGGTTATTGTAGTTGTAGTTGTTGTTGTAGTTGACTACTGTAGTTGTAGTTGACTGTAGCGTAGTGTAGTGTAGTGTAGTGTAATGTAGTGTAGTGTAGTGTAGTGTGGCGCAGTTGTAGTGGTAGTGGTTGTTGTGGTTGTAGCTGTAGCCGTTGTAGTTGCAGTTGTAGTTGTAGTTGTTGTAGGTGTTGTACTTGTAGTTGTCGCTGTAATTGTCATGTAGTTGAGGCTGTATTTGTAGTTCTTGTAGTTGTAGCTGTAGTTGTTGCAGTTGTAGTTGTTGCAGTTGTAGTTGCGGTGGTTGTTGTGATTGTGGTTGTATATAGTTGCAGTTGTAGTGGCAGTGGTAGTTGTAGTTGTAGTGCAGTGCAGTGTAGTGTAGTGCAGTTGTGTCGGTTTTTGTCTTCGTACTTGTAGTTGGAGTTGTTGTAGTTGTAGTTGACTGTAGTAGTGCGTGTAATACAGTGCAGTGCAGTGTAGTGTAACATTCTGGAACGAAGCAATCTGCGAGACTTCCTCCATTTTCCAAGGTGCAGACATCAAAAACGAAGCAATTCTGCGAGGCGTCCATCAAAAATGGAAAGTTGCGTGTGCAGCTGATGGCCTCGTACCAATGCGTTTTGCCATTCCATCTCTCTAAAGTGCTGTGCCTGCCATGAAAAAGTGAAGCCAGGTCATACGAAGTGCTGCACCTGTCACGCGAAATCATCTTGGCGAACCTAAAGATCTGATGCCCCAAAATGCAACCCCTCTCAGGAAATCAGCGCCCTGACCTCTTAACATGTTTGCTTGAGATGTGTCTTGTACTGCGCCTGCCACGAAAAATGCATCTTTGCAGATCCGCTTCAAATGTCCCACGCCTGCCATCGTTTTTGAAAATGCTAGAAAACCCACACGTTTAGCTCAGTCTTGACAGGGTGCAGAATCCCTTGCTCCTGCCACACAAAACGAAGCTTCAACGTGTAAAAGTGGTCCAAACATGTTGTGATATTAGCATTTTCACTTCAAAATGTGCTTCGCGCCACAGCGCCGTGCACTTTTTCGACATCGCAACTTCCAAAAGTGCTCCGAGAATGGTGTGCTTTGACACTTTTTACTTCGAAATGCGCTTCGCGCCACAGTGTCGTACACTTTTTCGACATCTCCACTTCCAGAAGTGCTCCGAGAATGCTGTGCTTTGCCGCTTTTGACTTCCACATGTGCTTCGCGCCACAACGGCGTGCACTTTTTCCACACCTCAACTTCCAAAAGTGCTCCGAACCCGACAGTTCTAAACTCTTTTTACTTCCAAATGTGCTTCGCGCCACAACGGCGTGCACTTTTTCCACATCTCAACTTCCAAGAGCGGTTCGAGCATGAGGTGCTTTGCGCCTTTTTATTTCAAAATGTGCTTCGCGCCACAGCGGCGTGCAATTTTTGATCTCTCATCTCCCCAGATGGCTCCGCGCCCGCCGCTTTGGCGAGCCTACTTTTCGACCCTCCGGAGCCACAAAACATTGGAAAAACACAGTGTTTCGCGACTTTCCCACCTGTTCGCGCACCTGCATCTTCTCTCTTCTGACTTTCTCCTCTCTGATCTTCTCTCTTCTGACTTTCTCCTCTCTGATCTTCTTCCTGACTGTGCTTTTCCATCTGTCCATATTGTCGGAAGTTTGACTTCTAAACTTCCTTCGATAATGTATTATATATACGCATAGATTGTATACATATATATATATATATATTGTGTATATATATATATATATTGTGTATATATATATATTGTGTATATATATATACATATATACATATATACATATATACATATATATATATATATATACATATATATATATATACATATTATATATATATACATATATTATATATATACATATTATATATATATTATATATATTATATATATACATATTATATATATATATATTATACATATATATATATTATACATATATATATATATTATACATATATATATTATACATATATATATTATACATATATATATATAGTGCGCACATACATATATACACACATACATTACAATGCATTACATTACATTACATTACAGTATAGTACAGTACAGTATATTGCATTGCATTACATTACATTACATACATTCATATATATATATATATACACTACATATGTGTCTGTATATATATAATTCATATGTGTATACATATATTTATATATGATCAGTACTACATATACATAGATAAATGTACATACAAATACAAATATGTACTGTACAAGACGCAAAAAAGAAAAACTCAAAGTCGTTGTGTTGTTTGTCTTGAGTTCAACTCGCGACTCGCCACCTCGCCATCTTCACCATGGTCCATGAGAGTGAAGCGGAGTCTGCAGGGATCCAAACAGAACAGGAATAAACAGAGGCATTGCTTAGCGAAATGGAGTTCTCTTCCAAAATCCACTTCAGTCGCAGACTTTTCAGATTTGCACAGCAACAGACCATCCCGTGGCACCTCTTGTGAGGGTTGAAGACAGCAGCGGATGGAAGCTGCGCAGCTCCAAAGAGATCCTGCAGGAACTGCATCAAAAGGTCATGGGGAAAAAACTGGGACATATCGATGTCAAGTATGCCACATCATGCCTGATTATGTGTACTATATCTATATGAATACAATATGATTTAAATACAAATGATTACACATTCATATACGTTTACCGCTTACATAATATTTACAATACCTGTCCAAACAAGTATAAGATTGTCCGTCATACACAAGGTGTAGACAGTCTATACATGTCCTTGTATGCGGACTCAATGGCCAAGTTCATCCACATCCTCAGTTTTGGACAAGTTTCGACGCCAAAAAAATTGTAGAAGGCAGATGAAAGTTGATGAAAGTTGATGAAAGTAGGTATGCTGCTGGAAACTCTGGAAAGTACTCTCTTTTTGTTGCTTTCCACACGCGCGCTGTACATGCAGAGTTGTTTAAAATAAAACTGAAGATCCCAGTCAACCACAGCAAAAGTCACAGAAGCCGCTGTGCGAAATTTAGCGCTGTTTCAAACCTGTGCCAAAAGCTTGGACTTTCGATCTCTAGCCTATTGACAGGAAGCCGCGCATGCGCTCTTGCCCTTCCAGGTACCCTCCATGGGCTGTCCATCACAGGGGTTGTTCCCATCTAAGTAACGATCATCATACGTCAGGCAGCTCCCAGATCCAATGCAGGGATAGGTGCTCTCATCATCCCACTTGTAGAACCTGAACCAATCATACTCGCTAGTCATGGGGTAGCGATTGTTGTGTTTCTCCTTGCCTCCAAAATGCCCCTTTGGTCCAAAGATCCACAAGTTCATCATGATCTTGGCTGACTTGTCGGGAATGGGTAGATGCCCTCCATAGTGTGTTCGTACTGCCCTGCCATCGATGAACCAGGTGACCTTGTTCGGAAGCCACTCGAATCCATAGGTGTGGAATTCTTCTCGTGCATTGCCAGAGCAAGTCGCTGCTCCGGATGAAGAGATTCGTTTACTCCACCTATCAGTGTTATCCGCACTCAGCACGTTGGTCGTGACCGAGTTTTTCCTGTCAGCAGTTACCTCGATGTCGATCTCTCGCCAGTGATGAAACTTTGAATCACGGAACACAAACATGGTCGAGATAAAATTGCCATCAATGTCAGGGTTTCCTGGCTGCACATCCGGAGCCTTCATGCGCACCTCATACCGACCGTAGCGGAACATGTTGCGGCGAGCGCGAATCTCTCCACTGACCAAGGGCTTCGCTGCAACGTGGCCCACCTCAGCGTGCGAGCATTTCTGAGTTGAAATGCCTGGATTTGGCTTGGCCGTGATCTTCATCTTCCCATCTGAGAAGCTGATTTGTTCCTTCACGAAACGGACGTCACCCTCGTAGAGGCCACCGTCGGACCAAGTCCAGATTGGATCGGTGTCCAGATCAAGCGGAGCATTGAATTCCTCAACCAAGGTGAGTGTGAAGCCATCGTAGACAGGATATTCCTTGGAGGGGTCCGGATGTCCATAGACCTGTCCTGATGGCTTTGCCGCAGCAGTTGGAACTGTTTTAGTGGCCGCGGCAGAGCAAATGGCGATGTCTGTGCAGCAGTTCCCATATTTTTGGCACTTGCTGTTGCACTGACAGCCGTGACCATGCTGGTAATGAGTGGAACAACCATAGGATTTGCAACTGCCCCATGCTACCTTCTCGGAGGTCAAATTTCCACGCAGCTGCCTCAAGGAAAGGTCGCAAGTGTTGCCTGTGCAATCGTCAACGCTCAAAAGTTCATTGAGATCGTTGCCGACGGCAAGGACGGTCAAAAGAAACGCGATAAGTTTAGACATTGAAAGTGTCCAAGACTCGATGCAAGGGCTACGCTTTTAACAAATGCGCTTGTGGCAAAGATTTAGAGAACTTGAGCCAAAATGGCTACGGAGCTGCAAGAGTCTGGCGAGTCTCGTTGACCCTGTTTCAAGAACCTTTGGCTACAAATGCTGCGTCTTTCATTCAACGCCAAGCTGCCACTTCATCTTCGCACCACGGTCAGACAGCTGGGAGGTGTACTTCTTAGACAAACCTGAACAGAGACCATCTTGATGATCTTGATGCTTTGGATTGGTACGTATTGGTACGTGGTTTATCGTGGTTGCAACTTGAACATTTAAGAGGAGCAAAGTGAGCCTGTGAGCATGTCAATCTCAGCTGGCGTTGCTTCACCATCCTGAATATCAAACTCACCAGGGAAACTCAACTGCCAGGCACTGGCTTTATCTTGCTTTGGTGCTCTCCTTGAGGTAGATGACACACAAGCCCTCGCCCTTGAAGCAAACATCCTGCGGTTGTCACAAATGAGGCTGGCGTATTCTGGAATTCTACATGAGTACTCAGTATACGCACATGTCCAAAGATTCCGGAGGGTGACAAAGGTCTTGGGAGGCCAACGGTACTACCAAGTAATACCACGCTGGCACCTGATGGGACTTGGCAGTCAGCTCTGGAACCTTCGGGTGCACCGCGGCGTGACATGGCCAAACGTGTAACATGTACCAAACATACCAGTAGTATCCAGTAGTGGCCATTCCTTTGACCAATTGCATCAACAGTCCATGAGGGTAGAAACATGAAGAAACCATTCAACATCATTCAACATAGGTCAACTGGGTCACACACCTCCTGCACCAACCAGGGCTTTGCCTCCTGGCTGAAGAGAAGCCACATGTACTTCATCGACTGAAGCTCTGCAATGCTGCTGTATTTGTTCATCTCTATAATATTTATATATATATATATTGTGTAATGTAATATATGTATAGTGTATGTTATAATTTGTACAGTCGAGTCTAGTGATGGATATTGATGGTATAGATTTCTCCCGTGGGCATAGAGGCAAGCGATAGCGGGGCCTCGACACTCTCCTCCTTTGCACCGCCAGCGCTTGAGACCTTGTCACCTGTGTAACAAAATCGCAACAAAATCCAATACTGAAATATTCTTGAATATTCTGAAATGTTCTGAGATGCGAGGAGATGTTGGTTTGAAACAAACAGAAACATGTTGAAACATGTTAAAACTGTTTCTTGTTGTCACTAATGCACAATGAAAGTGCCGCTTGTCGCCGGAGGTTTTTTCACGTCGCTCTGAGTCCAGCACCCATGCCGGACTCGGAGTGCAGGTTCACCCAGTCTTTGAGCGGCAGGAACTTCAACTCACCCGTGTAGGTGTCCTTCGCTGCATGAAGAAAATTCCAAGCCAAGAATTGCTAAACAATGCTAAACGCCCGATTCACAAAATGTTAGCCGGATATTATTTGTTTCTATAGTATTGTATTCTTTTGCTGTGACACCCAGTCTCCGGACCTTCTTCTCTCCTTTTGCTCCTTGCTGGATAATCACCTCATCTTAGAGCATCTGCACTCAAATTCTGACGTCAGGTGATGACCTTTATCCAAAATCAGGCTCTGGCAGTAGGAAACTTCTTGACCTGGCACACTCCACAAACTCAACCAACTCCACTTTGGCGCAGGCTGTAAGGGCATAAAGTTGATCTCTTTGTTGACGCTCTTTGAGTGCCACTATGCCTTGTAGCGTTGAACGATGTCGCTCATATCTTCCGTCACGAAGCCAAACTTGACAGTGCGCTTGAAGACCTGACGCGGTTTCATTCAAACTGCATGTAGGCTGAAACCATCTGACTCTGTACAAAACGAACAATCTTCTTAGATCTGTCCATCCGATCAGCACCTGTCCAGCCGAAAACTTTCTGATCTTGCTGCCAAGGTGCTGTTTCTGAGGAAAGAGCCTGCACAAAGCATCAAGTATTGCGAGGTGCACTGATGCCCTTTATTGGCCTCTCACTGGAAACCAAACCCTTTCCACTTTTCCACTTCTTTCCCACTTGTTCCAGGTTCCATTTGGGATTGCGAGTGAATCTGACAGCCACCTTCCAAATGAGGGGCACCGACTTCTTGTTCGAGAAAAGGAGAGCCTGTCGCCAACAAATGCCAAAAAAAAACAATATACTCAGTGTGTCTGTTTGTGCCAAAAGATGCGACTTTGCTTGCCTTGGGCTTGGTGACGTCTGTTGTCAAGAACTTGTCCACATTGTCCTCAAAACTCAAAGTTTTCAAACTTTCAGCAAAACTGGTGGTGCTTGCTGGCAGTGCAAAAAGGGACATGACTCACGAAGTGTCCTTTGTGATCTTTTCGGTCTGATCTGGCATAAACTTCGCCAGTTTGTTGAAGACAGCCTGGAAAAAGGCAGATTGCAAAAGCTGGCAGGATCTGGCAACAGATCTGGCAACAGACTGACCCTTCCCATCTGCCAAGCTCTGCCAAGCTCTGCCAAGCTCTGCCACGCTCTGCCAGGCTCTGCCAAGCCTTGCCCTCTAACTTGCCCTCGAGTTTGAAGGCAGGCACTGGATTGGGAGGGTAGATCATGACGGTTGGAGTCTCCTGACAAAGATGCCGCTGCCACTAGGGCGTATCTCACTCCGTTGAGTAACCAGCCTTCACGCCCTGCTTCTCACAGAAGACAGAGTACCTGTGGTCAAGCGACACTGAGATGCACCGGACATTTTGGATATGTTATGAATTGTTATGACATGTTTGGATGTATGCAATGGGAATCGTTGGAGTTTCTTGGCTCAAGGTCTGGAGGGTCACTCATTGCAGTTGATCGCACAAACCTTTGCCATGCCCTTCATTTCGCCAGCGACCTTGACCGTACGTAAATGTATGCAACAAACTGGAAACATTTCATGCCACCTCGCAGGCATCATTGCACTGTCCACTTTCCACTTTACATAGCAGACAAAAAAATTCAATAGGTGGCCTTGTTGTAGTCGTCCAGGAACTTTTCATCATCCTTGTTTTCATCCTTGAAGAACCACAAACCTGAATGGATGCAAAGCCCAGTGAACATCAGGTGACAGTGATCTGTGTGTGTGTGTGGTTGTATTAGGTTTTATGTCTATAGTTTACAATGTAGTACAACGTGGTTGAAGGTGACGCAGTGACAAAGTCACTGGGGCAGTTCCGTCACAAACCCTTCCAAATTTTTGAAATCCACTATATATAATTATATATATAATATAGATATAGAGATATAGATATATGATGTATAGTTACACGCTGTTTCAGACAAGGTACTAGCGACGGAACTATCTCTAAACTTGGAGATGATGCCATCGAAAGTCGATGCCTCCAGGCCAGGATATGTTGACGTCAAAAACCAGAAAACGTTGGCCAGAAATGGAACGCATTGACATGGTGACACATGTTGATCATCGTCTGCACATCATTTAAAAAATGGCAGTCCCCTGCAGTCCCTGCAGTGAAACTGCCAAAAAAAGTAAAAACACCAAAGCCTGAATCTGCATGATGTCATGTTCCATCGCCTGGTGCCAGGTGAAGGAGCACAAAATTGTTTTTCAAACTCTTGTTGTCCCATGTTTGCCAGTGGTTTCACATTCTGATCCCCGTAGTATCACAATGTCAGTGTCAGTTTCCTTGCCTCTATCACAACTTTGGCTGCTACGGGGCTCGCGGCCAGCGCCGACAGCAAAAACCACCGCATTGCCTCAAGAAATTCAACGACACAAAGGAAGTGTCAGCGGGTCCTCAGAATTTTTTGGACATGTCATGAAGTACCTTCAGCCTGAATGGCTGAAAATGTCCGATGCTGCACTGCCGCAAGTTATTTGTTGACTGAGGTTTCGGCTCCCATCCAAAACAAGAAATACCAGGGACCAGGGTCTGAAAAATGCAAGCCTGGCGCCTGTGAACCAGGCTCTGAGCCAAAATGACGGTTGAACACATGCACGAATTTCCTGAAAACATGGCAGGAAATGTTTTGCCTGCACACCATGAATGACGACAGTTCTGTACTTCAGAAAAGGCGCTGCCAGCGCCTGTGGGTGATTTGACCAGCCTTTGGAGATCAGATGGAAAGAAAGTGGCGCAAGGCACAAGTGTCCAAAATTTCTGAGTTTGCTCGCCACGGCTGCATGTTCAGCCAATTCCACATCTTCAAGGCTGCTTTGTGAGAGTTCCACCTTTCATTGGTGAATTGATGTCCCGCCCTGCCCCCCCCCCCAAAACAAAAGGATCAACAAGGCGTTTGGCACTGTCAAAAAAAAAGACTACAAATCTCACCAAAAAAATCGAAGTTCATGATATTTCATGTTTTTCCTTGCTGCCATGATGATCATGACTCATGACCTTTTGGTACCATGATGTGTGTGTGTGTATGGCACGAATGGCTTACAATCCATAATATCCATAGGCCTCCGCATCGCTTCCTATGGTGCTTGCTCGCAATGTAACAATGGGAGCATCCGGTGCCTCAGCTTGACTGCGTATCGCTACAAGCGAAGTTGGAGCGCCAGTGTGCACCAAGACACAGTGGCTGGACGAAATGTCACCTTCAAGACCTTGGGTCGTAGGGTCGTCGTGGGTTATGGTTGTCTCGGTCAACCGTGCGATGTGCCGCGATTTTTTAGCATTGAGGAGACAGCCACATCAGGAGCTTCAAGCTCATGGAATTCACTTAAGGCGGCATGCCATATCTGGCAGTGTTGATAGTGCAGATCATCAATCACCGAAATTCGAAGGACGACCAGCATTGTGGCAGGACGCGGCTCCCATAAGCCGGAAGACCACATGAATTGCTTGAATATCCATCAATACTCAGCAAAAGCACGAAACACTCAACGCTGCCTCAGGCTGCTTCGCTCGAAAAATGCTGAGCCTTGTGAGGCTCAATGCAGTAACTCTGCCATGCCGAAAGTGATCAAACTTAAAATATGTTCAAGTACCATCAAATACCAACATGGCTGTCGCCTTTCATTTTCGGCTCGGAAGGCCGCAATTGGCACCGGAGCCTGGCTTTGGAACCGAATCGAATTCAGATGGATCTTGTCCCTGCCAGTTGCAAAAGGGGGTCTGTTTGAAGGTATTTGAATCATTCTCAGTCGTGAACGGAGGAAAATCCTGAAGCGCTTTCCACCGGATCTTGCCTCATCCAGTAGTAAGGTTCTCAGTCGACATTCAGTGGTGGCACCATCCTCCTGGTGATCGGAAAGGAGGCCCTACCCTGTTCACATCGCTATTCTCGATATGATGCAGAGGGAACCAGGGTGATATAATATATCAATTTTTAATATTATGATACACCTCATGACACCCACTATGCATGAAACCCGGCCTCTAACGTGAAGCGTAGCTCGTGTGCTCCGGCTGGGAACCTCGCAGCGCAGCCCTCGTCTTCTTGTTGCATCTTTTTCCACAGTATTGTCATTTCACAGGATCCAAAGGGTTCATGGCAGGCAGCTGATGCGCGCTTTTCAGCAACTTTGGCAGTTTTGCGCCCTGCTCCACACGCTTGGAATTTCCCCAAAAGGCTTCGTTGAGCCGCGTGCTGGCAATGGCCTACTTTTCTGTTTTGCTTTGCTGTATCACAACCAGCCAGAAAGACTACAACGGCAAGGTCATGGCCGGTATTACCTTAGAGACTTCTGGGCTACTGTCACGAAAAGTTCGCGAAACTCAAGAAAATTAGTGCATGATAATGCATGGCATCATTAGTTAAACGGCTTTGATGCGCGGCTCTTGCGCAGTGTTGCTGGTGAATTTGGTTTGAGTCCAGCCACATTATCTGAGTCTGCATGAGGTCTTGGCAAATCCACTGTGTTCCCCATCAAGGCGATCCACCATGAAGGCCTCACAAGCCAAAGAAAGTATCGAAACGACCGAGACTTGAAGCCAAGCCGCTGTAGGAGGCACTTCAACCAATGAAAAAAACGGATAAACTAAATTGATTGAAAGTAGGAATCATATTGAAATACATTGAAATCAGGTATGAAACAAAAAATGTCCCAAAAATATCATCAAAAAAACAGTATGATCCAACATTGATCCAACATTGATCCAACCATGATCCATCAAATTACAACGGTCGAAACATCTTGGGGATGGCCTCAGGGCTCCAGCTGGAAGCACTTCCACCGTGGCCGATCCACCAGGACCACCGAGCGTACACAACGCTTCCACGTCCAAATCGAAAGTTGGCAAAAAGAGCGGGTTATATCCTGTGAACTCAGTGAGATTATATTATCTCAGATTGCGAGATTGAGAATCATGTCATTGAAACTGATTGACGCTGATTGATAGATTGGGGCATGATTGTCTGATTAAAAAATGATTCCAACACTGCTAGCTCAGCGACAGGCGGACCAAAATACAGCAATCTCCAGTCCTGCTCCTCTCATGCTGTGCTGCAGCACGATGCCATGCTTTAGATCTTGCTGCAAGCAGTCCTCAAACCTCCACCTCCTCAAAAAGGGCCTGCGCTGAACAAAGTGCGCCGGAGCCACTGGAAGCTTTGGCTTCAACTCGTTCTCCATTTTCTCTAGCTCCTTGGCCACAAGGAGTTTCAAAGTTCTAAGGTATGCACAAGTGCGGGCAGCAGTTGAAAGCGCGTAAGTCTTCCTCCAAAAGAAAATGCTACTTTTGAAAGCTAGGTACACCTGCAACCTGTTGTGAGTCTTTGCCGCTCTCATCCTCGTCATTGGCTTCGCCCTCATCACATTCATCTGCAAATACACCGTATGGTTTGGTGAATGTTGCATCCGCCGCCACTCGCATTTCTTTGAGGTGGGGCTCCAAAACAACAATCAGGAAGCAGTCAAAAAAGCCTCCTGGAGGCCACTCCAACGGAAGATCACACTCACCAAGCGCCGACTCCATTTGATCAGGTCGAAGTCTCGCAACTTCGGTGAGGGTACCACGCATCTTTTCATTGTTGGTTTTGAATGGTACTCCTTGATCTTCGTCCCCAAACATGCTTTGCGCAGGATTTGTGAAAATGCCTGTTGAGATCTGGAAGGCATCTGCAAACTTGCTGCTTACTGCCTTCGTTAGGATTGGAGTCGAGGCAACCCTGCTTGAAGAGGGCAACGGTCGCTTCACGAGAACTCTGAACCTGAGAGCATTCGCACAAGTCTATTAAATGCATGGCCGGAAGATGAGGGAAGTGGTTGCATGTCTCCAGTGATGGGAACAGAAAAAAAGAGGAAAGCATAGGAAAGCCAGTATGTCATTTATGTGGATGCATGTGGCAGAACCTCTTACCTCCGTTCCATATCGTTCCATCACATCAAAGGCACAAGAACTCGTGCCGTCCAGCAGAAATCTGCTGGATTGCTGTCAGTCGAGCCAACCGGCCTTGGAACGCTTAAGCCACGTAAGTCCCTCAAGGTGATGGCACTCTCAAAGGTCAGGTTGCAGTAGATGGAAGAAATAGGAAGAAATCCCTTTTCGAAAGGTAATTGTTGTGTGTTCCTTCCCCATGTCTGACAGTAGATGCGGAGTAGTTTGAAGATTGTTAATCGACCATGTGTTGTCTCGCTTGCACCCCATCATGTTGCAGCTGTACAGGAACATCAACCCAAATCCACGAGACGCCATCCAAAGCGGTACGTCAACAACGTGCAAAGGTAGGGGAGATGTTCACTTAAAACCCGGCAACATGCTGCCTGTTTCACTTGGGGAAGTGCAGAGCAAATTAGAACATTTAGAATAGACATTGCATAGAATAGACTAATGCAAACACGTGACCGTTGTTTGAAAATAATGCCTCCATCTCTTGCGCGTTCATATCCTCCGATTGACTCGAGGCCTTCGACCTGACCTCCTCTTCAGCCCGAGCATCAGGCACCTGAGACGCCTCTGTTGCCTCTGCAGTTGCCTCTGCAGTTGCCTCAGGCGATGCCTCAGCGGTTGCTTCAGGCTCGTCTGCTGCTTCAGCCTCGGATGACGACGATGAAGGTGCTTTTTGAAGCTCGAATAACCTCAGGATATCAGAGTCACCAATGCTGGCCAACCTGCAGCTCATCTCACCTGCCAACCTCTGCAACTGGACGCCATGTGCTCTGACAGGGTTTGAGAACTTGGAGGAAGCGAAAAATTGCTTGAGCGAATCCACAAGAAAGGGAGCCACACAACTAATCAAAAAAGATCGAATCACTGAATTCAGAATGGCCAACACGCTTGCAGGTGAGTGGCCGGTTCCCTTCAAAAAACAGTCCAGAAGACCTGCACCAGTCCAGTCACACCCCACAATTAAAAGTCTGTGCTGGACACATCTCACGGCCATCGAACAACTCAACGCTGAGAGACAGGTAGGCCTGCGACGCCCTGTCCGCATGTTGGTGCCAAGATCAGAGTCTAGTTTTGGCGGCTCGCCTTTGGCAAGGTCAACAAAGATCAACAAAACTGCTCTGTCAATGATTGCTAGGAATCCGGTCACAACCACGGCTTTGCAGCTTTACCATGTTCAGTTCCCTTCTGCACTGCTGGCATGGCCTCGACATTGCAGAGTTGTGCGGCCATTAAAGATCGCTTTCGAAAAGAATTCCCAAGGGTGATTGGGCAAAGCCAACTCCGCATGAAAGCAACGTCTTCTACTCATCCAGGAACAAGTTGGTGGAATGTAAGCAACAAGCTTTCCAGCAAGCCTCAGCTCCGCTACTGGCAAAAGTTTAAGGGGATTGACAACTCCACTTCAATGGGCGATTCAAAGGTCATTGTATGTCAGAAGCCCTTGGAAACCCTGTAGAAGCCTAGTTTTCTCACATAATATCAATGATCTCCGGAAGGTCTGAAACCAGCGCGGCCATGAGCTTTTGACTGTTGGATCATGTTGCATCTGCCTGTGATAAACCCTGTGCTTTCGGGGGAGACATATTCATTTCCGTACTAAACTTTCCCTGTTGGTACTGTATTTTCTATTTCCGCCGTTTTCCGCCTAAGTTTGAACACAAAACAAAGTGCCGTGTTCAAAGCCCTGCGCTGAGGCCACGGCTTTTTTGCAGCTCTCAGTTCTTCTGATACCTCGATACTTCCTGTACCCTCGTCTTTTTGGTCCTCCTTTCGCATCGCTGTGATCGTGGTGCTCGGGGTCTTGTATAGATGGTATTGGATGCCAAAGCGGCCATCTATAGCATCACAAAGGGACCGGGTGCCTCGTCGAATCGGCGATACGATTCGCAAAGGTTTGGAATTGTTGCAAATATGTTGAAATCAAATTTCTCTGTAGCAAGGATGTTGTCTTCCAATCCCAAACAGCTTTGCTTCCCAGTTCGAATTTGTTCGAGGCACCTTGCAAAAAAGCATCTTTTGCAGATTGTGCATCCAGTTGTACCGATTGTGTCCGCCATTCTGTGGTCTCAGGCGAGATTGGTACAGAAGATCCATGAGCAACTTTGGCCTGAGTTCGATGGGAGAAAACCAGGTGCTGCCCGTGTGCATCTACAGGACTACAGTGACTACAAGGAAACCATATGGTATCCCAATGGCATGGCATTGGTATCCCCAACGGTTAAGGGGTTTGCGTCCAAGACTCTGAAAGGATGAGTCGAATCGCGTTGCCTGGGCCCACTGCTCAAACGTCAATCATTTGAACCATATGCGGTTCAAATATAGGTATAGACATATGTAGGTATATGATACATATATAAATAAATATCAAACCTATATGTATATATGCATATATTTGCATATGTTTATACATGTATCTCTCTCTCTCTCTCTTTCTCCATCGCCTTCTGCCTCAACCTTACTGAGGGGTAAAATGTATGTATATATATATACATGTTTATTAGTATGTTCAACCCCAAAATAACCAAAAAATGAAAACACAAATGGAACCCTGCCCAGTACTGGTTGCTTGTTTGTCTGTTTCTTGTATCAAGAGTGATGGCTACTGGCAGTGAGAGATTGGACACGCCCAAGGATTTACATATCACTATTTCAACATATTACAACTATAACTAACATGACAAGTGTACACGTTCTTTGCAGTTTGTGTGAAGTTGCTCATAGCTCGCTCTGCACCACTCATTTGGTCGTCGGATGGTCCCTGCTTCAGATCTTCCATATTCTTCGTCTTTTTGCGTTCCTTTCGATTGCTGCCTCGTCGGGCACCACGGCATCCACACTTTCCATATCTGATATCATCTAGTTCATCCCATCTGGTTGGTAGATAGTGGATATCACCTCTCTTGGAATATCCATTGAATTTTCCGCAGGAATCATATCCGAGTGGCGCTTGACTAAAATATCCTTCCTGCTATTTACTATTTGGTTCCCTTGTAATCTAGACTTGAGCCGTGTCCAATTCACTTCATTCAAGATTCAGCCTGCTTGCAGCACTAGGATATGCAGAATTTTCCAAGTTTGACCATTTTGACCAATGATCGGTGGTGCACAAAGACTGCATCTCTGACCAAATGCAAATCTGTACAGAGGTAATCTAGGTGCTTTCATCCATCTGATGCGAGCACAAAGTTGGAGATAAGCCAAATCCAAAAATGTTGCCGCCTCTGCGTGGCGAATCCAGATGACTCTTTTCAGCCTCCTTTTGACTGCTTCTCCGGTCATCTTGGGCAAATTCAAAGGGCAATGGAGGCAAAACAACTCCTGCACGCTTTCATGAAACTGGAGCTCAAGGCATCTGTGATTGGAATGATCGGCAGGGAAGTCTGATCAGCCGCAAATGACATAATGACATTGGGACAATAGAATGGAAACAAGATGAAACTGCAAATGTCCTGCAGAGGAGCGCCACCTATCAGTGTCACTCACCAGTGTTTCCGGGACAATTGAATTGCTCATCAACTTCTCCATCAACCTTAGCCGCTGACAAAGCAACATCCGAACTGACGCTTGGGAGACGCTTGGGAGACATATGCCGCCAGGCCACTGGGCATGCAAATGACCCCAGCGGATACCCCACTTGGCAGAGGCTGCAAAGACCTCCGGGGGAGCCACGACCTTCTCCTTGTCCCTCTTGGTCCAGTTGACCCACGGCTGCCCCTTCAACCAAGTCTGGAGAGGTGAGAAAAGCTCGGCTTCCATCGAAACAATCCAGGCGTCACTGCAAAGCAAGTGGGTCAAAGCATCCACGTGAAGTGCGTGCAAGACCGGCAAGCTTGCCAAGCGACACTTGGCACTATGTCGTGCCAAGACCTGTCAGGATCTGTTGAATGACATCAAATCTAGTTGCAAGAGTGTCTAAATGCTGCAGGGGGAATAAGGACGGGCACCATGTCACGCCTCTGAGCAGTGATGCATCTCCTCTTTCAGGTTGTGCGCGTGGGCCAGTGACAGCAATCCCCACGTCATGCCAAGTGGAACTTGGTTGGGCAGATCCAGAATCATTTTCCTGCGGTGCAATCTTCGTGCCTGTGGTTTCAATGTACATGACGTGCATGTTTCTACGCACACAGGCCTGTCTCTACGACTGTAGTATGTACCTGTGTATACATATATATATATATATATATGTATATATGTATGTATGTATGTGTATGTATGTATGTATGTACGTACGTACGTATGTATGTATGTATGTATGTGTGTATGTGTGTGTATGTGTGTATGTCTGTGTGTGTGTGGGTGGGTGGGTGGGTGTGTAAATGCAGACACATACCTGTGTGTCTATGTGTGTGTGTGTCTATACGCCTCTGTCTTATACATATATATATATGTGTGTACACATGTGTGTGTGTAACATATATTTCTTGATCTATGATAAATAGATAGATAGATAGATAGATAGACAGATAGATAGATAGACAGACAGACAGACATGCATATTATTTGGTACAGTACGATATTCAAACCAAAATAGTATCATGGGCATGGGTCTCTTAAAAAACCCCAATAACGCTCAAGGGTAGGATAGCTCTAAGTTGATGTTGCATAGAGAGAGAGGGAGCAGTGGCAAAACTCGAAACTGTATGTCTAAGACTGTCTAAGAGTCAAAACGCAGGGGTGACAAGTGCAATGACTGGGTTTGCGCCTGATCATAGGCGTGATGGCGTGATGCTGGTCACAGAGAGCAAACCAGTAAGTTTAGCAATATAATCTAGCAGCAAAAACTCATTCAAAAAGCTTCATGCGTTCGGAGAAAGAGGAATGTCAGTTGACGTAGGTGGGAAAAAATTGCAGCTACAAGTACACCCACTGATCAACACTCGTCTACCGGTGTTCGGGGATTCGTTGAATGCAATATGAAGCAATCAGCAACTCAGCAACTGAAAGCAAAACAACTTTAAACATCGTTAAACGCTAGGATCCCACGGCATGAAACAAGTCTGATAGTGTCTAGTCTATAGTGAAAAACTGTCCTTAGACCTGCTTCAATGTCAGGAAGTTGGAGTTCTTTGGACAAGGCAAGTGCTGGCCACCAACGTTTCGTACACCACCTCTGCATATCCCCGTGCGTCACCTGCACGGCCAATCAGCCAAGCCGGCAGAGTCACACGCAGCACAACATCGTAAAACCGTTTCCTGCACTCTTTCTCAACATCTCCACCATAGCGCAGTGGCAAATGACCTTCAGGGGCATCCCGTACAGCAGCGCCAAGATATCAGAAAAAGCACTTGGATCTTCACGAATACCTCGGATGATGAGTGTTGGGTCTACTAGGCTTCACCCAGCTGCCAAGGTCTGAGTATAGTTTCATCTTGTTGCGCCAGCATTTCCTACCATTGGCACCCGATTGCCCGAACAAAGAAAGAGAAACAAATGGCAAACCGAATGCCTTGTTACCTGTCAAAGATCCAATTCTGTCCAAAGAACTCAATTTGAATTCCAAAATGGACGGCCGCGACACACGCAGCTTCTGTGGCTGAAATTTCCTCCACGGGATGGAAGAACTACGTAAACTGCATGGACATAAACTGCATGACATGCTTGGACCAAACGCCGTGAACGACCCTGGCAAAGCCTGCACAAATGCAAAAAGATTGCTGCGACCCCACTTGCCCAGCGACAAGCATCATGCTGCTGTCTCAGAATCTATTTTAACACACACCCACTGCCCCCATTGTGTCAACCATTGTCAACCCATGTTCCCAGTCCTTGGTGGTCTTGCAACCTGAGCAATCACATCGTGTCAGGGTCAAGTAAGTAAGTTGAGGCATCACATGCAAAAATGTCAGACGAGTGTGTCGAGTCACTTTTTGAGCCCTTGCCTTTTGCCTTCCTTCGGCTGCTTCCTCTCTTGGCTCGAACTGGGGCAAAGGCCTGCGCACGAACAACGCAGTTTTAATACAGCATACCGAAGGTATGACCTCTTACTGGACGCTTTAGTCATATTCATGCCTTTCCAAGTTCAGCCTTGTCCAGCCATGTTCTCTCCATATCTCTCTCTCTCCCCCTCTCTCTCTCTCTCTGTGATCGGCTATATCTGTTGCGTTTTCGTGTCCTCTCCGGACAGGTTTCCATTCATATGGAACCATGTCGCACCTCAGGCCCTTTGCTTGCAGGGCAGCTTCGGCAGCTTTGATTCTGTAGCGCAAGGTCGGCGACGCACGGCTCAAGATGTGCTTGTGGCACCTGAGCCAGGCTCCACGCACGTCCAGAAGAATCTTCCGCTAGACCCACAATTGATCCAATTGATCCACCAGTATCCACAACTGATTCAGGTGTTGCATGGTATTGTCTTACCCTGTTTTTTCCACCGAGTTGCAAAAAGGCTTTCACCCTCTGCTTCCGTTTCGCAATTGCAATCACAGCACCGGTTTTGATGGCATCGGCTTCACCTCCCGATATCCTTGGCTGCTTAAAGCTTAGACGGGCTGGCTGTGCTTACACGAATCCAAGTCCGTCATTGTGTCTTCAGAAGCTAGGTATATTTCGTAATATATACATATATATGTATATGTATATGTATATGTATATGTATATGTATATGTATATGTATATGTATATGTATATGTATATGTATATGTATGTACGTACGAACGTACGTAGGTACGTAGGTATGTAGGTACGTAGGTATGTAGGTACGTAGGTACGTAAGTACGTAAGTACGTAAGTACGTAGGTACGTAGGTACGTAGGTACGTAGGTATGTAGGTAGGGAGGTACGTAAGTACCTAGGTACGTAAGTACGTAGGTACGTAGGTACGTAGGTACGTAGGTACGTAGGTACGTAGGTACGTAGGTACGTAGGTACGTAGGTACGTAGGTACGTAGGTACGT
>BGPT01000608.1:19953-49419 GCA_003297045.1 Symbiodinium sp. clade C Y103 | reverse complement strand
TTGCAAAGGCCCAGCATAGCACATATGGCTTTATTTTTTGGAACTCCGAAGCTAACACTCCGGTGCGGGCGGTTGTCGTCGCGAAGCGACCAGAATATCAGTCTGTCAGAGCCATCATGGCATGTCAGACCAGGGTATACCAAAATAATCCGCCAAATTTCCTATTTTCCTCTCGGAAGACCCTTTGCGAAAAAACATATTTTTTTATTTAGTTTGGTTTTTGAATCCCTCGTTTTTGACCAACATCACTTCCCAAAAAAAAAAATCAACAGTTTATTTAAGCTACTTTTGTGGGCTGAAAAGGATTGAAAAACGGTCTGGTGCAGATGGCCCCACCTTTTCAGGGGAAGACCCCTTTACGATTCCAAATTGGCATCTACAATTTGATAGGGACATCTCCAAACTCTGTAAGTATGAGTCTGTCAAAGCCATCATGGCATATCAGACCAGGATACCCCCAAAAAAAAAAAACACATTCACTCTCGGAGGACCCTTTGGACCAACATCACCTCCCAAGCAACCTAAACAACTTAAGGATTTGCGTACTTTTTGTTGCCAGAGAAAAATTGGGCCGAACAAAGTGTGACGCAATATCGGCGGTTGAAGAAATATGTGGCGTCTTTGCCTCCCAGCAGGTAGGTGCTACATGTACTCCATTGGCAACCACGCGGAAGGAGAATGGCTGGATACCCGCGACACATTTGGCAAAACAAATTGACAGCGTATGCAAGGTATCGACATTTGGGAAACTGGATGGCAATGAGTGAAAATTTGTGGTCGCAACAACGGGATGATTTCATTGACTCTTGCAAGCGATCATGATGAGGTTTCCTTGTCTGGTGTTTCACTTTTGTTGCCTGCGCCCAAAGGGGCTGCCAGAACCGTCATGGCATATCAGACCATGATATACCAAATAAACCCGACAACGAATGTTTTCCATTTCGTTAATTTTGTGAAACCTAGGTCTTTGACCAACATGACCGCAACAAAGAGTATTTTCTATTTGGTTTATTTTTTGTAACGGTGGTTTTTCACCAACAAGACCGCGACAACGAAATATTTGGTCTGTTTTTTTTGCAAACCTATTTTTTGACCAACATCACCTCCCAAAACAACTGGAAAATTCGAGGGCGTGCTTGTTTTGTGGTACAGAAGGTCTAAAAAACGGTCTGGCGCAGATGGTTTTACGACTCCACATTGATATCTGCAATCTGGCCGCGGTATGTCCGAACTGTAAAAATCAGTCTGCCAGAGCCATCATGGCATATCAGACCCGGATATACCAAATAATCCGCGAATTTTCACGTGTTCTTGTCATGGCCCTTTTGGGACAAGGAATATCCTTCGCTTTTGACAACAAATATGTTCTATTTGGTTTGATTTTTGTAACGCTGGTTTTTGACCAGCATGACCGCGACAACGAGTCCCTTCTATTTGGTTTGTATTTTGAAACGCTGGTTTTTGACCAACATCACCTCCCAAAAAATATGAATAGTTTGAAGGTTTATTGGTTTTGTGGTAGCGGAGATCTAAAGACCGGTCAGGTGCAGATGGCCCCACCCTTTCAGGGGAAGACCCCTTTACGACTCCAAATTGATATGTGCAATTTGACCCGGACATGTCCGAACATTGTAAGATGAGTCTGTCAGAGCCATCATGGCATGTCAGACCAGGGTATACCAAATAATCCGCCAAATTTCCAATTTTCCTCTCGGAAGACCCTTTGCGACAAAGAAAACTTTTTATTTGGTTTGCTTTTTGAATCCCTGGTTTTTGACCAAGATGGCCGCAAAACCGTGGATTTTGACCAACATCACCTCTAAAAAAAAATTGAACGACTTGAGGATTTGCTGGTTTTTTCGGCAAGAAAAAAATCTAAAAAACAGTTTGGCATATCAGACCAGGATATGCCAAATAACCCGCCAAATTTCACATTTTCCTCTCGGAAGACCCTTTGCGACAAAGAATATTTTCTATTTGCTTTGCTTTTTGAAACCCTGGTTTTTGACCAACATCAACGCGACAACGAGTCTCTTCTAGGTTGTTTGTATTTTGAAACGCTGGTCTTTGACCAACATCACCTTCCAAAAAAGTTGAACAACTTGAGGATTTGCTGGTTTTTTGGTAGTAATAAAAGGTCTAAAAAACAGTCTGGTGCAGATGGCCCACCCTTTCAGGGGAAGACCCCTTTACGACTCCAAATTGATATCTACAATTTGATCGGGACGTGTCTACTTTTCACTTCCTTACACTAGATTTCCGTAGTTTCACTCCCATATTCCCTTCACATTCTTTACTTCTATTCACTTCTGTCCTTTCTTCATGTGTCTAATTGTTTTCTTGCTTCCTTACTTCACATTCCCTACCCTTCACTTTTTTACTTTTTTGAATGCTGTGCTTGCATTTGCTTCTCTATTTGTTTTGGTTTGCTTCACTTCCCTATTCTCTGGACGTCTGCGATTCCAACCACATGTGTAAAATTTCTTGACACCAAGTTTTGACCTCGAAACTTTGTCGGGCTGTAAATTACCATGCAATCTTTTACCTAATACAAAAATTACCTTGTTTTTGTACAAAGACCCTTATGTCAAAAACATTCACCCGCCGTCCGTCCTAGGCGAACAAAATTTCAACCGGCGTCTCTAGCCGTAAGTCAAAGGAAGGTGGCACACAGTAGGGAAAAACAATGAAGATGTAAATGGAGGTCATGTGCTACATATTCGTAAGTCACGTGACATGGTAGCGCGTGGTCCGAATGGTTCTCACTTGATAGTGTTGTTGAAAATGTAATGTTGGCATATTATATCTCTATTCTTTTGACGACATGGTTGCTTTCAAATCCTATATCCTGAACAATAACGAAAATTTGTGGTTGAATGCCTGTGTCGCATAGGTTTGGTGAGGCGTAGGATTACGCACGACTTACGCAACCACAACTGTGATTTACGTAGGGGTTGGGGTGTGAGACGGACCACGAGACTTACGCGATTTCAATTGTCCAAACAGGGGTTTTCCTGTAAAGCAGTGCGCACGCAGTCGGTGAAACCATGTTGGCAGGGATGCTTGCGCATAGGCTCACGCATAGGCTCACGCCACGCATTTACCACCAATTTCTAAACACACTTGAGGAAATCGATGGTGTTGCTGGCGCCGGCGCCGGACAATGATATGAACACACCTGTTCGTAAACCTATGAAGGGTTGTTGTGGACTCTGGGTCTCGCTTCCCTTTCCATGACACCACACCACACGAACCATTCGGGCACGAGAATTGATATTTGGGCAGGCAAGCGGGGGACCATATCGATGAGAAGAAACCCACGGATGTTGAAAGCAAAGTTTTTCTCCCTATTACCGTCGCAACCAAACTTCCATGGTTGACAATGTTGTTATTGAGGGAAGTCTGAACCATCTCGAGAATTACCAACGCCATTTTGATGATTGCGGAGGTACAGAAATGCTCGTTGCAGTTGTGCACGTTTTAGATGCTGCTTTTTTTCTATTGCCTATTGCACTCTTATGAGATCCTGTCACATGCACGGAATCGGAGAGGTAATAGACTTCGTGCTGTTTACAAAAAGACTGCAACGCACGGAGAAAGCACGTCAAGCCAACGGAAGCCTTAATGACCGCAGCCAACAATAGTGAAGCAATGTTGCGTCGTCGTGCATGCATCTTGACCGCAGTGCTATTCAAGCATTCCATCAAGGGAAGAAGAGTCGCTCTGCAATTCTGGCGATGGCAACTCGTTCAACGAAAGGCGCGGAAACTTCTGTAATTAGCAGTAGGGGAATGCGATGGCAGCCATGTCCACAGTGTTTGCTTGTGGCCGATTTGTTGATGTCGCAGCGATTTTTGTCATTAGCGGTAGCAATTGCTTTGCAAACGCCAAACAGGTTTTGACAGGTTGATTCTGGCCCAAGTTGTAAAGCTCTTCTATGCCTCGGAAACAAGCTGACAGCGAACTAGAACGTTCGGACTCCATGAATTGATGCGCCGTACGAGTGGTTCGAAACTGCAATGGAAAGCACTTTTGCTCAGGCATGTTTGTAGTGTCAATGTGCGTAATGGTGGAAGGGATTCCTCTGCTTTTCATTTTATTTTCAGGATTTGTAAGCACAATTTGTTGTACCCTTGTTGTATTCACAGAGCCATCCCCACCAAGGTTCATTTTGAACGTCACTAGCCAGCTACACGCCAAAACAAAGACTTTCAAGATCTTGTTTGGTTTTCGCATTCTCAAAGCATATCATTGCTCGCGAATATGTGGTTGTCTTCTGTTGTCTTAATATCACCAGACATGCCGACAGTTCGCTGCTTGATGTCTTGCCAGTTTGCAGTTCATTGCGTCGTTGCTTCATCGGTGGCCTTCGTCGATCGCGCATTCCACTTTCAGGGTCCCTTCGAACAGCTTTGTGTGATTTTGTGTGGGGTAGCATCTCGCTTAGGACTGCTTTTGGATTGCCTTATTGCCTTTGCTGATGTGAAGCTTTGAAAAGACCCACTAAACGTGTCGCCACTGACATCCTTCGCAACTGCCAGGACCCATTCTAGTCTCCAACTTGGTGTCAGTTGGAAGCGCTAGGATTGACAACTTTTGGCGCATGCAAATCATGCAACTCGAATAAACAGCACTCTTTTCGCTTCACCTTGTGTTTGCAAACCATATCGCACCATTTTCACCACTGTGAACAACCTGGACAGTCATTTCAGCATGCCTCGCAAATCACGCGCTGGTCCTTTTGCTCCTCAAGTTGTGAAAAGAGCCATCACCATGTGGACCGAGTCAGTCTTCATTCCGACCATGTTATTTACATGTTGCTGATGTTGCCTATGTTAATCGTTAGTCAAGCTTCAAATCTTCAAGCCATGCTTTCCTACAAAAAAGAGTCCCTAGCCCTTAGCTTTCTTAATTGCTTTCTTATTATCTTCCCATTCTCATCACATCTCATCACTATCAGGTCCTTGTCTCTCAGTGTGAGTGCATTCAGAAGGGTGGCCAGGTCCTGAGTAGACATGAAAGTTCTAGAATTTCGACAAGCATTGCAAGTTGGTCAGCGCGAAAATATGTGAAAATTGGTAAGTTGATGTAAGTTGATGTAAGTTGCGAAAGTCATATGGTTCACAGTTCACTTGCAGTTGTGGCGCACTCGCACTTTCCAGGCGACATTCTACCGCGCCTGGGCACAACAATTGCACCCACTTAAATCTTCTTCGGCAGTGTCAACCCTATGGAAGCAAAGCACCCAACTCACCCGACTTTCTCCAATGACTTCCAGTTCCAGATCTGCTCAATGACATCATTGCGTCCTGCCTGCTAGAACCATGTCCCACACGCCATACCATAAAGGGCTGCGAACGTGGCAGTTTAGCTCTCTATATTTCACGAAACCATCACTTGTTTTGGCATTCTGCCCTCGTAGGACACTGCACTGGGAAAGTACAGAAACTCTGGGATGAATATCTTATTTCCACCAGCGAAAGGCCATGTTACAACCCATCCCTCAAATCAAACTCCACCATGCTCCAACAACACCTCAACACATCATGTATGTACACCAAATGAGAAACGCGACACGTGTTCACTTGTTTTCTCACTCATGAAAATGCTGTGCATTGGCTAACGGCAAGCACAAGAAAGTCACTGGGATATGATTCTGCAAATTTGTAAATCCGTGAACTGTCATGGCTCACCTTTCCATGCAACCTTCCGTGAAGCACTTCTTTTCTGCCAGAACCACATGAGTCGAACAAGCTCAACTCGTATCGAATCGTATGGAATGGAAGATCTCAATTTCGCACTCCGGTCCTGGGAGGTCCCCTTGGACCACTTCCAGCCCCCACACAGGGGAAGTTGAAAGCATCCAGCACATGACTTCAAAAGGAAGACAAAATGGACAAATACAAACGGCTACAGGAATCATGGATAATCATGGAATGTGTTGCCGTAGTTGGACAAAAAGCACACATATCCATGGAAAACAGTGGAAAAGTATTGGTTGCACAATGTTGCACATATCTGTGTCATGGCCGGAATGGGTGGTTGCACAGCTTCGATGCAGCCGGTCTGCCAGAGACCTTTTCTTGCGCTCTTGGAGCGCCTGTGCTCCTACAAATTCTTCCCTCACTGGAAAACTTGCAAAGCTTTACACCTTTACCGCCTTTACTACAGTCTTTGCATGTCTTTGCATTTTGTCAAATTGTTCAGGTCACAGTCATGGAAACGAAGTGCCGCCAGCTGCAATAAAGCCAGCCATGTTGTCCTCCACAACTTTGTGAACAGCAGCTCCATGCTGCAGCTTATGGAATTGGAATGAAATGGATGTGAATCAATCCCAAGGTGATGAACTCCATCTCCCAGCCCTATGACTGGCCCATGACTTAAACAGTGGCAGTCCTGAGGGACAAGTGCCCCAATCGGAAGAATATCAAAGTGTGGACTGTGCGAGTACAGGTGGGCCTCGTGTGAGCAACTGCCACGAGCAGCTACGAGCGTCACAAGTCAGGCGGGCAGGAGGCCTGCCATTCATTGTCGGAAAAGAGCTCTTGCGGCTTGCGCAAAGTCTTCTTGAACTCGCCATGCCTGGCAGTTGCCAAATCAAACATCTGTGAAAACGGAGGAAATTAGATAACATCAGCAACTTCGACTTCTATTGTGCCCCTAGAACTCCTCTAAACCTTCTAATCACAAGACTCGACAGGTTTGCGCATCCACGATGTCGGTCAGTGGCCCTCTCCCCACAGTTGTCCAATGAGGGGAATCTCCAGGCATCCTGCAGCGAAGAAATATCCTTTCCACTGAGCAACATGAACGCATTATAATTTAGTAGATTCACACAGCACAGATCGATCTCTCTGGGCTGCCTGTACTGCACAAATCGCCACTTCGGGCTGTGCGTGCCTGGACGAAATCAGACAGCTGCTCAATCTGTATGGAAAGCTTTAGTTTGATGCCACTGTGCCTTCAATGTGGACGTCACCCTCAAAGGCGGTGCCAGGTTCATAGCCATCAATAGGCTTCCAATGGAACTCTGCCTCTTCCAATTGCAAAATCGCACACGGATGCTACGAAAAGCCCACTTGGTTTTGACAGAGTTCAGCGACAAACTATGCTTTGGGTCAGAAATTGACAAAATGTCATCAGTCTAACCAGGCTCCAGTTATCTTGTCACACGTTTACATCGTCATATTGAAGTTGATGAAACATGGAAAACTTGGTCATCTCACAGTTGTCGCCTGCCCAAGAGGATACGCCAGGCCGTCACCTCGTGCTTTCACGAAGGCCTCCTTGGCCGACCAAAAGCGGGAAAAAGCCTCACAGATCTCACAGATCTCACAGTTCAAAGCAGTTCGCAATAGGTTCAATAGGTACATGCGAAATCTTTGCCATTCAAGTCTCAACTCATGACACAAAGATTGCTGTAACCGACACTCATGAAATCATCCCCATGCCAATGGCAAGCACTTTCAATTTCATGTCTTTCCCACAAGGTTCGCCTCGTACTCCTTGTCCAAACACGGACCATGCGTCTTTACATACTCCCATTCTTTGTAGGTCAGGTTGTCCTGATGCAGGGTTGACATATGTGGACATCGTGCTATTTTGCGATGACTCCCAAAATGTGAGCACAGCTCATTGTGGATTCGAATGCATTCGCCTCGTGTTACGCGACTGCTGGCGAATATCATGCCAGCAAAAGCAATGCAAATGCAAATCATGAAAATGCGGATAGGACTCATCGGGCCATGGTTTTGCTTTCCAGATTTCACATGTTTTGCAAATTTCACATGGAAAAAATGAACTTTGTAGGGGATTGCGAGAATCTAATTTTCTTTGGGACAGCACAAATGGAAAAGCACATCTCCTATTGGTTTTTATATTGGCGCACTAGGCATATATATATATATTATACTATATAATATATATATATATAATATCAATATCATATATATATATGATATATATACGAAGTTCAACACATGTTGTTGGACTCTTTGGGACATACTGGTGGCCAACTTTCGACAATCCACAGCCACATTGAAGCCATGGTTGCCCATTTCGTTTCCAGTGTCGTCAGACTGCATTGTAGAAACCAATGGTTTTTGGTTTTTGGCAGTTTCTTTGTGTTGGAGCAGATCTGAACAAAGGCGGATAAGTCTGTTCCAAACCATCACGACCATCCAGCTTCTTCGAATCAGAAAGCTAACAAGAGGAATCTCTTAAATGTACATAAATGTATTTAAATGTATTTTAATAAATGTGTTCCTCTTGGCATTGAATTTGATCCTGTCGCAACGCAGTTGTGATGAAATTTGAACCCTTGAAAAGATGACTGAGGAGTCCTTGAAGACATCATGAAAGTCAATTGGGTCTCCATCTTTCTTCTTCCTTCGCAACCTTGGACCATTCGAGAAGTTGAAAACAGTAGACAAATCAAAATTCATTGGGTCGAAGCATCCCTGAATGGTGCACCCCAGCAACTCCCTTTCACAAAAAAGTCATTTTGAGGAGAACACTCAGCCACGTCAATACCAGCAATCACGTGAGCTTCGCTGGCACAAACGACCTCACTGACTCATAGGCTGTTCAAGGGTCTGGATTCAATCTGTTCTTGCTTTTGGACTCTGCAACTCTTCACGTTCTGGTCAATCGCCTACAATTCCTTACCTTTCGAAGTCCAAACAGGTTAAAGGCTCGTTTTGTTGCGCAAGAATTGACTGGAACACTTGCTGATCTCTCAATCTCTCTCAATGAACCAGGCTTGAAAATCATGACGTTGTTGAAAGTGATCTTGTTTCCAGAGTGCCATCCTGGCCATGCTCTTGTGCCCCAGTCTCTGAGGCTTCGGCCCATTTGCCTTCATGGGAACAATTCACATTCCAGTTGGGTGCCTGCATGTCAACTCCATACAAACCATTCTCATATATTATGAATCCTAACAGGTGCTAATACTGCTAACCCACTGTATAAGAAAGAGGGCCAGAGGAATTCGTTGCTCTATCACAAGTCGCTTGTGCGCGCCTCCTTTTCCGGAGGCAAAGGATTGGCCAAGAAAGGCTTCCTGAGTGATTGCCAAAGAGCGACGAAAATTCTCTACGTTGAGGTGCCCGGGTCTTGGACCTTCCCTTTGTTCGTTTGATCTCGATGTCATCAAAGTTCGTTTTGTTCCTTGGTTTGACAATGCCGTTCGCATCAGGTTGCACATATGTAAGTAGATACTGCCGGCAAGTGAGCCTGGGTTGCAGTCTTGCATATCTGCATCCCTCTGCCAAGCTTCAAGGAAGATGCACTTGCTTGACCTGAGCATGTTCTAAGGCTCGCAGGGGATTTGTTGCATCTTCTTTACCCTCTGGCTAAGTCAGCTTACTTTCAAAATGTCCGAGCAATGCACGAACTAAAAGCCGTGAAATCAACGCTCGCTTCTGGTCATCCAGAAACTTGAAGCGCAACACCTGGAATGAATGGCTTCGGCAGTCTGTTGACTATGCAGTACATAGAATGTGTAGATACAGATAAATGCTCATGTGTACATATATAATTATATACATACATGTTTTGACATACACCTACATACAATCATAATTGAAAAATATACATACAGCTGATTTGACTTTTGTATTGTTTGTATGTGCGTATTGTAAATGAAAAATATGTGTGCAGGAATTGCTGGAATACTCTTGGCCACGAACAATTCGCAGGAAAATCTAAGTCAGAAATTGCTTTCTCCCGACCATGAAATGATACTTATCCACCAACTCCGAGAAAATATACTGTTGCATTCAAGAAGATGCAAGTGTCTAGAATCCGCCAAAACTCCAGACTACATTTTTTTCCGTGGGTTTGGTTTGATGCAACTGGAAAATTCCATGCCAACAACATGTCAGAGCGTCCGCTTTTCTTTCATTCTCCTCTTTGATGAGGCGCAGCAAAAATTGAAACTCGCTGCCCTCCTTGGTGCGGAACTGTTTGCAGCAAGCTACGCCACTATTTGCTGGTCTGTCAAGTGCCAGGAAGATCCAAGACGATTCCAGTCTCATGAGCCCGAAGCCGACCCACCAGCTGGATTCCAGGTATCAATGTTAACAGCCTCAGGAACAGGGAAGTGTTCAGCAGTGTGTCTGTGGGTATGTCTGTGTGCAAAACTAATCCCCGTGTCATTTTGTGTGCAGACTAAGGCGACTAAGGTGAACACCCAGCGGTGAGTGTAACCAGAAGATGGCCCAACGACCTCCCTGTGCTGGATGGGCAACGTCAAAACCTTGGAAGGCAACACATGGCAAAGCAATTGAAAAGAATCAATCCCAAGGCCCAAAAGGGAAGCGTTACCGTGCTGAGAACCAAACAAGCTTGCTCTCCTTCGGCACCTCCTCTGCTTCCTTTCTCGCTTTGGAAAAAATACCATGACAGCTAAGCCCAGTTAGCCCAGTTGTCGTTGTCACGGGGACCATTTTGGACTGACTGGCACAGCACGTGGCACAGCAAGTCACAGAGTCCTTCTCTTCTTTCTGCGTCAGCAACTCTTTGCCACTGATCCGAACGCTGACCCAGCCCTCCTTGCCGCCAGATTTACAAGTCATGAGAAGGGCACTGACGTGCCTAGTCATGGGCAGAAGTGCCTATGCACTTTTTGGGGACTTGTGGGGTGCCTCTGGGCCAGTGCCAGTGATTCTTCGGTAGTGAAGTCGATCACCAGTGACGTGCAACTGCTCCACCTCGACTCAAAGTCGTTGTCGCACAAAGTGACTGGCAGAAGATGCATCCGAATGCAGGCAGAATGCAGAGAAACAACGATCCGCCTCTGCACCGGTAGACAAGCGCTCGTTGAGGGCAGGAGAGGAGAGCTCCTTCACACATTGCAACATCGGACCATGCCGCTCGCAATTGTGTTTTGTGCCAACCAGACCTGGCCACGTCGAACTAAGATGCCGCCTTTGTCAGCACCTCCGACCACCTTAGTTCGACTGCTGCTCTAATCACGAATACTTCCACTAGTACAAGACATCCAAAAATCCATTTGTCTGTCTTTGTACTTCGTAAGAACGGGGCAATCCAAAAGGGCATGGATGCTCTACTCCAAGCCGGCCTGGCAAGATTCACTGGCAATTTGCAGTCCAAAGCAAAATTAATTAATGGCCAAGTGCAAATAGTATGATCAAATTCCAAATTGATCTTGGTAAAACAGTTGTAAACCACCCATATTTTGATGGTGTTTACCACCCATTTGTGGTGAATTTGTGGATGGTTTACTATTGCTTTACTATCATTAGCGGAGAAATGGGCCCAGCTAAAGCTTCACAAGGCTTGATCAGCGAGAAATAACTCGAGAAACTCAGGCTGGAACTGCAAGTCTCTTCACTGAAGAGGCCAAGGTGAAATGAATGCAAACAGCGAGCTATAGGGGGGCTCTTGACGGCCTCCCAGCCCCTCAGACCTACGAGATCAACCCAAGAAAAGGCCGGAGAACAAAAGATTGCAGAGAAGGACTGATAAGCCTATCTGATCAGGGAGTAAATTGAGATCCTGCTGGGAGAAGAGTCTGCCAGTTCTTGAGCGATAGAAAAGCTGCGGAGGAGTCCAGTTCCACACAGGGTGTTTGCGATTCTGACATTTCTACACCAAATCTAGATGCATAGGAAGTGACCGTTGCTTTGGCGATATGGACTCTGGTAGAAGACAAGAAATTACTGCATCATATAGATACAGACCGTGTTTGGGTTCAGTAGAAACTCGGAGGGTCGGTTCATCACAAACTTGGAGGACTTGGATGATGTGAAGCCGAGTAATTAGCAAGCGAGCCGTCTGGCTGATGACTCCTACAGTAAGGTTGTGTGGTGGGGGCAAAAGAGGTTCCTTGAAGCTGGAAGTTTTCATTGTTTGTCATTGTGTTCATTGTTTTTCATTATGTTCAAATCTCCCCTCAGTGGCGCTAGTTCTTTTTGTCAGACTCCGCACCCACAGCAAATCCTGCTCCAGCAACCTCAAACGATCTGGTCAAAATCACTCCCTTCTTGTTTTTTTCCGATTCTGTGAAGCTTGAGCTGACCGTTTTGTCAGTCATGTGTCCACTGACAGCGGGTGTCTCGAACCGTTCATTGACGTATTGACCACTCTAAGTTCCATGCCCAGAAAGGTCAGAAGGGTGCCTCTCCTTTCTTGGTACTCCTGGTTCAAAAAGATGTAAAATTCCGAACAGCTAGCCACATTGGGCTGACATGCTTCCACTTGCCTTGCAGAATCTTTTGTGCTGCTCCATCGCACGCTGTTCCACAAAGGAGCGTCCACAAACCTGTCAACAACGACTGCGCAATGGGAGCATTCTTCTCATTCCACTACTTCCGCATTCTCTCCTTCTAAAGCCTCTCGTTGGTAAAATTGTTGCATAAAATGTGAAGAAAATGTGAAAAAGAAATGCATATCATTTGCCCTCTTGGGCATCCCAGCACAGGCGTATGGTAGATCCACCAGGGGTTTCAAGGCCTGTGCCACTGCCCAAGTCCAGTAGAATCCCATGACATCAATCCACATCAGGTGCAGATACATGTATGTACGTACGTACGTACGTATGAGTACATGTACATACATGTGCATAATGTGTATTATATGTGTATATATGTGTATATATGTGCATACACGTAGATAATATTATATTGTTTTACTATATTTTATTACTATGTATGTAAATATAAACATATGATTTCATCTAAAACTTAATAGTAAGATGTGACAAGAATAAAAACACTGCATCTGGATTCTCTCAAGAAATGTCAGGCAAAGCGAAAAGTCTGCCTCCAAATGGGCTGCCATGGACATGCCAAGAGGCAGAGACATCCCGCAAATCTGACAATTCCGGTAGCTGTATCCACCAGCCTTTCAGGTGCCAAATTGCATTGACTTGGACTTACTGTACACTGACCACTTTTTCAGCCTTTCGTTTGAAATCTGTGCCAAGGACCCCTGTGTTTTCTTTAGATCCAGCCTTTTGGCCCGGAAGCAAGGAAGGTCCTCTTGCTCCCCTGACCAAAATGACTCCGCCACATTGATCGATCCGAACCCAACCCATGGACATCTCTGATCTGAAATGAATTGAGAACAAAAATGAAAGGTGCAAAAAGAATTGAAAGTGGATGAAAGTGGTTACCTTGCCCTGGAAGCGTGGCCACCTTAGAGAAGCATCGACACAAATTCTGTTTCCTGGAGCAGCAATTAAGACTCAGTACTTGCTGTGTATGATCTTGTACGACACGTCTGACTTCATTGAGTCCAGCACTGTCATCACTATGGGCAGCCACGGTGTGCTGGCGAAGCGCCTTCATTTTGCGTCAAAGGTTCAGGGCGTTGCGACGATGTGGGTCCGTGTGGCTAAAGCTAACCAACCTCAGAGTCACGGAAAGGTCGTCCACATTGCTGGCAATTCACCTGGAGGGAAAAAAATCAAGCAGAAGCTGCAATTGCCAAGCTCCAAATTCCTGGGCCTTCGTTTCAGCTTCCGGTTTCCAGTCCCCATACCTCGCAAAAGCACTTACTACTACCTAATTTCTCCGCAGGAGCACTTCGCAGCCTGCAAGCGAACTTTGGTAAACTAAGCCATTGGCTTCTTAAGCTCATGCACCTGCAGCAAACTGTGCAAGCAGCGGCTGCGACAAAACCCAGCCTGCACAAGTACCTCCCTGGCTCCCTGGTGGCGCCTGTCGATGGTGTGTCTTGAGCCCCTGTGCGCAAGAAAACGTCTTGCCACCTCAGAGTGCAAGAACTCTGTGCCCCAAAAGACATCACAAATGCAGTACGAAGAGGATTCAACAAACGATTCAACAGGATTCCACAGGAGCAGCCTAGCCAACACAACGTGACAAACATCAGCATGCCATGCGGTGCTCTTCATGGCAGCCAGGACGCACGCATCGCATTTCAGCGACGTAGGCTCAGCATCTTGCCCTGGAGCCAACATCCAACAGCTAGCAGCGAACAGCCATGTGCTGTGCTGCCCATGCTGATGAGAAACTATATGTTTTTTGATGTTTTTTGATGTTTTGCTTTCCACCGCCTTTGGCGCTCTTTGGCGCTCTTGACAATGATGACCTCGACTCATTGGTTCAACTGGTTCACGCTGTCAATCACAAGCAATCATAATAGGCAACCAATCAACTCGAGTCCCTCATGTCGGCCATGTCACCACTTCGATTCGCCTTGCATCCCGAGGTGGTAAGTCCAACTCCTGGCGACAAAAAGGAAGGTTTGAAATTGACTCTTGATTGGCTTAACTTATCTAATTGCCTTGGAAGTCTGAGGATGCCATAAGATGCAAAATGAATACGGAAAACGCCTCGATGGTGCAGATGACACTCTCTGCGTGTGCAGGTTCTTGAATGACCTCGAACAAATGTACACCACGAGCAATGAGTACACCCCCGCTATTTTGCAAAAATGATGTAAAAATCTGAAAAGCCAGGCCTTCCAGTGCTGTTCCTTTTGCTTTCGTAGCCAGGAAAAGAGGCAGCCGCAAATTGCACGGGATCACAAAGCAAGGAGAAACCATGCCTCCACAGAAAGACTAGAGTCGAAAGGCTTGACATGGATCTTCCCTTGCCTAGAGGCTTGCTTTAGCAGCTCCCACCGCTTTTCCTGGCACTTCTAACACTAACACGATCCAACAAAGATTGTGGTTGGTGCCGTCACCGGTGCTTTCTATCATGCATTACAAGGGCCTGCCCCTCCAGAAGGGTGAGCACAACTCTTCCTTTGGGTCGGAGATGCTTGGCCTCAACCAAGGTCTGAGTCTTGGTGCAAAGATATCCAAGTCATTCAGCTGATGTCAGAAAGCGTGAAACTGGCACGTTACCTTGGCACCCTGCCACAGAAGCAAAAAAGTGGGCAAGTAGAAATTGGTGCAGACGAAAGTCCTTGAGCAAGAAGGAGCCACTTCCGAAGGGTGAAGTTGATGCTGCTTTCCGATCTTCAACCCTCATGCAGATTGAATGGCATGAGCTAGTCCTCTGTTCCCAAATGGGGATGGTTCCACGCCTAGGCAGAGTCACCGAATCTGGAGGTTCCCCGGCATTTCACACCCACAGACTTCCCACACGACCGGGTCTCTGGCAATCACATCCCAAAGAACACCATCCTCAGGTCTTTTTGCGCAAGTACATATCATACAAATCCCTGAGCAAATGGACTTTCTCCACCAGTCCAGTGGTCTGATTCTCATTGACTATTATGCCGATTCTCATGCATTATCATTGATGATTCTAGATGCCTGCTGCAACCGCGGCGCACCAAAAGTCCGAGTGAGATCCCATGCATTCACTTGATATCCTGAGCGAGGAGTTGCCAAGATAAGGATGTTCCAAAAGTATCCAAAAGTGATGTTGATGTTTGAACACAAGGTGCACACGCCTTAGCGCAATTTAGCGCCCCAGCAATGAAACGCTTTTTGGATCTCAATAGCACTCTGACATGTGAAGGAGTATTCCTTCAAACTCTCCGCGAATTAGTCGAATTGGTTGCCTGCAGCATCACCTGCTGTTGCCTTTGGGACTTTGGACGATTCAACCAATGATCAATTGCGGGAATTGCGGGACTTGCGCGTGCGGAGATGCTCCAGAGTTCTTTCGCCAAGAACTCCTAAGAATGAAACAAGTCAAGGGCGTGCAACTCCACTCAACTTTCAAATACTGGATCTTCGTTAGTCAAAAAAGATTCACATGCGTGTTTAATTTGTGTTTCCATCAGAAATTTAAATAGAACATGGTTCGCATGCCTCACCCTCTGCCGCAAAGCTTGACGATTTGCACAAGCTTTGCATGACAGGCATACCTTTGCCGAAGGAAAATGGGATGCAAAACACATGGCAGCCCGACGAAAGAGCAGGCCTCCTCTGAAAAGCTTCAGAATGAAAAAAATGTAGTGGATTCACTTCTGCGAGCCAAAACCACAAGTTTGTAAATTGCTGGAACCACTTGGGAGAACAGGTGAGTCAGAGGAGTGCCTGCATCTGAAGCCTTTCACGGATGAGACAAGCAAAAAGCTCATGCCATTGGCCGTGCACATACTGCATGAATGTGCACTGCAGGCGACTCAGAAGCCACCCTCAGCTGAGGCAACTGGCGTGGAAACATTGGAAACTCCTAAATGTGTTCCCTCACAAGTTCCTTCAACCCCACTGCTCCAAGATACATGCAGATATGCCTGTACTTGAAGCGGCACTTGACCTGACAATTGAACTGCTTGAAAGCAGCCATCAAACAACTCCTAGGTGAATCAACAGATATCACAAATGCTTCAGTCTAACCGCCAGACTCTAGAGTCTAGACTAATATCGCTGATATCCCAAACACGTGAAGTCATCGGAGTCTACAAAAAAAGAATGCCAGCCTCTTATCTCCTGCACAAAAGCGGCCATGGCAATGGCTCTCACCCTTGGCCACAGCCAGCACCAGGGCAGTTGCTGCCACGTTCCTTCCTTGGATTCTCCATGATCTCTGGGCAGAAATTCTTCATTTCCAATGCTGAAAAAGATTTGAATAAAAAAAGAACAAAACATGCCATGCCATGCTATGCTGCCATGCTATGCTGCCATGCTATGCTGCCATGCTATGCTGCCATGCTATGCTGCCATGCTATGCTGCCATGCCCATGCCAGGCGCTCCATGGCGCTCCTAAATCCTCTTCCTCCCAAAAATCCACCGGACACCAGGCGTCGGCTGAAGGAGGCCAGTGCCTCCAGCTGGCCGCTGCGGACGAGCGCCTTGTTTTTCGCTCTTCCTCGGGTCGCCACGGCATCGAAGAGTGACTCTGGAGGAGTCTGGAAGGGTCTGGTGATCTTGTGATGGATCCAGAAACATCCATAAACATCCAAAAAACAATGCAAGAATCCAGGAACATTCAACAAACAAAAAATTAAGACTCTGAAGCGCTGGATCCAAGGTTCGCTATCAGCTCTGTCGACATCAGCTGAAAAGCAGCCTTGGGGAAGTCACTCAAAATGGTTAAGCAAGCGTCGCAGAAAATGTGAAACTACATACCCTTAGACAGGCAAATGGTCCAAATGCCAAAACCACGCAAGAGCTCCGTGTCAGAAGCGTGCGAATGAGACACTTCCACATTTGTAGCATCTTTGGCAGAGCATTCAATGAAGGCAATACCCAAGTCCTGCTCATCAGAGCAAGCCAACTCTTGTCCAAGAAATGTTGACTTGTTGACTGGACTGATTTTCTGAACACATTGCTGCCTCAGACTCCACTTGAAATGTCGCAGAAATCTAGAAACAGCTACAAATGATTGAAAGGCAAGATATCGACAATGTCGATCTCATGCTCTTTGAACAGTCAAATGCAATATGTGCACAACCAACCCAAAAGCCCTCCAATCATTTTGATTAATGTCTAGAGACAAAAACTCAGCAGCTCTATAGCAGAATGTGGAGGCGCCTCTGCTTTCTTCTTGGCCTCCTCTGTTGAGACCTGCCTTTCGGCAGTCATGTCGCATTTGTTGCCGATAAGGATCTTGCAAGTATTCTCATTCACGTAGCCTCCGGTCGCCAAGTGTTGGATGACAGACAATAGAATTCAATAGAAGCATCAAGGTCGTGAGCAACACAGCTACTGAGTGGCTATTGAGTTGAAACAGGCATAAATATTTTTCATAAATAGGCGATATTGCACTCTGCAGCATTGATCGGATGCCAAGATGCGATTGACCTCATTGAGCCACTCATCCACATGTTTGAAGGATTCCCGATCACAAATGTCATAGACCAGGATAATGCCATCCTGGGTGTACAGTGGGTACAGATTGGATGAAACCATTGTACATGGGAACTTTGGATCCAGCAGGTGTTGCTTGCATGAACAAAACTCAGCCGCATACAGCGCCACGGTAGTACCTTTCTCAGCAAACGTGATTGCCGGATCTAAACGACTACAGCTGTTGTCAGGGCAGTTGAAGTAGCTGGCACTGTCTGTACTTCAGTATTCCATGTCAAGCTACGCGCTGGTGATCGTCCGGAATCTCTCCTGACCAGCTGTGTCCCAGATCTGGAGCTTGATGGTCCTGTCAACGGATTTAAGCATTTCCCCTCAGAGTTTACATATGTTTACATATTCATTCAACATAATTATCCATCCTGATCTTCAAATCAGCCTCTTGCAGGCCAAGCAGCTTCTTGTCGACTGGAATAGTCTTGAATCTGAAATCAACTCCAATTGTCGTGATGTAGCCTGAGGTGAGAAACACCAACAAAATGTCATGGAATTCGAATTTCTGCGTTCTTTCGCATAAGCGACAGGGCAGCTCTATGACCGTTTGCGTGAGAGTGGCTATCGGTGAAGGCATCGTCTGCGAAACGCAGGAGCAGGCACGACTTGCCAGCACCCGAATCACCAATCAGAACCTTGGCATCCAAATTGGTCAAATTCCCAAGGGATATTCATTGGATATCTGGATCATTGAAGCGACTTTGATATATTGCATGCCTGACCTATGCCTTATTGTGCCTTGCCATCCCGTATCAACAGATCGTTCCGAGAGAAAACCTGAGAGCTCTGAACTCAAACTGACCCGACATCCAGCTTCACCATGTTTTACCCATTGCCACCTTTGATGAATTTTGAAGAAGCAGCCAGCTTGAATAGATGATCGTAGTCACGTTTCATCCTGCATGCCGAGTTGGGGGATTTTAAGCTCTCTTGTCGATAGCAAAGGACTGGTGTTGGTGTCTCTCGATTCTCTACATTGTCTCTGCTTGCCTTCAGATCAACATATGTTGAGACTGAATAGAAGAGTCAGGGAGTTGCTCCGCTGTCATATCTTCTTCTCCACTAATTCTATTCATCCACCATGTTGCAGCTCTCCCACGTCCTGCTATGATCGTTGTTCAGGATTATGGGGGCGTGGCCCAAGTGACTTGTTGAGCCCAATGCAGCGGAATGAAGGAGGTTGGTTCAGATCAGTCGGGTTTGCAACCTGCAAGTAGAAAGAGAAAGATCAACGCTGGCAAAACAGGTTTCTCAAGCGAAAGGCTGAGATTCCAACTGATATCGACTGCAAAGTTCCAGAGCCGCGATAGGATGCCAACAGTTTCTGGATATTTCTCCTCTAACTCTACGTGTGATTCGTAGCACGTGGCAGTGATATTCAATTGCAGGTCAGGCGAGTCAGGCGGTGACATCCCGAAATAGTCAGCGACCGATGTCAAACGCTCTCGATAGACTCTTCGAGCTTCAGCAGCTTCAGCATCCGCACCACTGCTGGCACTGCTGGTAATTAAAGCTGGGACTGGCAATGGTGGCGTTGGCAGCGTTGGCGGTTCCAACATCGATCTCAGTGCCAACGCAAAAGAAAAGTTGGCCTCACCCAGAAGCAACACTTGGAGGACTGGACGCGCGTTGCTTCCGTTGCTTGATGCTTCCGCTACTTCTTGTCGAAGACGCTTCTTGTTGCCCTTGCTCATTGCAAGCTAAATCCATGGCTGGCACTGCAGCTTCAGTCGTAGCAGCTTGCAGTCGTAGCATTGTTAGTAGTCCAACGAGTCAACAATGTGGATATTCGGTTTGATCGAAATCGGCCTGTACAATTTCCAAGTTGGATGGACTACACAAATGTGACACGGAGGGTGATGACTCTAACACTTAACGGGGATAGGGGCAAAAAACATATATAATGTGTATATATATATAATTATATAATATAGATGTGCTTCTATCTTGTAAAATATGGGTTTAACAGAGTGTAACACGAATGCAAGCCAATTACACTATTCACCATATGGGCTTGAACCGCCATCCAAATTCGTCACAAATGTTGTGCTTCATTCATCTCGGTTCACAGTTTATGCCCATCTCAAGTCCATGAAGCATCTCTGCATGCTAGACACTAAGCATATCCTGCAGCAGTTTGCTGACTTTTTTTGGCCAACTCAACCAATTCAACAGTTCCTCAGGGCACTAAGGAAGGCGACTCGCCGACTGGCAATTTAAGCCAGGGAGTCAGGCTCTGTTGACCTATCCAAAGAGGCCACAGACACCATCACAGGCCCCGGTTTTAGATTCCAACAGTGGCAACACTTCTGGCGAACGAGGATAGGAGTAGTAGACTCCACCTGGCTACAAACCATAGAAGTTACATGAGCTTGCAAGCAGAGTTTGGTGACAAAGCATCACGTGTATCACGTAAACCTTTTCCATGACCACTCCAAGATCCTACTGACTTCAAATATCTTCAAATCAAATGGCTTGAAATGGCTTGACATGGCTTGACTGTCCACACTTCCCACCTGGTTTGCCATCTACATAGGGCCGGCCATAGCCTTGCAGCGCCAGCTTATCTGCTGCATCCAGCTCTTTAGCAGACGGAGCCTGCAATTGGCCAATTTCCAAGCATAGGGAAACAAGCTGGTTGAATGAAAATGTCATGGATCATGGTTCATGATAGATCAACATAGATCAGTATTGTGTTTACTGTGTCTGATTTCATGCAGTTGTAGTTGGCCTGAAGCTGGACAAAACAATACTTGAGGCATAATGCATCCTAATGCTGTGTCACCAACTGAAAACCAGGACCTGCCTCGACTTTGCTCCTGGTGTGCTTGTCCGTGATTTCCTCTCCTGCCAGTGCTTTGACTCAGTGCAGGCAGTGCAGGCGCTGCGGCAAAGGAAAGGGAATATGATTTGTGTCTGCCTCAACAGAAAAAGCAAATATGTTGAGACTGAAAACAAGATTTCTGTATGTCTGTACAAATAGCTATGTTTGTACATGTGGTTTTGCTGTTGAGTATTGATAGCAGCACTTTTGGCCTTAAACGAGCATCCAAGGACAACAAATGGAGATGACAGAAGAAGATTACTTACCTTCCAACAGCGGCATAGCAGGTCCATCTCCTTTCACTGCATGCTTGAAGTCGGCTGGATCATAGTTTGCCAGCAAGGCATTGCTTTTAGCAAGTCGATCCATATCTTCAGCATGGGCTTTGTCATAGTCAACACCAAGTTTTGAGATACGTTCCACCAACTCTCGAGCAGTCCTGGACAAGTTTCAGAATTTCAGCAGTGTCAGGTTTTCATAATAATTTCGTATAATGTTCCACTCTTCGTCACTGCGTCCCTTGCTGAGGATCCAACAGTGTTGGGGCTTCTGGGAAAGCCGCCCCAGTAGCATACATTTTCTGCAGAGCTTCTCTGACAAATTTCAGAGGAAAGTGCCGCATGTGCATGAAGTGAGCACCCCGTCTGAAGACCCCCAAGTGTGAAGGCAAAAGAGGCGGCAGCCTTGGCTGTCACAAGGGAGATTGGATCCATCGTGAAACAACCCAGCGCAACTGCATGCTGCAGCACTCATCATACAGCTTGACTGCGGAAACCAACAGCTTGGTCGTCCACATGTATTGCAAATGAAGTTGGTATTGCGAAGGTGGCAAGTTGAATGCCATTATCACATGCTCGCGAAGACCTTCAATAGGCATGTCATTCCCTGCCTTAGCTGTTCGCCGCATGTGCCAGTTGAGCACATCCAGTACACGTCAAAATGTGATGCCAACTAAAAAGTAGAACACAAAGCAGAAGGTTTGCTGGCATTGCATTACATTCTGCTGTTGTATGCGTGATGATGGTCAGTCTTGCAGCGTGTCGACTAAGCTGCAGCAGATAAAGCTTTTCGACGCCACTCTGCAGATGCCAAATGTCCGTGTCGCAAAGCAGCCCAGGCAGAGTCCTTCAGCAAATCAAAAGTTCAGCGAATCGAATCAGCCTGTGCTCCCAGGAACAGGAAGAAACATCGAGAATCATCGAGAAACATCGAGAAACAAACTGCTGCAGTTTGAACACTTGGAGATGTCGCCTCTATCCTCTTCAGCAGAGCCAAAGCTGGACCAGGATCAACAAAAAGAGACCGGATGTCAGGACCTGCACAATGTGACTTTGGGAAAATACGCGCACTTTTCTGACGTGAAGATGTCAAGAAGCAAGTTCCAGCCAATGCAAAATGTCATTAAACAGCATTTTTGAAATAGATTGAAGTATATATAATAATCTGATTCTTTGCATTACTTTCCAGACTCGGCAAATAAGCCTCGGACAGTACACGTCTGTCGGGACAGAAAGGAGGTGAGCTCGAGTGATCGCCAATGGATCATCGAATACCATGATGTCTTTGGTTTCCAGGCGCATTGAAATCTTTAGTGGAAACGCTGTTTTGTCCACTCCGAAAATAAAAGCTACGAAAAGATTGGGACTCTTGGACACAGCTACTTCAGCGAGCGAAGTTCCGCAAGCATTGCCTTGGGTGAGAGCATCATGGAAATTGAAATTGTCGATTCAGCCTTCATTTTTGCTCTATGTGTGCGTGTATGTGTAAACACAACCGAGCATCAAAGGGTCATCGTGACAGCCTTGAGTGGCAACCATCAGTGATCAAATATAAAACAATGCCGATTCCACATGGTTGTGTTCTTGAAGAAATGGGGCCCCGGCACACGGCTTTCCACAATTGGGGCATTTTAAAATTTCATTGTAGGCTTGACTTTCAAGATGCGGATTCGCTTTGATCCAGGCATCAAAACCGCCTGAAAGCACAATTTCCAAGTTTTTGGGCAAATGCAAAGCGCAAACATTCCAAGTACACACCACACTGCCTGTGATCTTTGGTTCTAGCGTTCCGCAGTCTGTTGGAATGTCCACTGACGGGAACTTTTCGGGAATGGCACCTGCAGATCATGTTCGTTTTGTCAAGTGTTGTTTGATGGAAACACATATGGCATTTTGAGGAGGCAACTGCATTAATTTTCATTGGTTTTACATGGTTTTACAGTGTTGCAATTCCAATTCAAACCGGAGGACGGATGATGTTGTGAAACGAAAAACAAATGAAATAAAAATGCAAGTCAAAATGTGCAGTGCGAACATGTGACATGAAACATATTGTTCGGTGTCATGAATGCAAAACAAACAATTTGTCATTTCATTGCGGATTTAGGTCCAAACATTTTTTGTCATATGCATTGCATTGTCATTGTTCTGTTTTTAGGAAAACCCAAACAGCAAGGACAATCATTGCGAAACAATCAAAACACACCCTTGCCTGCCAACAAAGCACCATCCTGGCAAGATGGTGCCAAAAAAAAAATGTGTTCAATTGAGACCAATGGCAAAGTGAACGCAAGGCCTCTTCTCTGCAACCATCGGGTTTCCAATTTGAAGACATGATAACCCGCCAAGAATGGAATTTGATGCTGACCAAATGGCTGCAAGTTGTTGCATTGGAAGAATCAGCACCTCTCATGTCACCATGATTTGATTTATGTAGTTTGGGAATGCTTTGGAATTTCATCCAGCGGATGTTGCAACATGTTATCTGCACAAGAATTTTGAAGCATGTGGCGCTTGATTGGCATTTGCAGCGATCATTGTTTACAAAATTCAATTTTTAACATGTGCATATTTTCCACGACCCTTGCCGCAAGAAAATCGCAGGCATGACTCAACAAAGTGGTACTGATAAGGGGAAAAAAACCATCATTGAACTGTCAACATATAGACATGTTGGTTTGTCAATATGGTTTGGGTCCAAGCTGCGCCAAATACCTTGTAGGCCGAAACCTGCCACATTCTGCACATCCCTTTCATGGTGAGACCTGCTGCCGGAAACAGATTTGGGGCATGATGAAAATTAACCCAAATTTTCAACCCAACAGCTGATTCCAGGGTTCCATTCCGGTTTTGAGGGCCGACAAAAAAACACCGGACCACTGCTAAACCCAGAGATTGAAACCCAACAATCACTGTTGTTGGGATTTTTCATTGGCAAAAATTGACCACAGTGGTGGTTGGTTCGTCAGTTTTCTCCAGATGACAATGATGACGGTGATGATGAGAATGGCGGTGGTAGTTGCGGTGGTGGTGCTAGTTGATGATATAGATGGTGGTGAGGATAGTGATGGTGTCAAAGCTGGTGACAGTATTGGTGCTGGTTTTGGTGGCAGGGCTGGTGATAATGTTGCGTCAATATTGGTGGTAATGTTGGTGCTAATGGTGGAACTGGCGGTGATGTTGATGGTGATGAATAGTGGTGAGATAGTGCTGGAGAGACAGACTGCATGGACTGCTGAGACATAGCAATGGTGAGTAATGCCGGTGACATAGTGCTGGTGGGATGGAGGTCGTGATAACGTTGGTGGGCAACTGGCGGTGACCTTGGTGGTGGCAGGCACTGGAGAGGGGCCACAAAAATTTCCACCGTGCGGCGGAAATTCAAAAAATACAAGGAAACAACGGTGCAAAAAATAAAAGAATCCACCAGAGTCAGCAGAAGAAACAAGAAGATAAAAGAAAGACTGGAAACAATAAAACGATAGAAGGCTACCGCAGCGAAGGCTAGAATACAATAGAACAGAACGGAATGGAATGAAATAGAATAGCAAAAAAAATAGAAATACAGAACAAACTTGGCAATAGAAATAGAACTAAAAAGAAAAATGTAAAAACAACAGAAAAATAATAGGATTGAACCGAATCAAACTTGAAATAAAGAAATGACAAAGAAAAATAAAACAGGAAACAATTGGATTAGATTCGCATGGAATACATTGTAACAAAATAGAACAACTTAAAGGAAAAAATTGAACAAAATGAAATGGAAAATCAAAAATAACCAGGATAATAATCCCGGAAAGAGACCCCAAATAGTGTGGAGGTGTTGGGATCATGTATGATAATGTTGAGAATGGTGATGACGGTGGTGATGATGATGATGATGATGCTGATGAAGGTGATGGGGATGACATTTTTTGCGGACGATAATGTTGATGATGATGATGATGTTAAGGAGGGTGATGTTGAGGTTGATGAGAACAAAGTCTCTGCTCTCTTCACCATGTCTCTGTACAAGATCTCCACAACAAGTGTCCTGGCAAGATCTCTGCACAAGATATCTACAAGAGTTGTGTCGGCGAGATCTTTGTAAGTGTTTGTTTTCCTTGAATCAAAAGCGCCTGCAAGATATGAACTGATACTACACTTGATCTATGCCACATGGAGTGCAACTGCAAAGCAAGTCTAATGGCCATACAGATTACGTAAAAGTGTTGCACCCCGCCTTGCTACATGCTTCAGCTCAGGAGCATGCGCTTTGCAAAAGATTCGAAAATTGATATATGAATTTCCAAGTGGCTGGTGTATGCCGCTGGGGCACCGTATTGGTGTGCCACTTCTTGCATTGCCTCTTTGAGGCACTCACCAGGCTTCACTTTCATCAAGAGTTGAAACCTAGCATGCATACAAATGGTGCTGCCCACTTCACGGTGTCTCTGATTCGTCGCTGTCAGCTCCACCATGGTGATATAGCATCCACTCGTCCGGGTCACTGCACTCACACATCTCAGAGTTCATATAGCGTCTGCGTCGCTCACTCTGGGTTTCCATTCGACATCACTGCTGGTTGGTTCTTCCTCCTCGGGATTCTCAACAACGTTTTCTCCACTGAGCATGCGGATCAACTGGTTGGCCAGTGCGTCCACATGAGCACTTCCTGAGCTGCCAGCTGCATTGTTTCCTGAAGCTAGTCCGGCCACCTGATTCCCAATCTCATAGGCGCGCTGCGTATCATGCATCACACTTGTCATTTCGCTGCTTGACAGCCCAGGTGTTGGTGAGGTTTCGTCCTCTGAGAAGTCATGCATCTCACGTGTCATCTGAGCTGCAGCTTCTCGTGTGGCAGCATCGCCTGTACGGTAGGCACCCATAACTTCACGAAGCAGTGCAAAGCGCTCATCATAGAGCCCACGTCGACCTTCTGTCGTGGCACCTGTTCGACGTCTCATGCGTCTTTCATACATCCATGTCAGCATAGCTTCTGGAGTCCAAGTGTCGTTGGGGATGGGCAGCTGAATCTCACTGTTGAAACGCGGCATACCAGTCTCATCCACACCACCCCAAACTGGAGCAGTGGAACTACTTGCGCCACTTGTAGCCACAGGCACTGAGCCAATGCGCACTGCAGTTGAAGATCTTGGCATTGCATCTGAGGATCCTGCCGCATCACTGCAGCTTGCAGAGGAAAGCTCATTCACCATGGGCTCCTGCTGGATCTCAACATTGGCATCTTCTGAGACTGTTGCGCCACTGTTGAACCAATTGAACCAAGTAATGACCAAGGGCAGTAACATCACCAAACCCAAAACCATTGTGAAGGCCATCAGATTCCAGTCATGGTACACAGAATTACCATTGCACCCTTTCAAGTTCAGAAGGCTCAAGGCGCACAGCAAAGCCCTCACATTGTGTCTCTTCAGCCCAGGGAAGAAGATAGTACCAGCTAATAGGCCCCTGCTGAGCGTGAGAACAGGATTGCGGAACAAGGCTTGAGATCACGTGGGAAGGAAGAGATTGGTCACAATGTGCATGATCTCTTGTTGGCCATGGCCGAAAAAGACGTTTTGGTGTTCACGGGCCCGAAAAATTTCACACCAGGCGGCAGGAGCTTCTGAATCAGAAGCCAAGCAAGCAGTTGGCAATCGATGCCTCATCTCTGGTGGTCAAGGACAAAGCCTTAGAGATCACATGCTCCATCAATACGGAGTTTGAGGTATGTGAACGCACTGAGGAGACCTGCACTGGCCTTCGACCTCACTCAAGTGTGCCCGTACGACACAACACGCCGAGCTCATAGACCACCCCACACAGCCAGAACCGCCTGGAAAAACTCAGCGCTGCATCAAGTAGTTCGTGCAGACCGACAAGCATTCATGCTGTTATCTGAGGCTGACGTTGAAAAAGGACGCTGCTGGAAAAACCGCATTGAAAAGGAGCTCATGAATGTCCTCATTCATAGCTCCGTGTGTTTTAACCTTTTGCCTTTGGCCAAAGGATCGGGGCCCAAACCTTCAGGCCAAAGCTGCAGCTGAAGCAAACAGGAAAAGATCGAGATCGAGGGTGTACGAATGTTCGACAGCCATCCAAAGGAAAAGGAGGTGGAGAAGGGAAAGGCTCCAAAAGCAAGAGGGGCAGGGGGCCAAATGTCTCGAGCCCTTGATCAACAAGCACTGCAGACGAAGGATCAAAGGAGAATTTGCTGGGCATTCAACTTGCCAAATGGCTGCAGCAAAGCGGCCCCAGGTGCGGCCTGGCTCCATGTGTGCGCTGAGCCGGGATGCCAGCGACCTCATAGCATGCAAAATCACAGCGGCTCGTGACTACGGGCTGAAGATACAGTTTCACCAAAGAGCGCCAGCTGTTCATCTACAACAGGTGAATTACAATCAGCCGCTTGATCAACTTTTTGCCATTGAAGTTTTCGCTGGATCTGGCCGTCTGACGGCTTCCCTGAAAGCAATCGGGATGACCGACAGTATCGGAGTGGATTGCTCCCTGCCGCAGCGCCTCACCAGCCCTATACTACAAATATAGATCTTTTGCAAGAAGGCCACTTGGGTTTACTTTTTGATTTGATCGCTTCACCCAACTGCATCGACGTCCACCTCGCACCTTGCGGGACGGCGAGCCGGGCTCGCTTGATACAGAGGCGAGGACGCCGAAACCCACCAGTAGTTAGGACAGAAAAGCACCCTGACAGGATACCTTCATTGACAGGAGTTCTCTTGACCAGGGTGACCAAAGCCAACCAGCTCTACCAGGTAACCTGTGACATTATCCGCTTCTGCCACCAAAGAACCAAGGTAAGGAGCGTGAAGAATCCTGGCCGGTCACACGGTTGAGTGAGATCGCACCTCGAGAGGTACTCTTTCACTACTGCCGCCTGGGCCACTTCTCTTGAGCCTATCCGTGGGAGTTATGCAGAGCTATGTCCAGTAAGGTGGCTCTGGAGCTTCAGCTTAGAGAAACTCAATGCAGCCCACCTTGCTTTGCCCTACAGGACTCCACTCTACAGTCTTTGCGGGCTTCCACAGAAATACAACCTCGGAAAGGGATTCTTCCAATGGTGTCGGAGTTTATCGACATCATCCAGCACCTAGTGTCCGAACCTTTACCTCCTCATAGCAGAAAACTCAGCACTTCTCATTCAGAGGGCCCAAGCGCGAGTGCAAGTTCGGCTGATGGAGAAACAGTGACCATAGGCATCCATAGAACCCCTGAGCAGGTCGCTGCAGAGGCATTGCGAATGGGCTTCCACACGCTGGTCAGTTCAATGTTTCTAGAGAAATGCACAAGGTGGTGGAACATACAATTTTCTCTTTTCAGAAAGCACTTGCACAGGAAAGGACAGCTGAGCTCAGACGCTGGGCGTTTCTTGCAGAGGAATTGCAGCAGGAAAATCTCGAGCTGCTTGATACTGTTTCTGAGCAGAGACGTGATATTTTGCAAGGAAACGGCTTGTCTTGATGGAAAAACTTCTCAAGGATGCGAAGCACCAAGATGGCAACTTGATTGCTGACATTGTGAGAGGATTTGACCTCACAGGGCAACTTCCCAAAGCTCACGTCTTCAAGAGCAAGCTGCGCCCAGCGTCAATACCCTGATCTGAGCTCAGGAAGATTGCTGGCGCAGACAAGCCATGCTGCAGACAGTGGCCAGCAGTGGTGATGCTGAATTGGACAAGGGCCTCGAGGTTGGGTCGGGTGGGGTGGGTTGGGGTTGGGGTTCAACCCTAACCCACAACTATGGGGGTCTCAGGCGGGGGGGGGGTGGGGGGGAACCCAGCAACTCAGCAACTAGTTAGCAACTAGTTGTAACTAATTCCGGAACTAGTTAGCAACTAGTTATAACCAACTCTCCAACTAGTTGCAACTAGTTACAACTAACTCTCTAACCCTGGGCCCGGGGCCAGGGTTACAACTAGTTACAACCAACTCTCTAACTCTGGGCCCGAGGCCAGGGTTACAACTAGTTACAACTAACTCTCTAACTCTGGGCCTGGGGCCAACCAAAACAAATGGGCCAGGAAATTTTACTACCACCACTACTACTACTACTACTACCACTACTACTACTACTACTACTACTACTGCTACTACTACTACTGCTACTACTACCACTATTATTTCGACTTGTTTTATGAACAAAACAAATGGGCCAGGAAATTTTACTATTATTACTACTGGTACTACTACTACTACAACTAACTCTCTAATCCTGGGCCCGGGGCCAGGGTTACAACTAGTTACAACCAACTCTCTCACTCTGGGCCCGAGGCCAGGGTTACAACCAGTTACAACCAACTCTCTAACTCTGGGCCTAGGGCCAGGGTTACAACTAGTTGCAACCAACTCTCTAACTCTGGGCCCGAGGCCAGGGTTACAACTAGTTACAACTAACTCTCCAACTCTGGGTCCGGAGCTAGAGTTACAACTAGTTACAACTAACTCTCCAACTCTGGGCCTGGAGGGTTACAACGAGTTACAACTAATTCTGCAACTAGTTGAGAACTAGGTACAACGAACTCTGCAACTAGTTTGTAACTAGTTGCAACTGATTCTCGAACTAGTTGCAAAAAAGTTGTAATTAGTTGCCAACTAGTTACAGAGTTAGT
>BGPT01000607.1:156199-277693 GCA_003297045.1 Symbiodinium sp. clade C Y103 | reverse complement strand
GGCATCCTCCCAGAAACATGTCCCATGATGTCCCATGCAACATGCGCGTAGCCACTACAATGCGATTAGCAACCACAGATTCCGAAACACACTCTAACTACGCACACAAGAAGAACCGCACACTATCAGACCGCAAGGAGGAACCAATCACACGTCAAAACGACCGCAGCCGCACCCGCCGCACACCCGAGGTAGCCTTCATCGCCGCCGGCAGCCACTTTACCCGAAAAAACACAATGTTTCNGTCCCATGACAACATTCATGCAGCCACTACAATACGATTAGCAACCACAGAGTCCAAAACACACTCTAACTGCGCACGCACAAATCCACCCACAGCACCCATGATGTCCCATGACAACATTCATGCAGCCACTACAATACGATTAGCAACCACAGANAACACACTCTAACTGCGCACGCACAAATCCACCCACAGCACCCATGATGTCCCATGACAACATTCATGCAGCCACTACAATACGATTAGCAACCACAGAGTCCAAAACACAATGTAACTAATGCTAATCAAGTGCATTGCTAATCAAGTGAATTGCTAATCAAGTGCATTGCTAATCAAGTGCATTGCTAATCAAGTGAATTGCTAATCAAGTGCAGTGCTAATCAAGTGCAGTGCTAATCAAGTGAATTGCTGATCAAGTGCATTGCTAATCAAGTGAATTGCTAATCAAGTGCAGTGCTAATCAAGTGCAGTGCTAATCAAGTGAATTGCTAATCAAGTGAATTGCTAATCAAGTGAATTGCTAATCAAGTGCAGTGCTAATCAAGTGAATTGCTAATCAAATTAATTGCTCAAGTGAATTGCTAATCAAGTGCAGTGCTAATCAAGTGCATTGCTCAAGTGAATTGCTAATCAAGTGAAACGTAATCGAATAAAAGTCATTCGTAACTCGGAAAATTGCTTCCCAACTTCCTTTGATAATGAACATATGACGGATATGTCGTGAAATATAAACCTATACAACCAGTTGGGATATAATGGAGAGGTTTTTCTAACTCTTGTTTTTTTTCATAACGGGCCATTGTATTCCCAGGCCAGGGATTGAATATAACCAACGACATGAAGTTTGGGTGTTTAATTCCCACTATCATCCCATTCCCCCTGAGATACCACCACGGGATGACCAGATTAGAATTCCCAGTAAACCACTATATGGGGGTTTCCTAAAGTGGGGGTACCCAAAAATGGATGGTTTAGAATGGAAAATCCTAAAAATCTTATTAAAATGGATGATTTGGGGGTACCCCTATTTTAGGAAACCTCCATATGATTATCCCCCCTACGGATCCAATCTCTTGGGAAGGTACTTAAATAGATGTACAGAAAACCTCCCAAATCATAGCCCAAACACTTCCTAAGCAGTGGATACCTCGACCCACAAGGTGGTGACCCAGGTCGTTTGACCAGCTCCAGAAGATCCAATCCCCTATGGATTCCCAGTTCTGGTGGGTTTCCTATTGGGAAACCACAAAATCACCTGAAACATCCTTAAACAAACCCACAGTTAAAACCCTTTACCACTTTTAAATTACATTGCAAATGGTTATTTCTTGATTATTTCAATTATTTCTATTGCTTTAAATGGGGTTATCATTCCATATGTGGGGTTATTTCATACTATTTCACTGACTTATAACCAACTGGCATATGATGGGGCCAAAACTACATGTTCACTGGGTTTCCCAAGCGCGTTGCGCAGCGCGGACGGCTGCTGTGGCATCTTGACCTGGGAACGACGGGGCATCAAGTGGTCAAGTCCAACAAATGGTGGGACCGACAAGGTTTGCCTTTCAGATCCTTTCAGGTTCTTTCTGGGTTTCGTGCGACCTTCGGGGGTATCTACCCTTGCTGTGCTGGGCATTGCCTCTGGAGTGCGCTGATGCGGCTCTCTGCATAATCGAGATCCTACAAATAGACCAAGTTTGCAGAGATCCACGACAGCGCCTGGAGTCTGCCTCACTGAAAACAGCATCGCCTGGTTGGGCTCGCTGTAGGCTGTCAGCAGCCAGCTCAATTGGAGTTTCCCATGATCCAATGCAGTTTGTTCGATGAATATGGCCGCCACTCTGGTAAGCCACCTCCCACCCTTCTGCTATCGGTAGCATACTGGGACAACAACTTGTTTTCCAGGAGTGACACACGTCTCTCGACACAGCGCCGCTGCAGGAGGGCTGCATCCCTAGCTCCGCCAAGGCATTCGCTCATACCCACCTCGCTGATCTTCATCAGGTCCGCGGAACTCTTCACAAAAGCCCCCCTTGCATCTTCATTTACCCAATGTTGAATGAAATCCACATTCAACTGTTCATTCTTAATTCTTAAATCGCCAGCTCACCATCATCATGGCGCTTGGACCAAGACCTCAAATCGATATTCGTACACTGTATTCATTTCCAATTGCATCCCCCAAAATATCAGAAAATGTTCGGAAGCACGCTCCGAGTGAAACCCAAAATTAAGAATGGGGTGGATTAAACGTTCAGACGCCCTACAGCGCGCTACTCGGGGGACCTGTAACGCATGCAGCGATGGGTTCAAAATCATTTTTTGAAATTGCGCAGTTGCTCTTGGAGACCACCAAATATTGCCACGTGGTGGCTTGGACATTGCTGAGCCCCGGGCCCCAATCTCCACCACCCTGACCGGCGAAAAGCGGGCAGATGGGCGGCCGTTCAGTGCCAACAAAACATGGGGAAGTGATTTCATCCCCTTGTGACGCATGCCTGCTGGAACCTGCAAGAGGCCACACGCAACGCTTTGAAGTCTTTTGTTTTTGCCATGGCCAAGCCGCAAACGCCCCATCGAAAACAGCCCTGGCGAAGGCACAGTGTTTGCTTCAACCTCTGAGGCTTCGGTTGCCCCCTGGTGAGGGGGGTTATTCGGTTTAGACGCCACATTCTGTTGGAAGCATCCATCAGACAGCTGCAACACACGCTTTAAAATTGTCTGGGCCATGAGTCTCAGTTACGCTGCGGGTCTTTCCACAGGGTCGGACCACTCATCTCAAATTGCAACCATTATCAACGGTGGTTGTAAACCACTTAGCACCTGGTTGTTGATTGGGGTCATACCCTAATACAAATGGGATATTCCACTTAGGGGACTTGAAAAAAACTATACTTGTAGGTTTACTAATTCATTAGTTTCTAAGTGGGATGATCCTCCAAGTAGGATGTATCAAGTTAAATACTTAAACTTATCCAGTTGCAAACTAGGATGGACATTCGAGTACGAAAGGCAGATTCAGTAATCCTGTGTGTGTGTGTGCGAGTGTCATGTCAGCCAGTGCAAGAATGCATGTCTATGGGAATCCCAAAATGGTACAGTTTCAATCTTATTGCCGGTATCTTTGACAAAAATCTTTCCAATTTTGGGGATACACAATCTAATTCCGGCAATACAGAGTTTAATTTTGGAGGGATACACACTTTGGCTGTGTCCCAAAAAGGAGTATACCGAACTGTCCATTTTGATGATGATCAAACAGGGACGATTTTGGTGAGGAACCACTTGGACGATCTTGGGCATCTTGACAACTAAGCAACAAACAACAGGTGTTTTTATTGTTTTGATTTTGTCAAGTTGGGTAGTAAGCATATTCCGAATCTATGGTAAAGTATTTCTTCTATGATTTAGCTACTGCAGCAGAGGTGCCGGTAGATTTTCAGATCAATGGCTGTCAGTTAAAACATTCAAACCCAAGTGACCACAGAGTGTTGCTTTTTTGTTTAATGAGGATTCAACCCTCTCAAAACCGGTGACTGCCCCAATTATGAATAGGGGCTCATGGATATGGCGAATCTAGATCATCAAGAAACATGTAACAAGCGCAGGTGAATCCTAGTCATCAAAAAGATGGGTTGCCGGAGTTCGGAGGTGATTCCCTTGACATATGTGTTGCTTAATATTCACCCCATTCACTATAGTTGTCCCATCCCCCTGGTATTAAACACCACCATGGTATGGTCCCTGATATGTGTAAATCCCCATCTAATCAAGGATGGTCGTCCGGGATGTTTATTACTCGCGCGAAGGGATTAATCACCATAAACCCAACCCTTATAGTTCTAAAACCAACTTAAATAAGTATGTGGGGTATCACCTTGCAAACATGGCAGAAGGCCACTAAGGCTTGCGTGTTAGAGCGGGTGAGTTGCCTCGAAATTCACAATCCGTCCTTGTGTTATGGTCATCCCTGAGACACTCTTTGGGGGTGCAGTTGGGGTTCTCATGGGCCTCCAGGAGCTGGATGGAAAATCCACCAGTAGATCATTTCCAGGGAAAACCCATCAATTTCCCCAGCTACGTTGCTTCACTAGAGAAGAAATGAATATATAATATATAGATACATATATCATCATATATCTATATTATATACATAATATATATATACATACATATATATATATATGGTGGTTTCTTAAAATAGGGGTATCCCCAAATTATCAATTTTCATAAGATTTTCCATTCTAAACCATCTACTGTGGGATATCCACCATATATGGACCCCCTATATATACTGCGCATATACAGTAAATCGCCCCAAAAATAGAAACATGTTTTTTTCGCCCAACTTCTGGATTGCTTGTCTCCAACACTGCAAGGAAAGTTTCGATAGAACGTTCCATCTTTGATACGTAAACCATACACAATGAGCCACGAAAGCAACAAAAAAACATATAAATTCATATAAACTTATTTAAAAATGTTAATCTGGGAAGCATGTCAGAATGTGCCGGAGTTGAACCTCCGGCAACTCTTTGCTTGATTCTACTCAGTAGATTCTCATCTACTATCATTTATACTCCCGAAACAAAGAAATGTGATTTATCACTATTTCGTAGAAATTGATGAAATTGTGTAAAATCCATCTTCTTTGAGGTTGCTGTGCCAAAAAAACGTTGGCAACAAATGATATGTTTCTGTCACTTAAACGGCCAAAAGGATTTGCGCCTCTGCCCGGAACTCATCTAGCGCGAAGACCTAACTTGGATGGGCCATAGATTTACTTAACTGGTGAGTAACTGGGTTATTACTTATGAGCACACCCATTACAGTAATAACTAATTGTTACGTTGTCATACCTGGATTAACAACTTATAAGAACTGGGTGACAAGTACCATGGCCATTGAAGCTTAATAAGTGGAAATAAGTCGGTCAATAACTGGGCCTATAACCTACCACCATTGAAGCACACCCGGGATGTTGCTATAACCACTTTTCATTAATTTCACGGCCCATTTAAGTAGCATTTTGCTCAACATTTCTCCCAAGATTTATCCCCAGGTAAGCTGGTCGCAGTTATTCCCCACCTGCCAGGTGAGGGTTGTTAGTTTTATCAGAGGTGTCGTCCTCCTTCTCCTCCTTCTCCTTCTTCTCCTCCCGCTCCTCGCCAGCTCCAGATCGCACTGGGCACTGCCGGACTTCATCTGCCAGCTCCAGATCGCACTGGGCACTGCCGGGCTTCATCTGCCAGCCACAGATCGCACTGGGCACCGCCGGACTTCATCTGCCAGCCACAGATCGCAGTGGGCACTGCCGGACTTCATGTGCCAGCTCCAGATCGCAGTGGGCACTGCCGGACTTCAGCCGCGACCGCAAGATCGCAGTGGGCACTGCCGGACTTCAACCTGTATACATGCCAGATAGAATGCCAGGCGAGATGCCAGGTAGAATGCCAGATCGAATGTCAGAATATACGTCAGATAAAATGTCAGAAAGAATGTCAGATAGAATGCCAGGTAGAATGTCAGAATATATGTCAGATGGAATGCCAAACTAGATGCCAGATAGAATGTCAGATAGAATGTCAGAATATACGTCAGATATCATGTCAGAAAGAATGTCAGATAAAATGCCAGGTAGAATGTCAGATAAAATGCCAGGTAGAATGTCAGAACATATGTCAGATAGAATGCCAGACTAGATGCCAGATAGAATGTCAGATAGGATGTCAGAATATATGTCGGATAAAATGTCCGAAAGAATGTCAAAATGTCGAATATAATATATATATATATATCAGATAGAATGTCACGTGGTGGGGATCACTCGAAGAACATATTTCTTTTTTTAGGTGAGTTTCAGGTCGTAAACCCAATACCAAAGTTTCAGCGACAAGGAATGACAAAAACAACAGAAAATCCAGGTCCATAGTCCATGTTCCATCCCAAGCCAACTGGATTGAAGCTTTGGTTCCAGCTAGTTTTAAATCTTCTGTAGCTTCCATAATCCCTATCCATAGAGATTGGCCGATAGATCCAGAATTGGCGCAGAAAATGCTCGGATGGTTTTGATGAAATCCATGGTTTTGTTCGTTGCCAGGAATGAATGCTGTAACCCTCCTTTACCTCTTCATGCTCACTATTCATATCTACATGTTTGATTTCTTTACATTCAAGAAACAACTTAAAGTTGGTTTATAACCCCATCAGACTATTTCACACTGTCTATATCTATAGTTAGATAAACTAAGATCATGTTGGTGTGTACATATAATATATATATATATATTATGTATTAAACTACATTTATATATATATATATAAGATGTATCTACAGCTAGAAAAAAAAACACACTTTTTTCTGGAGGAACACAACCCATGTCGCAATTCTTTCATGCGCCCCCCCTAGCCCCAGGCGCCCCAGCATTCATCGCCTTAGTGAGGAGATTGATTTATCGCTCCCCCGGGGGGAAAACCATAGGAAAACCATAGGAAAACCATAGGAAAATGGTGATTTAATGGGATTTTCATGGGATCAATGATGATTTACCCTCTGGTCATCAAAAGTAGCGACATAGAAGCCATGGCCATAGAAAGTTCGTGGATTTTCCCATTAAAAATGGTGATTTCCCCATAGTTATGTTAGTTTACCACAGGGTAAATGTCCTACATAAAGGAAGTGAAAACTAATGACCAGTACTAGGTACCAATTTTATAGACCAATTTAAAATCTACTGAGGTACTAGGGTTACAATAGACCAATTTACGACCAGTGTACCAACGACCTACTGTGGAAGAAATCTTGCACCACATTGGAGGGTTGAAACCCTAAGAATGGAATAAACCAGCTATCAACTGGTTCAGGATTTCTTCCATCCACAACAGGTATATTGTAGCCACCAATTGCCGCAAGTTTCCCTCTTGTGGCTATATTAGAAATACCTATAGGTTGGAGCAACCCCGACCACAAGGAAAAGAGCAGTTGTTTTTCATTGGTGGAAGCAATGTAAAACGCGCGTGGAAACTTGAGGTTTGAGCAGGAAAAACTGAAAGCGTCGCTATAATAGAAAATGTGGACTTTGCGGGCAAGCCACGCAGACTTAAGCAGCAAACGTTGTGTTTAAGCCATCATGAGGTTCAACCAGTTCAGACAAGCAACCAGAAACTTGGGCATAGACGAACAAAACCAAAAGGCAGGCAAGCACACGCCAAGTATACGTGCATCGAACAATAAAAACTATTAATAGACACAACAAACATCAACAAACTGTATTGTTTCCTCTCATATGCCTGTGTTTACCACCCTTTTAGCCCGTGCCAAAAGGATCCAAAAGGTCTCTACCTTGTCATTTTGCCGTCCGCGACAAGAAATCTTAATCAACCTGGTTGTACATACAAGCCCATACACAAGCAGCTTTGGCCCGGCTTATTTGGGAATGTGTCAAATCATTGGGTACCTAAAACACGGGGTGGCACAGCACTCAGAATGACCAATGCCTGTCTGGCTTCCAAGGTCAAATTTCGACCCTCAGCCATTGACCCATCTTTCATGGCAAAGCTTACCACTTTCAGGAACAAAATAACAGATGTCACCAACATCAACCGATTCCACTCATGTTCTTTCCCAAAATAGCGCAAGCAACTTCCAACAACTCCCCCTCTCACCAAACATTCACCAACCATTCACAATCCCAACCTCACCCATCTCAGTGTCACCACCCAACCATTCACCCAGTGGCCAGACACTTCTCACTGCTCTTGGCATAGATATGTCGAAGGGCTCGAAGGTATCCCTTCACCTCAGATTTCTTGTCATCTGATGATTGATCTGGGTATTCTTAAAGAAAAAATCCCTGACTTGAAACAAGGATACTTTGGGATAGTTACCCCTTACCAACCGTGATTCCAGTGAGGGAGAACAGTTGAGGTCACTATAATTCATCTAGATTGATGGATAAGGTCAACCTGGATTAATGAACCACTACAGTAGGCTGGTTTTCATTGTGGGGGTAACATTCAAGTAGCCCATTATCACTATTCTAGGCGACCCAGAATACAAAATCCAAAGAAATGTTGGTTAAATATCTATATATATATATATATCCTCTGGTGAACTAACATAGCTATGGAAAACCACCATTTTTCATGGGAAAATCCACTATAAATAGCAATTTTCAATGGTTAGGTTAGTTTACCACAGGGTATATATACGCATATCCCATGATATTCCCATGATTGGGTGCGTTGAATCCCCCTGTCTACTGGCTTGGTTTCCCGCTCGTCCCAAGACAAAGTGCTTGGAGGATCATCCCAGTTAGTAACTGCTTGATTCATGTATATTTATACCTTAGGTATATATATATATATATATATGGGATAAGCCCACAAACGGGGGACTTACTAGCTAGGATTATGAACCGCGAACCCGTTTCGTGGGATGATCACCCCATTACCCATGTAGAACTGGTGTTTCGGGCTCCCCACGCTGAGACGACTTCCGGCCTTGGCCTTGGAGCAGGGCATGCTCTTCCCCAACCACCTCTACCGGCAACCGGAAGTCTGGGAATTTCTCATGTTCAATAAAGAAATCATCTACAAACCTCAGAAATCAATGAGTGTTACCGGTTGTTTTTCTTGTATAAGGTTGCCCCCCAATGATAAGTTGCTTCATAAACCCCACATTGTAGAAGAGTACATGCATGTGTGTATAAACATACGTACATGTACGTGTATGTATAGTATCATGTGTACATATATATATATATATGTACATAATATAGTGTGTATATATGGATATATGTCAACATTTTCGGCCCAAAAACACGTGGTTGAGCTAGCTAACCAATCAAAGTCTAGCAAGAAATCATGGATTATTCGCCAACCTGGGATTTGTTCTACCCCATCTTGGGTTCAGAAAGAGCACTGCAAGCTGGTGCCCGCCAGCTATGTTTATGACTTTATAAACCATCAAATTCATTGATATTTACATATATTTACTATACAGATCTAGAGTCTATACCCTCCGGTAATCAAACGTGGCAATTGGAAATCCCCAACTAAATGGAGGTGTTTATGGGAAAATCCTCATAAATGGTGGATTTTTCAAGCACGCCATGTTTGATTACCGGAGGGTAGTCGTAATGAAGCCTTGTGGCTTTCCAACTCCCCAGGCACCGGACCCTGATTCGCTGAAGTAACTCCTCGTCTAGACTCAATCTCAGCATCAAGGCGAACAGGCAAGGTATTTACATATGTGGGGGGTTCTTGAAATGGGGGATCTCATTCTAAGCATAGGTTTCAATACAAAAATGGTCTACTGACTTGGATGATTTGGAGGTAACCGCATTTTAGGAAACCTCCATGTGAATATGTTCATAAGTATTGAACCCAAAATTTATCGCCCAAAATGAATCAAAATGAATTATGATAATCATATATCATCATAAGGTACCATATTGCTAAATTATAATAATGCATAACAATTGGCTAACCTGTGGCTAACCTGAAAATAGCATTTGTACCAAGGCCATTTGGAGATGATTTAACCATGACTTACTCACCGTCATTCCAGTGACGGAAAACAGTGAAGTGATTATAGTTTATCTAGATTTATGAATACTGCTTCATAAATCATAAATATCTAACCTAACGAATGACCATGAATACTGTAATGATATATTAAACGTTTCTTCATAATACATTAACATTAAACGTATAGGACCAATGATGATAACTGGTAAGATGAGCCAGCCTGGTCCTTGCATACTGGACATCTATCCATCTGATCGCATAGTCATAGCTTCACGTCCCTAATTATTTTGTTATATGATATGGAAATGGATCAAACAACTATTTCACCCTAGGGTAAACCAGCATGTATGTGGAAAAAAAAACATGGTTTCCGGTTCGGAGAATGATCTACACACGCTGGGTTTCCCACATCTTTTTCTATGTTGGAGGGATGAACATTCCTAAATCCCCAGCTATTTTGGTGTTTACCACCAGGGTGTTGATTCCTAGCCATGTTCTGAGTCATACGGCTTCGCCGTGTTCTGAAAATCCTATGGTGTCTCAATAGTTGTTGAAGGAGATACCCATCATGTCGCAGATTCATGTTGGAAATTCACCTGCTGTTCAAATCAAAATAGATATTATATAAATATAGCTGATGTTTGATTCCCGGGTTCATTGATATGGAAATCAAAGCTTTTGACCCATCCACGCCACTTAAATAGTTTGGTATTGGTTGTATTCCCGGATTTTGTTGGTGCAATCCCCACTTGGTCTCATATGTATGGCTTCATTTTCATGAACTTGTCGCCATCATGGCTTAGTTCCTTGCCCCCACATAGAACTAGGTACTATAACCCCTCCCATCAAACAAAGGTATCACTTGGGCACTGCCCATTTTCCAAAATTCTTCTGATTTGAACAAATATGTTTCGCATGATTCCCTATAACCCTGAACAGTTACAAGTGGTTTGTAGTCTCGTTCAAGTGATATTTTTGACCTCAGCAAAGCAGGAGTTATAATCCTTTGGCCATAAGTGTTGAGGGCCACAACTGCTGACTTATCCTCTATGGTGAGGTCCCAGTGAATAGTCAAGAACCAAGCATACCCTTCTGTTCACACCAAAACAGCTGGTATTCATGGCTGGTCATTCCCCTGAAATATGGAATAATTCTGTATAAATGTGGAAAACAACAACTTTCAAAGGAAGGTTTATACCTGGGTTTGATGCAGTTTTCTTGGTTTTGTATCCCCAAATCATGACCTGAGACCCCAACTCGGGCTGCGAGAACATTTGAAAAATGCCCTGCAAGGAGGCGAGCAACGAGGGGGGGCAGGGACCTGCCATGGTTCAACCATCAAACCATTGGGACCAATGATCTCAATGGATTAAGGGAAAATTTACAGGAAACCATGGATTTTCCTATGAAAGATAGGGGGTTCCTGTAATTTTTCTCTTAAGCCAATCCAATGATGATCATAAATGTGGACTTGTATTATATGACTGAGAAAAAATGATAGAAAAGTAAGTTTGTAAGTGCGATAAACTCGGGGTTTTGCTGGATGAATCCAGTCGGATGATACTTTCGTTTCGTCAAGGGGAATGCGTTGCCTGCAGAAGTGCAATTCTCGAACGAAACTCTGGTTCTTGAGAACAAGTAGATACTCAGCCGGGCTGCCCAAGAGTGTCATATGTACAAAGGGACTTGTATCTGGATAATTTAAACTTACTTTGATTTCTTGCCCAGAAAATATTTTTTTCAGCTGGCGGCGGTATGTCAAACTCTGAACCCTTCTGAGCATGAAATGACTTTGCAGTCTTTGCACAAGGTGGGGCCCCCGAAACCATGGCTAAGTTTGTTTGTAACTAGGCTATCTACGGTTTATAGTAGATATAAGTGATATAACTCTACATTATGCTATTCATGGTGCTTCGAAGCAAACTAACATAACTAGGGGGGTCCACCTTGCATGGTCATCTACCGAACTTTGATCAATTTTGCGACTTCTCAATTTCGACCCATCCCAGCCTGAATTGGTTCACAGGTACAGGACATGCCCCAGGTTGCTGGCGATAAACCATGGTTTCCTACGACGACATCTTCCCTTCAACCAATGATCATCTATCCAATTTCGGGGATTTGTACATGTTTTAGCTTGTTTTAGACCAATGAATTAAGGAGAATCCTGAGATCCTGCATTATCTCTTGATTAAATCGTATTACGTATTGAATCTTTGTTTTGATGATCACATTGATTAACTATCCAGTTTGGAGTGGCTTTCCCCACTCCCCCAAAAAATACATGGGAAATGAATGTTCATCCCCCTCATATGGTCATGTATCCCATATTATATTGGGAATCCTTACAATAGGTATATAATAGGTGCAAAAAAACCTACGAATGGATTGATGACCAATCCCAGTTGCTCCTGCAGCGGAGAGTTTGCAGAGTCAGGCAAGAGAATGGTAGATTGACCTGGCTGAACAGGCCGTGGGGGCTAACAACCAAAAATATACGGCTACCCTTAGACCATGAAGTAGTAGTGAAACCTGGGGTTGAAATATGTTGAAATGGGATTCCCCAATTTAAAACACCCCGTATATAATATGAAGAATGTATGGGGTTTTATAAGTTTTACTGGTGCTTTAGTAATGAGCATGGAGGCTAATAATCAAGAAAAGGAATTTCATCAGCACAAAATGCAAATATCTTTAAACAAGATTTGGTTGTGGATTTAGCAACCATAGAATGGACATTTGACCAGCACATATCAGGTGTGAATCAACCACCATGTGGTCAATTATAGTTGATTCATGATAGGTTTCGTTTTTTTTGTTATAAACAATAATAGCTTGGAATCATCAACGGATATTTTTCTCCCCTCGGATGGGTGAACATAAACGAACTTACAAGTCGGGGGGGCCACTTAGAATCTCACGGTGGTGTACAGCGTTGCTATGTGTCCAGCCGCGTGCAAAACAAAGACAAAATGACATCTGCCAAAGCTATCCCTGTGGCAAACAAACGTTAAGACAAAGAGATTCTGAAGTTGTTACTGTAGATGATTTATCTGCAAAAATGATGATGTTGTTTTTGCCAGATTGAATTGTGGGACTGGTGTTGGGACATGTTGGGGCTAGTGTCGGTCAATACTACCCCACTTTGGATATATGATATATCACATTGTTGACGACAAAATCCCCATTATGCCTGTTTAAACGGGACTTAGGGACTTAGTAACAAGGGTCATGAACCAGCAACCAATTTGGATGAAGTGCAGGTGCTAAAATCCCCATGATTGAAACCACCGGACCCTGTAGCGAAGGCTTTTTTGGAGAAAGCATGTCACACGGCGTCAGCAGCGCAGTGGTTTACACTTGGCTACATCTGCATGACCTTGGAACTCTCCTCATTGCTTCAAAAAACAAGACCCGCTGTCTCGCCATGTCAAGGCTGTCGGGCATGCCATCCACTATCTCATGTCTCTCGCAGCTGGCGTGTGGGCAGGCACGACTGGTGGTCCTCGGTGGTCGATGATCTCAAGGTCGTTCCAGCGTTACATCGATACCTTGCAAGGCATGGTGCTGATGGCAATGGATTTGTAGACTTGGGCAGGGGGGAATAGATCCAATGTCACGGTGTCATGGCCAATCTTATGCACACCTTGCAAAAAGCCATAGGTTCAAACGGATTATATAGGTTAATCTATCCACATATATCCACATCAAAATGGCTGAAGCTGTACCAATCTAGTTACCAATCCAATCGGTTTCAGCAGATTTGTTGTATCATCATGACACCCCCCTTTTTTAACAAAAGATGAAGGTGTTCCTCTTAACATGGCCAAGCTTACATACCTTGCATGATGTTCAAGCTGGTGAGTCATTGCCATGGCTCGAGGATCCCCGATTGATAGATGAGTTTCCCATGGATTTACTCTCTGGTAAACATACAAAAAGCTATTGAAAATGCCCATTTGTAGTTGATTTTCCCATGAAAAATGGTGAGTTTCCATAGTTCTGTTAGTTTGCCAGAGGGTATATAGGGGATTTCCCAGCCATGTTTAATTACTGGAGGGTCTTCTGTGCTGCTCATCAAGTCGGTTGACGCGTTCGTCTTTCTTCTGTTTCCGCCGTGCAAAGAATAGGATCATCGTAGCACCTGCAACTCGGGTCGCGACAATTTTCGAGAAAGGTCTGTGAACTAATGTCAATGGCAACAGCAGTTGGAAGGGCTATGGGACGAAGTACACAAAGAATAAGAAAATATCACCAATAATCCATTTACATCCAGAAATCATGATCAACCCGCGTCCTCAACTGTCAATCAACAGTTCATATCCTAGCATTCGGATAGCATTTCAAAATGTTTCTTTGATATCTCAATGGTGGAACTTAGATGACCCACCTGATAAAATTCAGTCTTTGGACTTGGGATCCTACCTTGAAGATGAATAAAAATAATGCATGGAAAAGGCGCCCAATCCCATGGTTGTTTCAGTCAGTAGTAGTTGCAACAATATTTAGTTTTAGAACAATGTACATAGTTTGACTAAGGATGAAATTCATGGATTTATTTTCATGGAAACAAGTTATCATCACCTGTGGGTCAAGACATGTTGAAACTTAACGCCAAACATCTATTTGCCAGAAAACTAGGCTGGAACCCCCTAAGAATGGGGGTTGGACGACTCTATTACTTTTACGCTACCATTCACTTTGATCCATCACTTGTTGGTTACATCACTTAATCTCTGCAGAATATCAACGGGAGTTGGCTGGAAAATGCCCAAACATGTAATGGTTGGTTCATGGCAATTCCCGGTTCATCAAATAGTCATCAAATGTGATCAGTACCCAATATCAAGGGTAGTACAAACTCTTTCCGCCATCAACCATCATTTATCCATTGGATTTGCGGACTTTTGATGGGTTGTAGTAGAAAACATATTCAAAAAACAACAAGAACTTCCCTTTAATCCCCATGTCTGGTGATCATCAACCAACGCCTGGGTGATTGAAACTCCTCACCACCTTTCAATTGACCCCGTTCGCATACAGCAGGGCTTGCGCAGGGGATATTCCAGATATACTTGGTTTGTAATATGGTTATTTTATGTTATTTTCTGCTTCTTCTTCCGGATTTAGTAAGCGGCCAACGGAAGCGAATCATCTGTGGTCATGTGTATGTTACGTATATTATCTATGGGGCTACATTCCCCAATAAATTTGGGTTGACTTGGGTTGTTTCATATTGCTATTACCCACATACCATTAATTGCATCCCGACGCCGCGCATCGCCACATCGGGTGGCGTGGCCTAGCAAGGTGAAAAGTCCAACGGTGATCGTGGCATCGATCCAGAAACGTTGTGGGTAGAGCCGGATCAAGGTACTACTCCTGGGCGAAGGAGGGCCACCACCACGGTCTGTGTCACTTGGTTTGGAAAAACACATTACAGAAATTATGATCATTGACCTGTTCAGTCTATTGTTGTATGGGGGGGCCCTCAACAAAAATCAATCAATAAGTGGGAAAAAGGACATCCACGGTGTGTGTGCGCCCGCGGAAACTCTTTGTTTCTTTCTTCCGGATATTTTTGATGCCCAAACATATCTCTGAAAGTGTCAAAGTGAATGCAAGGATATTTGCACGTCATCATTTTTGTCAGAGAGTCTTAATCACACTCAGGATCACATATGATCACAAATGATCACACGTGATCCCGCAATTTCAAAAACCTGCTTGGAATCTACCACTCATCTACCCACATTCATGGCAAAATGTCATCACATTTGAACAAATACCATCCAGGGCTCAGTGACCATCATCATGGGGGTTCGACCAGGTGGTGTTTGCTCATGACACCCTGCGGTTTGTCGCTCGTGAAGTTCAGGATCTGTGTGGATCTTGTTGGGTTTTTTGCCCCACATTCGGTGCGATAGCACGGAACCGCAAATGTTCACTGAAAAGATCAATGCGATCTACATGTATATATATATACACATACATAGACAATCTATAGTGAACCATTGTTAGTTGGTCATGTGCCCATAATATTCCTATGATATCCCTATCAAATGGCCAAGTTAACCATATATTAGTAACATAATATCATATCTCCATTCAGATTCCACTACTATCCCATGAATATCCAGTTATATCCCCATGAATATGCCCATGATCCCATGATGAATATTCCATTTATCCAACATTCCGATTCTCCACATGTATATCTCCAGGATATCTCCGTTAAGATCCGATTCTCCAAATATACCTAGCCTCTGGTAATTTAACAGTTTGCTATAGAAAACGGAGCATTTATGGATGATTTACCTATTAGAAATGCTGATGTTCAATAGTTATGTTAGAGTTTATCAGAGGCTATCCCAATAGATATCTCAATCGATTTCCCAATAGATTTCCTGAGGTTTCAGCCATGTTCAATAGCTACGCTACTATGTTAGTTTACCAGAGGCTATAGAAAACTGATATTCCACTGATATTCCCATGTCTTCCCATTATGTTCAATAGTTATGATATGTTCTGATAGTTTACCAGAGCCTATCCCATGATACATTTCCTGCTGAGCTTCATGGGAAAGGTCCATGTCCCGTCGCGGAAGAAGATCCCATGAAACCTGAGCAAACGAAGACACCATCGAAGCGGCGAAAATCTCAACTGGAAACCATGGGTTTTCCCGTGAAATATGAGGCATTACCGGTAAAATTGTCCCTTAAGCCAATCCAGTGAATTTAGGGATATCATGGGACTTTGTAGGGATTTCATGGGATTTAAGAAGATCTATATCATGAAACATCACCATGTTTGCTTGGCGTTTCACCCCAGTAATCCTGTTTGTAGGTTACTTCGCCACAATGAAAACTGGACACACCGTAGTTACCCCACAGAAATAGCCGCAGTTTTGCGCCACCAAGTTGTTTTTGAAATCTCATGTTTCGCTAGTTGCGTCGCCCTCCTTAGTTGTACACCAATCTAAAGACTTGATCTGCGATCGAAGTAGCTTTGTCGTTTGTTGATACTCCGCAAAACGTTTAGTCTCGTTCTTGTTCAAATGAAAGACAAAACACATATTGTCCTGTTTGAAAGAACAACTATGAATACATATAAAATGGAGGTGCTGTACCATATAAGGCCATGTTTTTTCTAGGGATATTCTCTAAACCACAGCCCTAAAAAACACGCCTTATATATGGGAAGTACCTCTGATAAATCGCTTTCTGAATAACCATTGGTCAGTTATAAGTAGGTTTATAACCTCCAGTAAGTATCGTTATAAGTCCCACATTCCTAGTTCATGGAGGTATGAATTATAAACTATGGTATAAATAAGGTTTATACCTCCTCCATCAACCATGAATAATGGTTTATACCTCCATTAACTATTACCATATACTCCCTTAGAAACCATAGCCATCATCGAACTCACCGGGCAGCTTCTTGAAGGCCGTCTTAAAGGCCAGTAGGGCGAAGGCCAAGATGGCGAAGATCGTGGCGTAGGTGAAGAGGCTACCCATCACCAAACCTTGGTGAATCGGAAGTCACCCAGTGAAGTGATCGATTTAGACATACAAATGGGAGATCTTTTCCGGTGTCATCAAACATGGCAAGCTGGGAAATCCACGAACTAAATGGAGGTTTTATTAATGGGAACATCAACTATAAATGGTTGATTGTCCATTGCCAGGTTTGATTGTCGGAGATGTAATGATGAAATCAAGGCTATATCTTTTCAAAGATCTAATCCCAAAAGGTGATATGTACTGATAAAAAACAATTTCTTGAATGGAAGATATCACGGGCTGTGTATATATATATATATACAGTACATGTATATAGGATTATTTAGATGGGGTATAATCATATCCATATAATATACTATCATGTATCAATGTATGATACAATATAGATCTTTTTTCGTATGGGCCAAAACTTGTACTCCTGGAGAACATCAAAATAGCTCTGATGCCGCCGTGTCTGACTACCGGTTTTGATTGGATCCCAGGGGACAAAGATTCCCCAAGGGATCCCAAGGGTAAAGTAACATAGATGTGGAAAACTCATGGTTTCCCTGTGAAAGTGATCTACAAATTGTGGGGTTTTTCCACATCTATGTTAGTTTGCGGGATTGTATGCCTGATTGAACTTACAACTTGATGGGACTAACCATGAACTAGAAAGAAACTGATTGATAAAGATTCACGTTGTTTTGCCTTCGTTGTGTAAGCACACTGATGACCGGTGATGACACATCTTGACAAACTCATCATATAGGAATTCCTGCTGATGGGACAGGTGTCAAGATCATCATCTTTCTAGGGACAATGATTTCGTCGATGTACCTTTCGGGAATCCTTAATCGAAGAATAACGAATCCCCATGTAATACCCACCCGTGACTAATAGACACCCAACCTACTCATAGCGCCAATAGGGGGGTCCTGTTCCAAAGGCACGTTGACAAAAATTATTAATCCGGGGTTGACTTTGCAAATGATTCTCCCTTTATATACCAGGTTGTGCCCCACAGTTTGTTCAGTTAGTTTAAGAAGTAGATTTAAGATGATGTGCTGCAGTTATGTCTATAGTTACAAGGGTTTATAAACCACCTTATAAAATCTTATTGCTGGCGGCACAACCTTGTGCATACCCCAAAAAATGGATTCCTAGTTGTCAGCTTCGATTTCCAAACATGTTGCATTTCAACCCATCTCAAAAAAAAAAAGGCCCGGCGTCAGTGCCGAGCATCTGCGGCGAAGCAAATCAGGCATCCCTTCGGTGAAGTGGAGGAAAGCCAGAATCTTCAGCTGCAAAAAGAGCAGAACCCAAAAGCTCCTGAAGATGCCTCGGGCAGTTGCTGCTTTTTTTTTGATGGGGAAATCGATGTTGTTTTTGTACGGGACACACTAGAAAATAGTGCTTGCCATTGTGTTGCTATGGTTTTACATGTTTTCCTTTCGCACTGTTTTTGGACTACCTGTTCATGTTTCTTTGGAGTATTGGAACTTTCATTTCGCGGTTTGACGGAGAGTTGGATCATACCAAGGTTGGAATCTAGGCTGAAGATGCTTAAGAACTGAATGGGGCCCGGGATGGGGTCATTAAACTTTGAAGATCTTGGAAGGAGTGTCCTCATTCCAAAAGGTTGTCCTCATTTCCAACGGATTTTCCTATATGTTCCCATCATGTATACAAAAAAGGGTCATTTGTGAATCTATGTGTAGACGTTAGGAAACATACCATACATGGAGCACATCGGATGTCAAAAATTGGGGTGGCTGTTGTATCATGGTAGGGGTATCAGGATGCCCTCCCCTTATGATTGTTGCTTTTAACCCCGTTATAGTTGCCATGAAATTGAGTTTTTTGGAGTCCAAAACCAACCCGGCTATCTAGGGGGCCAACATTGTATGAAGTTTGAGCAATCTGGTCCAGACCAACTCGGCAGAGTCATAGTCATTCTTGGTGCAGTGATATCTAAATGATGTAAAAAAACGTGTATTGTATTATTCTATATAATATATGGTATTCCATCACTGCATATACAATATTAATATATTTATATTATATCATATATTCATGCACAGTCTGCTAGGTCCTATCATATCATACTAGTTCATACAATATCATATTAGACTATATTATATACCCACTACATATCATGTATGATATGCCTCCCAGAAATGGTTAGAATAAAACTGCAGGCAACCCCAAAACAAATTAGTTCTAAAGGAAAATGTATTCTGCAAATTTCCCTTGGATCAACCCATTGAATGTTCATTATTCACACTCAATCACATTACGCGATGTATATTATATATAATATATATCCCCATAGAGCGGGTATCAAATAAACATAGTCCCTTAATTGGATGGATAATATATGTACCCTCTGGTAAACAAACATAGCTATTGAAAATGGCCATTGAAATAGTGGATTTTCCCATTAAAAATTGTGCTTTTCCATAGCAAACTGTTAGTTTACCAGAGGGTATACCCCGATCAAGTCCCACCATAAATTCCCCAAATTCAAGATGAAACTCCTGTGGTCCGGACCATATTCAAGTGCTGAAAATCATCTGTCAGACCCAATCAAGCTCTCAAGTTCCTCCATCTTTAATTTGGGTGCATCTGGGGATTGATAGCACTGTTGTTTCAACATTTGACATGGGCTATACCGTATTATGATACACTTATATGTTTCCCACTTGCTAAGCACCAAAGCTCACGAAAGTATATATGGGTTATATTCGGAATCACATATCTCTTGTTGCAGTTGGTTGTTACCCACAAGAACGATTCCTGGCTCCCGCACAAACAGTTGCACCTACTTGGGAAACAACTTACAAGGCCTCGACCCCCAGTTATGCTTGCTGGTCTATGTTCACCCCATGAACTATCTAGCTATGATTATGATAAACCATAAACTACACCGTACTTAACTGTCTGTTACAACTCAAACTTAACTATCACCATGGACAAAAAAAACACAATTTCTCGGATTTCCGCCATCAACATCACATTTTACCCCAGAAGCTTTCGGATTTGTTAAAAAACAGAGGCTTTTTCGCTGCAGTGATCCACCACCAGGCTCCTGGCACTTGCCGCCGAGGTGCAACTCGCCAGGAACTTCACATCTTTCATATGTTTCAACTCTTTCAGCGAGAACATCTGGCAAGCTCCTGGCAGCATGTGGTTGATGGATCGCAAAAACGGAAGGGGCCAGATATGATCAGAGTTTAACCACGGATTTTTGTTTGTAAGTTTGGTGGGTGAGCCGAAAACTATCACTGAGATATAAAATGATATTTTTCATAAGGTTCTTAACCAGTTACAACCAGTTAGGATGATCCATCTGGAGATGCAAAGTGGGGAGAATATGGGAATAAGATGGGATATCATGGGAGAACAATATACTAAACAACCAAATGGTCGTTTGGGTTTGACTGAAAAGATTTGCATACCCCAAATAATCATTTTACAGTCACAAAAATGAAATTGTGATCAACCATTCTGGATTTCGCAGTAGCCTATCTAACCCGCACACAAACCGTGCTGTTGTGGTGATGGCAAGATGACAGGACAATCAGGAGCCTGATGAGGTTGCTACTTCCTCAAAATCATTTTGTATGAGAAGCTACTTGTCGAATACTTGGGTATGATGTTGTATCCTGTCTTGGGTCATCATCCCAATTACACAAGCACCTGGCCATGTGGAATTGAAAAAATGTCAATTCAAATTCAAATCACTCATCCTGAGTGCCCGCCTGCAGCAATTGTGTTGGGGTGGACTCTGAAATATTCTTGCATTTCTGGGGTTGGTTTAAGATAGCCTCAACAAATCCAAAAACAAATCCAAAATATAACTATTCCGTATTCCCACTGGATTCCGCACATGGAGGGTTTACCGATGGGACAATAACAAATCACGTTCAAACAATCTGAGATGTAAAGTCAAAGCTAACATGTAGATACATTTAGTAGGATTTCTTCCATCAACTTGCCATTATCAAAGATGTATCCATGCATGGCCAAAGCACATGTACTTTTTTTGGTGAATCTCACATGCTCATTCTTCGAATCGCATTAACCTCCCAAATAAACTCAATCCCGGTGGTTCACCTCACTTGGTAAGTGGGTTAGTTCACCCCAGTTATAACTAGGGTAGGGTGCTTGTCCAGTTGGAACTGGCGATTAAATTCCTGGGGTGAATCACCAAGCATCCTGTGATGGAGCTCGTCTCTTCTCCAGGTTTCTGCACACATAATTCCTGGGCTCAATGGCAGATCAGCCTGCAGAGCTGCCGCAGAAATTGAATGTTATGTTGTTTTACCCACATTGCTAAGGTGTTATTACGTAAATGACGTGTTGTTCTCGCATAGAATATGCCCCAATGTATATCTAGGTTCCCCAACTGTTTAGCAAATGTCTTTTGAGGTTGCTACATTGGGACGCAACGAATCATTGAGGAATGTTCCAAACAAAATGAAACTATCTACTCAGCAGCCGCAATGGGGCCGGCTTGAGCAGAAACCTCGCGTCTACTGATTCAATGACGTAGCTTATCTTGATACCCGGCTTTTCAATTGGTGAGTTGATTCTTCATTCATGGCACCCTGGTGCTTAGTAGGGAATGAGGGAATGACCTATAATAACCATTAATAATCATCCCATTCCCATCCATTCCTTCATTCCCTGCTAAGCACCAGTAAGCAGATTGATGTTGATCGCGATACTCTGACATAACATTCTTCCTTCATCGCACATGGCCGGACAAAAAATCGTAGCCGCTGGGACCACCCAATAGTGAGTCAACTACCTTTTGGATGGGGAGACCGATATGAATTTAATGATGTTTAATGGGATTTATATGGATATTTACCAGTTATATGTGATGATAAATGGGGTTATATGTCCATAAATGGGGTTATAACTGACCAAACATAGACCAAAGAATGTTTTGGATGATGCCCAAAGCAGAAACCACCGTAGAAAAAAGGCGTTCGGCCGTGGTTTGCCGTCTTTCTGATTTGCAGACTAAATGTTCAAAGTCCCCGCCACCCGGCCGAACTTTTCCGTAGTGGCTAGGGAATAGGATAGAAGATGGACCGAATCGGATTTCCCAGTTCATGGACGATTCATGGATTATGCTCTTCCCCAATATTTTGGTCATATTATCATCAACCAACAGGGGTTCAAAAAGCACTGCTCTCATCAGCCATTTCTGCGAAGATTTACTTCTTGGATTTCCTTCAGGCGCCCCTCCCAAAAAAAGAAACTCCTCTTCCCCAAATGGTGTATTTCTCATTAGGAAAGTAACAAATCACCGCAAACAAACCCATACCCATGCATCGCAGAAAAAAAAGAAATGCCGTGTTCAACTCTATATTATGCTGTTTTCCATCTTTATGTGAGGACTCCCACCATGATGGTCTTCTGGAGGCTCATTCTGGATATGGTAAGCTCACCGAGAATCAGCTGGAAGCGTCAGGGATTCCAAGTATTGGATGTCCTCGTTGTTCTTCATGTACCGAATGCCTCAGAATTGGGCGATGACGACGCAGATTTTGGGAAGCTGCATCTGAAATAAGGTTGGGTAAGGTGGGTTCGACTTGTGCAAAAAAAGCCTTCAAACGCAAGAAAAAGTACTGCCAATGCTGGTGCTATTGGGTACAATTTGATCAAGTTTGAAATCAGTCTTTGGCTGGGTTTCAATCATATGTATACATATGTCATGTTGATTTCAATCTCGTCCCATTTTGCTAGTGGAGGCAACTATTGAAAGCTTCTAGCCCTCTAGATTCTTATTTCACCTTGAAAGGTTGCAACAAAGGTTTCCAAGATAGAAGAAACACGTATACACTAAAGCACTTGAAACTGAGAAGACATAAGATGAAATAAATTCGAACCCCCTTGGCAGCTCCCGCCACTGCCGTTTGATTCATCATAAAATCTTTCCACTAGTGCCTTTATGGCCAATTGCGAACAATTGCGGTATATTTTGAGCCACTCAATGTTTTCTTGTCACTTTGTGTTTTAGGATGTTTTAGGCAAAAAACAGCAACCTTGAGGTTCTTTGCCGCGAATACAGACCGAAAAAGCGACGTAACTATTTTTAAAGTAGAGTGGCGTAAATACCAGTAGGATTCCTGCTCCCAACACGGAGCGCTTGCCAGTTCACGGTGGCGCCGTGACTGACATTATAGTACTCTGACTATGTCTTCCACGTGACTCATTGCTGTTCACCCCAGTGTAAAAGAGTAGTATCAAACCCTCGAAATGTTTGAAAGAGCGGGGGTGCCGCAGAAATTCCAAGATCCTACATTGTCCATGTTGTCAGAACTAGATAAGATATCCCTATACATCCCAGTTACAAAGGGCTCATTTACTAACCACTTAGCTAATTGAGGCAACCTCTAAGCAGGCTACCCGCTCTACCCAATCAATGCCGGTCCCAGCTGCAATAAACACCAAAGTCCATCCGATCCTTTGCGTCGAAACCATAGCGATCTGCTGGAAAACCCTGGCGGGAATACTCCATGTACCTATGGCCGGTGAGCACATCGCAAGGTGATGCCCCGCAAACGCGAAAAATGTTGACTGGTTTCTAGACACCCAATGAAATGTATGGGTTTGTCTGAAAATAAGGTATCCCCAAATCCTCTGGTTAACTAGAATGTTCCCTATTAAATGGCTATGATATCATTATGATAAGCCACAACAAACATTGCTAGGATTTTACTTTTCTTGTGGGGGGTCGCTAATCCCATCCTACCATTCAATACCCACAGATGCCAAAATGAATCAATTCAATACTGAACCAGGGGTTCTAGGGGTATATTCAATTTTTCAAAAATAGGGAGAAAGGATTGTAGATGTATCTACCATAAATCCCAATGAAACTATTGATAAATCAACTCATCGGGCACCACATCCCTGAATGTAAAAACGCACTGATGGCAGCTGGTATATAGTTCTTGGCGGATTTCCAATTATAAATGTGTATGATTGTATGCATCTACATATTTGTACATATCTTTGAAATTCGTTTGTTGGTTGTTGTATGCTTATCTTCTCATGTGTTTGGCTGATCATATGATTATTGTTGATCTTGTTGGTCTTGTGATCCAATATGGTGTCGATCCACGTCTTTGTCCTGGTTGAATCACCACCGGGTCGTGCCCCCCAGTTATAAGTTGATTTATAACCCCCATTACGTATATAGAATTATATAGATACATGTATGACATTTCTACTATAAACCCAAACTATTGGAATTATAAACAAACTTAGCTAACTATGGGGTACCACTTTGCATGTTTCAAATCTCCAATTCTGGCTGGTTCAACTCCAATCTTTGGTGGCTAATCCTCAAAATCAACCCAGCATTCAACTTGAGGTCCACCTACTTGACGTACTTGACTCGATTTGAAATTCACCTTCGGTTGATGAACATCCTCTGATAAACTTAATTATTGCCGACCAAGCATCAAGTTTTTACAAACTCTTTCTCCATGTTGTTTATGCAAATCCACTGGTTGATGCTTGGATCACTGACTAATCATCGTTGTATACCCTGCGGTATTCAAACATGGCAAAGGAAAATCCACATATATCCACATTGTTGATTTTCATTGATTTTCTATTGAAAGCTCCATTTGTACGTCATTCTCAGGTGCCATGATTAATTACCCATAGACACTGTACCACTAGGATCTCTATGTTTCCCATTTTTCTGTTTTAGTTGCTCCCGAGATCCTCAAACATTTACCCTAGATTTCACCATCTTTCGTGGCCAATATCAGATGCCTGGCAACCAAAAAAGTAGCTTGTAGTAACATCCTCATTCCAAACAAAAAGTTTTTACGAGACTAGACTATCCATCCAAGATTCCCCGGAATGGTTGATTAGATTACATCCATACAGAAAATCCTAACGACATAGTTTCATAATCGCTGGTTGAACCGTTGAGCCTCCATAAAAGGCACATGTTTCCCGAGTTCTTTGCGGTAAATATCCATGCACCCCCCGTTTTGCCGGATTGAACCTCCGTTCTTCTCTGGCGAAACCCTCCATTCCTTGATATCCCCATATTGTCCCATAGTCTTACAGTCGAATCGCCGTTTTCACTGTGGCCAAGTGCAGGCTAGAGGTTTGTCGCCTGTGTGCTCAACTCATCTGGAAAAAACTGGATCAACTGAGGATGTATTCAACATGCAAACCCCACTTGGCGCAGAAATATCTAGCCTGCTTCATTTGGTGATTCACCAACCATAGGTCCGATCCTCCCAGCATGTGACCAGACAACTGAGCAAGCTAACTTTTCACGCTGCTTGCCTGCATCGGATCCATTTGAGCAGGTCAGCTGTAGCCCTCAAACCTGATGATATCTTTTTGAGACTCTTGAAACTCACCTCAGGTTTCATATTCGTCATCAATTCCTTTAAATTGTGACACTCGACAATGTTCTTGCCCACCTTGACTGATGAGGGCGGTGAGTCACTTTTCCTCAAATCCCTTGCTCTTTGAGTCTCTTTGTCCGATCTTTCTTCCTCCGTGGTAGTTTTCATGGATTATACCCGGTATATATCGCCACCATTATTCCCAGTCTTCCCCCAGTGATTTCATCCAGGTGGCAAGAACCATTCGCAGGTCACCAACCTCGCCGAGCCCACAATCAGCACATAGGGCGTCAGCGCCGCCAGCAGAAGTCGCAGCAGCCGAAAGAGGCATGGGCCGACCAAGCGGCCACGAAGAGCGCGGAAGGCGTGTGCAGCTCGGCCGAAGCAGGACGTTGCGGGGCCTGTCATGGGAAACGGACCTGCGATGACCTGCGTTTTGGGGAGCCCCACCTTGGTGTGGAACATGAATTCCCTTTATGGATCCAATATGTTCCAAGAAATGTGTACCCTGCTCCGTGATGGCGCCCAGAGATATATCCGACACATGGGCAATGTTTGCATTTTTTTGTTGGGGTGGTTTGCGTTGGTAAATATTTCAGCACCACAGAGACTATGGGGTTGGTAGGTGAAGGGATGAGGTACACATGAATTCTGTGTCTGATATTTTCTTGTCTTAAATTTGGGACTCGGAGGAACACCCGTCTTTGAATTTCATGGGAAAACGGGAATTTCAACCCAGAGAAAGAGAAGTGAGGATATAACTTACGGAACGAAAAGGATGATTGATCTTTGAAATTAGTATAGATAGTAAGTCGGTTTGTTCACACATTAAAAACGTGGCAAATGATGCATAGTACATCTTAGTAACGTCAACCCCGGAATTATGAACCCTGGTTGATACTACTGAGGGGGTTTGCCACCCTCAACATCCATGACTGCTTCTGAATCTGTTTCTAAATATCCACATTGCTACTATTGTTGCGACTAAAAACTGGTTGGCCCAGCATCAACAGCAAATTCTCATCTCCATGAGCAGCCATCCAGGTGATTACCCCGATGGTTTATACCACGGAAACTGGTGATAAACTGATAAACCCGTAGTTTATACCATAAGGGAGTATATGGTACTCGGTCGATGGAGGCATAAACCATTATCCATGGTTAATGGAAGTATATACCTAGTTCAGACTATAGTTTATAATTTATACCTCCATGAACTCGCCCTTATGGTACTTACAACTATAGAGAATGGGGGTTATAAAATGTTATAAAGTTTATTAACATACGGATTCCAACTACCTGATTGGTTTTTCGCTGGATTTCGGGTGAATTCGCCACAGATGGCTACATGTACAACCACATTTGCAGTATGTGTGGCACAACGCCAGGAAAGCAATCAATAATGCAAAGATATGCAAAGTGGTAGGCCTGTAGCTAGACATTGCATATAATACTCGTCTTGCTGCGGCCTCATTGACCGGAGCCCCGTCGCCCACAAGGATGTGAGTAAAACGCAGTTTTCTGTCAGAAGCAGCCATGCCAAGAAGCAAGTAGTCAATGACACTCTGTAGTGTTGCTAAAATAGTGGCTGCAATGGTCGCCCCATTCTTCTTGCCGCGCGGATGAAGCTGTGTCAGATATTCCAAGCTCTGTGTACATGTACAACTTGGTTTTGTACACTGCTTTTCCGACTTTTTGACTTTTGCGATGGCAATGCAGGTTCGGTAGATCCAACTCGCATAATGGCCTAGTCGTGTATATGGCACATGACGACCCCGGTAGCTTGTTAAACCTACTGGGACCGATTTATTAGAGGTACCTACCGCAACTAAGACCTATCTTCTGGGGCTATGTAAGGGAGTATTCCTACAAAATATGGCCTTTTTTATGGTACAGTACATCCAATTTGAGGGTCCTGAAACTCCCATTGAATAAGGGTGCAGTTGGGATAATAAACGTGTAAAACTCAGGGAAAAACATGGAATGAATCCCGAGACATTGGGATAGGACTATAAGTATGCTTCTATATCTACTGATAACTGAAACTGCATCCGAAAGTGTTGCTTTCCCGATGAAGAAAATGACCAATACTGTACCCTCCAGTATTATCAAGCATGGCAGTGAGAAATCCTCTATAGATAGATATAGATAGGCATATACATGCGAAAACCATCTGGAATATAAATATAGGGGATGTCCATTACCATGTTTGAGTACCGTTGGGCAACTTGGACGATTTGGAGTGCGCGTCCCCCCATTTTAGGAAACCAGTGTATTAGAAGGTGGTATCCCCCAGTGAAACATTTGCTGGTTTACATTCAGGTCATGAACAGTTCGATATATTTGCAATACATCTGATAGTCAACCTACTTATTTCAACCAACTTGGCTAAAGAAACGGGGCACAACAACATTGCAAATCATTGGGAATCAAAAACTGTTAGCAACAACAACAACAACAACAACAACAACATGTTCATCAATGTATGCAAGTATTAGTAGATAATTAAGCAAGATTACACTATGCTAGCATTGTATATACAAATAAATATCATCATGCAACATCACATTGCAAATCATTCTAGTTCAGTATGTCTCACATTGTATCACTGTGTCTATTTCTATATTACCACTATTACTACTGTGGCTATTTGATATTATGAGTTTGTAGAGATGTAATTATCATTTATTATTATTGGTTTCATCGCTGCTGTTTTTTTCTAGCATGATGTTCCTTCCCATTGTTCCAATAATCATGAATCATTGTTATTATCACTGTTATGACTATCATCATTTTAAAAAATACAGCATATCTGTACATCTATATTATATACACGTATTATGTATAGATCATTACACCATTGCATTAGAGTACATATTGTTGCCATAAACCAAACATTGGAAACATCCCAAAGTATGATTTTCCCATTCCATCCCATCCCTATTATAATCCCATATGCCAAACAATACTTTCTCAAAGTTCTATACCATATACCAAAGTATATCATTATAATCCCAACGTTTGGTATATGGTATAATCCCATAAAATCCCAGCTATGAGAAATAACCCTGGTACCTTCTGTTCACCCCAAAATAGCTGGGATTCATGGATGTTCATCCCATTAAAAGTGATAATACCCTCTGGTAAACTAACATAACCATGGGAAATCACCATTTTTAACGGGAAAATCCACTATAAATGGCTATGTTCAATAGCTATGTTAGTTTACTGGAGGGTAATAGGTTTTGACCCATGCCCATATACCAACCATTCTCAACTCGCTGGTCCGACAATGACATCGCCTGAACCCTTCGGACCCTTCGGTTCAGGGCAGCCATCTTCGATGTCCATGCGGTCGGGACTGGTCGTATCCAAAGTGTTCGGGAGATGTGAGGTCTACCTGTGATTTTTAGTATATTTTACTGGGATTTAACTGATTTTAGGTTGGAATCTCAAAAATTTGGAAGTGAAGGAAAATAGAAATCAGATCCAAACCTTGAAGATTACATAATTTGACCAGAATCAGAAAAATCATGAAAAAAAACAAAGAGAATGCACTGGGAGTTTACATGTCCAGAGATAATATTGCAAATACATGGCAGCGCGCTTTTTGGTGAACCATGGTCATTTGAGGCTTTGGCAGCTTCTGACAGAGCCAAATGTCAACGGGTGCATCTCCTTACCCACCGCCCTGGTGATCGGATTTCTCGATAAATGTGGATTATCTGATGATATCCCATTTACAGAGGTTTCCTAAAATGGATCCCCAAGACCATGGCTTTCAAGACGAACATGCTCTTGGATGTAGCCCCGTGAGGAACCCCCCAATGCATCAAGCCTTAGACCTGGTCCTATGCAAATTTCCGCTTGATGGGTAGCCAGTGAATGGGGTCAACATAAAGCAACAAACAGAACTCAGAGATACTCAGAGACACGCCACCGTGTGGGATGAGTCTTGTGATTGTATTGAAAATCCACATAAAATATAGCAGCTATGCGTCGATATTTTCGTAAACAGCCTGGAATGGAAACAACTTCTCTAGTGGGAAATCACATCTTCACTTGCCTCAATGGCAGACCAAACATCGGCCTAAGAGCGATGGAAATTCTACTGGTTAGTTCCCCGTGATAGCAGCATGAAGCATGTTACGGTATATCAAACCTCACAACCAGGGTCATATCCCATGTTTATTTTGAAAAAAACCTAGGTTTGCTGGCAAGAATCCTCGTGCCTGACAAAACTATGTTTTTTGCTATAAATAGAGGCAATCCTCAGTGTTTCAAACTACTTCCTCTTACTGTACTTAGTGGCATATAGTGGTGTTGTATACAAAGTCTGAATGTTCGATCCACCAAAAAAGATTAAGCGGTTAGTCCATACATATCCTCATCTAACGTCTGCAAAAGCCCAAGTTTTACGCGAAAAATCATCTAGAATTTCTCGTATTAGCCTAAAAATCCTCAAAAATCCCAAATGTCACTCTAAAAATCATCCAAAGTCTTAAGTGTTACTCCAAGAAATCTAGAAAAACCACGAATTCCTCCAAAAAATAACATGATCTCCCAGTGAAATTCACCACATCGCCAGGACTTCCTCACCTCGAAGCTTGGGTCGTTTCTCCAACTCGCGCAAACCTCGCGCCTGGGAAGCGAGGTGATAGTCATGGTGACAGGTTGTTTCAATCCACTCCGTTATGGGATTTCTTGGGAATGAATGGAATTTCATGGGATTCAATGGGATTTTAATATTAGTGGACATGTGTGGGATTTAATGGGAATTAATGGGAATTAATGGGATTGAATTTAAAGAAAATTCAACCATCAAAGCACTATAGGATAATATAGGATACATGGTGGCTTGGCGGGTTGCCCTCCGGTGTCCTTAAACGTGGCTTGCTGGGAAATGCACGGTAATCCCCTATAAATGGAAGTTTAAGGTGGGAAAATCATCTAGAAGTGATTACAAATGATGCATTTTCCAGTACCATGTTTGATGACCGGAGGGTAAGCTGGATCAATTGTGTTTGTGAATTGTGGTGATTAATGGTGATTCATGGTGATTCATGGTGATTCATGGTGATTAATGGTTGGTGATTCATGGTGATTGCTGGTAATTAATATAGATATTAATAGTGATTATATAATTAATTTTGATTGACTGGATCTTTGGTAGATTTTAGTGGTTTAAGGTGATTTAAGGTGATTTATGACCCCCATCAACCTTGATTCTTAGGGGGTTCCCCCCGCTATGTATTGATGGTTAACCAACTGGGGCACCACCTTGTATTAACATCCATTGAAGCATTTTAATCACCATGGTAAAGTTGGTTGACATGCAAGTTTCCCATGGTATCCCCATCTTACCACCAGTTCTGCAGGGGTTCCCCCAATTTTTATGGTACAGTATATATTTGAGCTCACCCTAGTATTACAGTGTAAATAGGACCTCAAAGTCCTAAATAAACCCACACATTGGTGAAGGCGTTCACTGACCTGGGGAGTAATGGAATCACCATTCTATCCCATTATATCCTTAGTACATTCCCGCTATGGCTGGTTTGATACCTCCACTTTGCTGGTTGACACCTCTAGTTATCATGCTTATTTCCAAGAGTTAGGATGAGTAACACATAATAGTAACTATTATTAATTAGTGATATTGAGTAACTAATAATAATTGATAAACACTAATACTGACCAGCTTGTCACTAATTGGCATGTTTTGTGTTCACTGAGCAACAGTAATCATCACCAGCTGATTACTTAATCACCAGTTTCTCAAAAAAAACAATGGGTTAACACAAAATAATCCAAATTATCAGTATATTTCCATTATGGTTGGTTTGATACCTCCATTTTGCCCTTTGACACTCCTATTCATTGATGTAATCTCCTAAACGTCATTGGGGTCTGAGTCTGTCGTCAATGCCGCGCCAACATGTCATCCATCAAAGACCATGACTCTGCCTTCCTCGCGGATCAGATTCCTGTGTTTCATTGAGCAAAAAAAACTTCGTCGTCTCATGGGCCGCACTGTTGATAATTTCTGATAGCTATTGAAAATGGCCATAGAAATAGTGGATTTTCCCATGAAAAATGGTGATTTGCCATAGCAAACTGTTAGGCAATACCAGAGGGTAAACACGGTGACCCCAACCGCCAGGTCCCGCTACAACCCTCGCAGCAGAGCCTCGTCCAACTCCACCGCCACCAGGTCCGGCTTCAAGGCCTTCACCGTGCGCTGCACCGCCGAGGGCACCGGGTTTTCCGTGACCTTAACAGCCGCAGCCAGGATGGAGCCACCGGTTGGCCGGAAATCCATGGGAAAACGTTGGATTTGGGGAGTGAACTGCAGGAAATATCTGGAACTCTGGGAAAAATCACGGTGATTTCGCCATGAAAAAATGATGATTTATCATAATTTATCCGAGAAAGATGGAACAAATGATGACTAACACATCCAAAAACATGATGATATACATATATATATATATACATATGTTCAAAACATCGATATCTGGAAAAAGTTGTGATTTTAGCTATGACACAATTCGGATTCAACAGCAAACAGGTGATGACAACTATTAAAATTGATCAACACATATCAACACAAATGTGGGAAACAAAAAGGAAAAATGGTGCTTGAACCAACTAAGCCAGTGATTTGTGTTGAAGCATAGGTATTCAATCCTCAAACACTTGGTTAATATCGACGTGGGAAGGGTAGATCTGACCACTATTTTGGATATTTGACCAACAAACATATGGCGATGTACATATGGTGAACCTTTACACAAAGTACACCATCTTGACAAGAAAAAATACGCATGCACCATCCATTTTTCAGGATCAGAACTGGATGCTGGTCGGAATGTCTAATGAGGTGGTGGCAGCTGGTCAGGTTCCATCTTCAATCTTTGTGTAGCAGTCTGCTTACATTAAATATCTGGTAGATAGTCAAATATGTCAATGGTGTAAAAAAAAAACACTTTAAATATCTTTAAATCGGAAAAACATCTTTGGTGAAATGACCGTGTCTGGTTGCGATGAATCGAGGCTTTTCTGGTTTAGTCAGTTTAGTCCACAACCTGAGGCTGCAGAATCCACAAGGATTCTTAACGACATTCCCATTAAAAATGGATACCAATGACCAGCAACCACGGTACTTGTATCTGGGTTCATTTTCAACCCCAAAACCAGGATGCATTTTCTATAGCTAGGTATTCGGCAAAGATGAAATAGCTTTGAGTAAGAATAGGATATCCCCAAATCCAGATGTTTCTTAAGCATGTTCTGCGAAGAAATGGCACGTCAATGTTGGGGCATCCAATTTTTGGTCCAACCCAAAATGTCTTATTGGTTCTGAATCCCATTGAAAAGCACCAGTAAGGAATCCCTTTATGGAGGTTTCCTAGAATGAGGTCTACCCCCAAATCCAGTCATTAGACCATGAATCAGTCTTGCAAACCCATGGATTCCCTTGGATAATAATGGGGATCCCCCCTTCAGGAAACCTCATGAATTTTTATGGGGATGATGATGGGAATCGAATCCATTCATACATATATCATATATATATATATATAGATATAATATATATATATTATATATATATATGATACACACATATAATCTATATACATGATATAAGATAATATATAGTGTTGGTTTATTCCCCATCTTCCTAGCTGTAGATCTCCATTTCACCGTGCTCCTCGCCGCCTAAAATTCACCTAGAGGCTGCACCCGGCAGCGAGTGCGACGTTCCCAGCAGGATGATCTGCGCCACGAAATGGTGGGGCCCAAGTTACCATCTTGGGGAAAACCATAGGAAAACCATAGGAAAACCATAGGAAAATTGTGATTTCATGGGATTTTCATGGGATTAATGATGATTTACCCTCTGGTAAACATACAAAAAGCTATTGAAAATGGTGATTTATAGTGGATTTTCCCATTAATAGCATGGTGATTTTCCATAGCAAACTGTTAGGCAATACCAGAGGGTAACATCCAACATCTCACTTTCGCAAGCGCACTCTCTGTACCCCAAAATGAATGGTTTATAATGGAAAATCTATCCCCGTTGAAATAAAGGGGGGGTGAATTGGAAATAAAGGGGACTTGGGTCTTGAGATGACCATACGTGGATGAAAATTCTATGAAAATGGATGATTTGGGGGTACCCTTATTGTAGGAAACCTTCAAATGTAATTTTTGTTCGATGATTCCTATGGGCTGATCATACTGAAGTGCTGGAAGAAACACATGTCTCGCTGGGTGGGTGACGATGTCTCAGCAGTGCGAGATCATCAGTTAGACAAGTGGAGAGTATCCCGTTCCTAATTGAAGATATTACCCTCCAGATATGGAAAATCGATTCTGGAACATGTCTTGGGGAAACCATGGAAAACTCATGATTTTCAATGGTTTTGTGTATGGTTACTGGAGGGTCATGATTTTTCCTGAGAACTTGATGATGGGTTCTATCATCCACCAACCTATAGACTTCAGCGATCATGCCTGTAGTGGGAGTTATGGTGCAAAATATCACACCTAATTTGTGCCTTTGGAAAGACTTAAACACCATCAAGCAGTTCAATTGAGACCTACCATATGCAGTCCTTTTCTGATCGAGAAAAATATGTTTCAGTTTTCATGAAAAGCAAACCAAACAAATCAAGGAAAAAACTTCACGAAACCATAAAATTTGGGTCGTCAAATACGAAGGACTGTGTATATATATATATATAATGGGAATATATAGCACTAAGATGCACTAAGACTACAATAGCCTTTCAATAAAACATGATCAACCTGGGATATTCAACATTGCTCAGTTAGATCATCCTTCCCACATGGCCCCGGTACCCAAGAATGGCACCTCTCTGCCGCTGTCGGGTTGCAGCAAGGCTGAAACCGCCAAAGGCCCCAAAGACTGCCTGGCGTGGCATTGCAGCAACGCGATGCCAAAAACCAGAGTTACCCTCTGGTAAATAGCCACATAACTATGGAAAATCACCATGCTATCAATGGGAAAATCCACGATTTCTATGGCCATGGCGTCAATGGCAAACTGTTAGTTTACCAGAGGGTATTCCAAGTTTCCAAGTTTCCCACAGTGAGATTCCCATTGTTTTCAAGTTTCCCACACTTTGATTCCCATTGAATCCAATGAATTCCAATGAAATGCCATGAATTCTCACTACCATCTGGTTATGTAACATAGCTATAGAGAATCCCCTATAAATGGAGGTTTTAATGGGAAAATCATCCAAAATTGATCATTTTCCATGGCTATGTTAAATAACCAGAGGGTAAATCCCATGAAATCCCATCACGCAGTGGATTTGAATCACCATAACTCTCCATTCCCATTCCCCATAACCGCCCTCCTGGATCCACGCTGCATCTTCTGCCACTCAGTCATCTCTCTGAAGAGCTCCAAGCCTGTCCACCGGAGACGCAACCACCAACGAAAAACCCGTGGGGAATATGGATTTACCTATATAGAACATGATGATTTCTGATCTAACCATTGAAAATGGTGGTTTAATGGGACTTCACTGGAAATATTGGGTCTTAAACAAGCAACGTATGGTGGTTGAAGTGGATTTAATGAGACTTAATGAAACCACCTACGGCATCAAGTATGGTGATACAATGGAATATAATGTTTTATATTATCAATGGTGGTATTTAATCAACTAATAGTCCACTTTACCAATATAATTGATGTATTGGAATAGAATAGCTTAGGAATTCATGGAATATATTGGCAAGTTGCTTTATAGCTAATATAGTTCGCTAAGTCCCAAATATATGGCTACCTACATCGGTAGATTGGTTTATTATTCACAATCAATAATCAATATAACAAGAATGGATATATGGTGGATATCCCAAAATTTGATGCTTGATATTGGTTGTTCATGTTCATTATCAAAATGATTCAATGGCCATAAAAACCGGGGTATCCACCATTTTGGGACAATCCCATCTGGGCACATTACATATTAATTCCCAAATCAGAAATCTCTGACAATTTGTGGGAGAATCTATACCATCTATACCATCCGATACTGTGTACATAGTCCCGCAATGAGGATTTGGAACCGATCATCGGATGATTCTTCTCCAAATCCTCACCATGTATACCCTCTGGTAAACAGCCACATAACTATGGAAAATCACCATGCTATTAATGGGAAAATCCACTATAAATCACCATTTTCAATAGCTTTTTGTTAGTTTACCAGAGGGTACTCATGTATACCATCCGTTCATCAAACCTGGCAGATCCTATAGCCAGGCTCGCAGGGACTATGCCAGCCGCCATGTTGGAGTGGCGATGTATCGAACTAGCCATGTGAACTAGCCCCAAATCTAGGAGTCAAATGTAATGTTCACTGGATTGGTTTAAGGGAAAATGCCACTATATTTCATGGGAAAATCAATGGTTTCCTGTAAAATTTCCCATTAACCAATCCATTGAAATGTACCCTCTGGTTATTTAACAGTTCGCCATGGAATAGCTGGCTAATTTGGGATGATGTTCCCAGCAAACAAAACCTCCATTTAGTTCGGGGATTTTCCATGGCGATGTTCAATAACCAGAGGGTATCCTGTCTATTCAGTTTAGGTATACGCTCAAGTGTTTAAGTTTTTCCCAAACTATGGATCCATTGGTTACCCTCTGGTGATTGATATGACAGTTTGCTATGGAAAACATCATGTTGAACATAGGCGATTCATCTATAAAATGGATCATTGTCCACAGCTATGTTGCATTACCAGAGGTTAATCATAATTTTCCGTATGAAGATAACCATTCAGGGGGCTTAAAACCCCATTTTCACAGCTAAATATCCATTATCATCATGATCTATTGGTTCAACCCCCATTTCTGATGGTTAAACCCCAATGTTCAGCATTGTTCATGGTTAGCTATGGAAAATCACTAGGTTAGATAGGTACTGTAAATCATCTGTAAATAGGCGATTGTCCATAGCTCTGCGAGCTTTCCGGAGGGTAGTAACTATCCCATCGACAATCCCCCATATTGGTGCAATCCCTATGAATTACCATGAAATCCCATCAAATTCCATGGACAACCGCCATTTTTATCCATAATGTCCCATGATCATCCACAATTTACAGACCTAAATATGCATTAAAACATGCATTATCATCATGATCCATTGGTTGAATGATGTTGAATCCTTGGTTTTCATGGTTGAAGCCCAAGTTTGGGAGCCACAGATCTGCCTCGTTCCTGATCCTCCACTGGAAGGCTCTCCAAGAACTCACGTCCAGCGGCTAAGACCACTGAGAGCCTTGGGGTGAAAACGATGCAGTGGACATGGCTACGCAAAGAATATGAAACCTACAGGTATCTGCAAATACTTAGTAATCCTATATCAATAATTAACACAACCATAAAATATAAACCATGGGTGGGGATTTGATGGCTAGTAAATAGTAAATCTATAAACACAACTACATATTGTATATACTGTACGTTCATTGTTGTAGGTGATCCGTTCATTTTGGTAGGTGATCTCCAGTTTACCCCCAACTGATAGGCCTACTGGAAGGATCACCACAGGGATCCTCACTGGTTAGTGGGGTTTGCTGACCCAATTCCCAGATGGACCCACTTCGAGGACTTCACCACGTGTTTTTCAGGGGACGATCCTGCAAATATGAAACCTATGTAGAAATAGTCAGTAAGTCTATACAATAAACATGTAGAATAAACCAAGTTACATATGGAATATGCCCCTCCGCAAAGATTATCAGAAATCATAAGGAGATGAACATATTTAGTATGTATATAAATGATAAATGCTTATAAATGTATATAACAATCATATCAAATACACCTATCACAACCAAATAAAATCTATGTGTAAATATTTGGAAAATACATATCATACATTTACTAACCATGCAAAATAACCGAATTACACATGGAATATGCCTCTCTGTATATGTACATATATATATATATATACATATCATAAAGCACTCTAACAATATGAACATATTTGGTAGGTATACATGTCATAACCAGATCAAATATATGAAAATGAAACACCTATCACGGTCACAACCATGTGGAACCCATAAATATGCAGTAAATGTTGGAGTATATATATATATATGTATATATATATATTATGTGTGTTTATAATAACCATCAAAAAATATCAAATTACATGTGGAATAATATGCCCGTCTATATATATATATATATTATATATAATTTAGCATGCGTTACACCTGGCCTGTAAAGCACTCACGATTCCTGGGTCATCAGCTTTCGCATGTTTCCTCGCCAATCCTCATCGGTCTGCTCTTACGCACGAAACCTATCGCGTTCATATCACACCGGGCCGTGCAACCAAGGTCTAGCTTTGAAAACGCCGTGACCCCCTGGGGCCGAACCGCGGTGCGTGTCTGTACAACGCTGGATGAAACCCAAACCGCACTGGCTGCCAAGTCGGCAAACAACCTGATCACCTTATTATGCTTGCAACCTGTGGCTATGGCGCAAAACTGGGGTACAAAGTGGGCCTCCCAAAGTTATGTAGATAATATCCATCATGAACCCTGTAGTTTGCCTACTATCGTCCACTTTACCTATCTTGAAAACCACACTTTGGTACAATTGATATCTTTCTGTACCCATTGAATTAAAGTCGTCCCTAGTCTTCAGTCATCCAAGTTGGGGTCAAACAAATCTAAGCCAACTCCATCTATGGATGGTTTTCTCCTTCCTCATGTAGCAGTTTCCACATGGTGCCAACTCTCCCGCATTGTGAGATCACAAGTTTGTGGCTGAAGCAGTTTGCTTTCTGACAAAGATGATAAGTTTCATCTGCAGTGATCTCATTGTTGGTTTTCCTAAGGACCACAACAGTAGGAAACAAGTTTTAGTTGTTACCCTCTGGTAATTTAACATAGCTATTGAAAATGGCCAGTTATAGTTGATTCACCCATTAAAAATGGTGATTTTCCATAGCTATGTTGGTTTACCAGAGGGTATTCTATTGCTTTGGAAAGCCTCTGCCAATTTTCTGGAGTCAAGTCTACAGCCATGGAACATCATCCAGCCCTGACCTGCCAACTATGGCAAGCTCAGTGTGGTTCGAGAAGCAAAATGCCTCAAACCTTAACCGATCACTCGGTCAGATAGGCACCTCCAAATGAGGAACGCCGTGACCGTTGACTCTCGAAAACCAGGATTACATAGGAATACCACAGCCATATCCTCCATGCTGATATACTTGCCTACATTTGGGCCATTTTTCGGGCACATGTTGCTACATATTCGGGGATATCAACATCAACAATGATGGGACGTGTTGACCCTTGGAAAGTGGAATACAGGTCTGGGTTTGTCTAAAAAATTGAGGAAAATGCCCTCTTCCAATTGACGCCTTGTTTTCTCCATTGAAATTGCAATGTTGGGAGTATACACCATTGTCAGACACACCCAAATATCACGTATTGTTGGCTAGATATATAACTAGTGGGGGCACCACCTTGTAAAACGATGGTGAACCAAACCAAGGGTTGCCCCAAAACTCTGCTGATTGAACATGGTAAAGTTGGACAAATCCACACTCTGGTAAATAGAAATGGTTGAAAGCGCATCATTTAAGTAGAGAATGACTGTATTCCAAACATGTCCAGACCTTGAAAGTTCCCGTTGGCTAATCCTACATTCGCAGCAAAATTCTCTCCAGTTGGGTTGCAGCTAATATAACTCTTTGCGCGAAAAAACGATAACCAGTACCTACATTAACACCTGTCACCAGTCACTTTACCCAAACTAATTCTATCATATTATATGGATCTTCACCATGGAAATCCCAAAAATAACCATCAAATCCCCAATGAGTGAGTAAAACGTCCATCAAGTCCCCATGATAAAATGGTTGATAAGAGTATTGGGGGTAAATAACTACGTTTTAATCCGATATAATCCAGTTATGGGATGATATACTCCGATAATATACATATATATATGTATATATATATATATATGGTTTTGTTAATAACAACTTACGACCGGAATGTGAGCAAAAGATGGCTAACATCTAGAGCCGTGGCCAAAGCCTCACCCGCCATGCCTTTTGAAATTTATTTCAGCAGCGACGCGGATGCCGCGTGCGGCCGGAACCGTGAACCGTTCACCACTCAGAGATCAGTGCAGCCACTCAGCTGGCAACTGAAACCTCCGCTTGGGGATGGCTGTTCACTGCCCTATCTCTGGTAAGATTGGGTATGGTTCAATTTTGGGTTTACCAGGTTAATTTCTTTGACAAGAAAATGATGGTTTCAATTCAAGCAAAGTGTCAAACATGGGAAAAGAGAACATGCAGCCAAAAAAAATGCCGGCAACAATCAGAATATTGAAATACATAATTCAATGTGGTTGGCTGGATGTGTTTCGTTTTCGGGTCCTGTCGGGTCAGAATTAAGTAAGGTCCTGTTTCAAACTTGGTTCAAATAATTAGGACAGGCAGTACGCACTCTCGGAGCAGCCTATGTGTTTTCTATGTTTTTTCTCAGGCTGCCGGGGTGCCATCATGACACTCCTCTCTACTACAAGGTACTATCACTCTGTCACTAATGCACATGATTGCACATGTATTTCCAAGCAAAGATGATAATGATGATGTTGTCTAGGGCTAGCTTATTGTTGTGGTAAATCCAACAGTAAAACCATCCCATTCCCCAACCATTTGAGGGTCAATCTATATCGTCCCAAATAGATTTCAAAGGGTATACCCAATAAACCCCCGATTGGGGATGTGACTATTAAATTACTGTATACTTATTCCACAATTACATAACTACTGATTATTATCGCACTATTGTACCATATCAATCCATATTCTCCTACTAATGTCCTATATATATGGCATTGGGTTTAGGACATTGTGGGGTTGTTTCAATTACCATGTGTAGTCCGCCGTGTTTGCCTCTCCTCTTCGGATAGCTTCGATTCAATGGGTTCAGCCAACTCCCCTACTGTGACCCCCAAAATCGTAGGGGTTTATTGAGGGGCTTCTTAACCACCAACGACCACCAATAAGGGATTATGAATCATCAATCTTTGCGGGGGAATACTTTTGGGGAGACTCGTTGAATCCCCGTGATCGTTTCATTTCTTGTGTCTCTTGCTGGTGCCTGCCCTGGATCTTCCCACAAAAAATGGTTCGTTTTTCATCAGGGCCACAAAGCACAAAGCCTTGTTGGTGGTTGAACACCTTGAAATCATTCTAGAGATCATCTTCATCCCATTTTCGGGGAGGAGATATAATAAACTGTTGAAGTATCTCAGACCATTGCTTTGTGAGCTGCGTACCTTGGAAAGCGAGTGCGTTCTGCCACGACCGTGGAGTGAACTGGCAGATTCTGTGGATCGCATTCGCTGCAGCCCGGTGCCAGATGGTCGCTGGGAGCGACACCAAAAGTTCGGCCGGCCGGGCACACAGACACCCAACCCAATTGAATCTAACGCTAAAGTCCGGACTTTAAGATGACCTATCATTCTTGCTCAATTTGGATTAGAATGGATTAGATAACCCTGAGAAAGATACAATCCTTGGCTGGTTGTCCTCTCCAAAACGATAATACAATAGATTATGTAAAAGCAATCCTGCACTACCATTCACCCATGCGTGTGAACTCTCAGATTTTGCCCAACTATCATTCACCCAACAATTCACTCAACCATTCACCTAACCATTCACCCAACCATTCACCATCAACTAACAATCATATATCAAATCCCCATAAAATTGATGGCTAGAACCCTGCCTATTTGATGGTCGCATCCCACTAATTCACCATGTTCATGGGTTAAATCCCCCCAAAAAACGACCAGGAAATGACCACCTTGTCCCGCCGTGCGCCGAGGCCGCGCCTCGAGGCCGCGCCTTACACCGGCACAGCGGCTTCCTGCTTGGCATCGCGCGCGTTGCTGCGTCCCACTTCGCGCTGCTTCTTGTGCGCCTGCGGCGACACTGGATTGTATGTGGCATCACCATGATTGAGATATTTTGGCATTTTGGATTCGAGGAATTAACCATTGATTATTTTTGGGGAATGTTTTTTGGATTGTAGGAATGAACCAGTGGTTTTCTTTTCTATTCTGGAGGATTTAACCATCATTTTTACGTTGTTTTTTGACTTAAGCATGAACAAAAATGGGGATTTCTTCAATTATAATCAATGGACTGGTTAAGGGAAAATCTACAGGCAAATCTGGATACTAGACCCAAATATACAATAGGGTTTTCCTGCAAATTATCCCTTAATCCAATACTGGGATTGAAAGGAAGAAAGCCAACCATGAACTGGATGTAAAGATTTAATTAGTTGTCCATGTTTCGTGAGGGTTAGTGAGAAGAAGATTGGAAAACGTTGGGATTCCAAGTGCCCATTCTCAGCAAATGTCTAGGCATTCCATGTCATTCTCAAATCCATGTTCAATGGATTTATGGACGATATGGATGTTAATAATGCTACAGGATGTGCGCCATAAGTTGGTTTTAGCAATTAACATCCATCAACAGCCTAGAAATAAACTCATCATTGCAGTGCGTTGGTGTTTACAGTACATAATTCCGAAATATAGAATTGATATATCTAATCAATATACATGCATGGATAAAGTTTGCTCAAAAATCAATGACCAACATCACTAAAACACCAACACTTCACCTTACGTTTGACCCCAAATTCCAGCCCTTTCAGGCACTGAAAAATCCAAAATCTCACAAGTTGGGGTCCCCCAGAAAGGTAACCTTGGCAAAAATAAATTACAACAACTGTGTGGGATTTCTTCCGGATGTCTCCAGTTGCAAGGGTTGATAAATTCAATCAACATAACCATAGCATACCATAGCATTGTAAATAAGAAATTCCACTGTATAATCCATTCATATCTATGATTTTCCTAGATTCCTACATATCTTCCCATAGTTTTTCTTTTTAAGTCCATCATGTTTTTTTTTTGTTCACATGTTCCCTTGTAATCCTATATGGTCCAATAATTAGCAATGTCATAAACCACCCACATATGTTCATGGTTTGAACTTGCCATCCGCTTAAGGTCAAATTGGGGGATTTTTTGACTATTCTTCTACTCACATAATCCATAGAAAACCCATGTTTCCCAGCATTGTCCCACCATAATCATCACCCTTTCTTGACTTTTGGGGAAAAAAACGAAATAAGTAATCAATTCAACACTATATCCATTCATTTATCGATCTTTTTCCACCATGTTCAACCATTTCCCGGAATTGTCATAGTTTTTCTCCGCAAACTTCCACCATTTTCCCAGCATTTTCTATGGCTCCATGGCTGGCTGATCCACCCTGCAGTGCACCTCCCGGGCGCGTTCCTCGGAGTTGCGCGCCGCCAGCCAACGATCGCGCGACACCACCTGGCCGACGGCTGAGCCGTTGGCAATTGGGCGAATCAGCGATGTTATCTGTGAAATCAATGATGTATATTATGTGTATAACTATGTATATATATATATATATAACTATATATATATGTCTATATGTTTTGTTTACATACTGTTTGGGGTATACATGTATAGTTGGATAAAGTTCTGGGCAAATTGTAATAGAGAGCTGAGCATCTTCCAGAGAGCTGGGCACAAAGTCACGCCAGTTGCATTGCCCAAAGCACGAATGTCCTTTGCATTCCGCAGTAGCTTCGCTTTTCGCTTCCGCGCCATGTCAGTTCTGAGCCCAAGCCCCGACGTCAGGGCTCCAGCGATACAGGACAGCAACTTGGGCTTGGAAAAAAATTGGCCTGTGGTGCCAGCCGCAAATTTGTCAAATCCACGATCAAAACTTACCTTAATTCGGGTGATCCCCACTAGGATTCATCAACCAACTATCCTTCTTCCCACCTGTTTTCATCTGAAAATCATAGAACAATCACAGGAATTCACAGCCCATGTCCACCCTTGGAAAGCCATGCCTTATCTGGGAGTGCGCCCGCATTCTTGGTCCCATGGCTTTCGAACTTGTCGTGGCTATGCTCCGCATCGAAGTGCTCCGCCTGCAGCAAGGGCAGTGCTGAGGAGGTGTGGAGCTGGGGGTTGAACTATATCAATGGGAGATGGGGAACCAACTATCAAACCTGGGGATAAGATGGAGATATGATGGGCAAAACTTGGTTTTTAAGCCAATGAACTCCATGGTGATTATAGAGGTTCAATTCAGGTGAATACAATGTGGTGGTGCCCTGGTTTGTTAGCTAAGTTGGCAAACAAAACTATCTCAATGTACATAAGGTTGATGATTGTAACTACAGTTGATGGGGTGAACATAAATAAACCAACAAACATAGCTGGGGGGCACAAACACCAAGTTCTGTGCTACAGGGGGTACTTTTTATGCGAATGTTTTTCAGTGTGGCAAACAAGCCTACCAGGTCCCCTTTGCTAAGGGTTTACGGCCATTACAACTATACAATACTATACAGGAAATTGATGGAATTTGATTTTTGTGAATAAACCAACCTATAACAAGGGGGCATCACTTTGAACTAGACTGCCGCAGTGAAATCTCTGAGGCACTCGTCTATGATCCAGGATCAAGATGCAGCAAAAGGACAGAAAAACATTCAAAGGCCATAAGCCATAAGCCATAAACCATCCTAACCATCCCAATTGAGGTTGATTACATAGACATACACAGTACACCTCCGGTACTGGGATGATGTTTATTTGTTATATCCAGTCATGGTTGTTCACTGGGATGGCTTATCATTGGGTTTACCACATTATGGGATTGCCAAGGCTATAAATACTCCAAATTTAGGAGGTTTATGGTTCAAAATACAAGGGGTGCTTCATTTTTTCTTTATCTATTTACCATCAAAATTGACCTGCTGAACTCAACCTAACTTAACCTCCTGTAAGTCAACATTGCAATGGAAAATCACCCGTTGAGTTCGATCATTTTCCCAGCTATAGACCTCCATTTAGTTCGGGGATTTCCTATATTTTTCCTATATGTTCCAATGTTTTTCCATGGTTTCTAGGGGGATTTCCAGCCACGTTTAGTTACTGGAGGGTAGCTCTGATCTGGATCGCCTCTTCCATGCTGAGATTGAACTCCGCCTTCTCCGTCGCATCCATGGCGGCCTGCCATGGCCAGCTGAGGGCTGAGAAATCCTCGAAGTCAATGGACATCTAGATACATGGGAAAAACATAGAGAAAATACATGAAATTATGGGGATATATTGGGATATACTTCGGATTTATAGATATTTGTAGTGGGTATAGTGGGTAATCAAACATTTATAGCCAAATCATGAGAAGATTGGAATTGTCCAGAAAACCATGCATGTTTTATGACACCGAGGGTAACCTCCATACACTCGCATGGATTTGTTAATATTTGAATTTTCCAGCAAGCCATGCTTGACTACCGTAACAATTTCAGCCAGGATGATTTGATTGCGGTGACTGTTTCTGTTGTTTTGTTTTATCTACCAACAAACCTTTGCAAAGTTGCTAGTAACTGCTAGTACCAGACATCCATAGAAACGACTTGAAATAAAACAAGTGAGAAAAGCACATACTTGGAGGTCTCCCAAGTAGGGCATGAAGGCAGGCCAGCCGTGGCCAGCTCGTCGCCAGACATATGGCCATAGGCACTGCGCATCCAGCGCGCTTTGTGCCTGGTCTTTGCCAGGGCTCCTCGGAGAAACAGGACCTCTGGATCGTCGAAAGCTTTGTCCACCTCACACCCGTGGCATAGTTAACCCGTACTAACCATGATTAGGGGCCAACTTCTCCTCTGTTGCTGACACCTAGCATAATCAAGGAATGTCAAATAATGTGGCTAGAACAATGATAAACAACCCATTTCGGAATGGTTTATACAACTTGTGGTGAAACTGGGGATGGTTTATTTTTGTTTTACCAACATTACAAGTAGAGGGCAATATGCTGCACTTCATCCAGGGGTTTCTTGTTGAGCACTTCGTTGACCTATATCCATTTACACCTTCAATATCCTGATTATGTCCCCATTATACGCCCTGAATCAACGTTTATATTCCCAATAGATTTATACAAGATATACTTAAATATTTTAACATCTTACACATTTTATATGCATAAACATACTGCAAATATATTAATGGATTCTATCCCCATAATAATCATGCCCATGGTATATGGAGGTTTCTTTAAAATGGAGGATCCCATCTTAACCATAGGTTTCAATACTAAAATGGTCTAATGACTTGAATGATGTGGGGGTACGCGCATTTTTGGAGCCCCCCATATAGATGGTTGGTCCGATTCCACTGTATCTCATCAAATATCCCAACATCCCTGATATGAAACACCGATTAACTACCATTAATCCCTCTTTTCCCAATGCATCCCAGCCCATACCATAATCATTCCTGCAAGATCTTTATGAAAATTATCAATATTAATGTATATTAATCTATATCTAAATACCAGATAGATGTTGATCTATCTCTAATGATATTCCATGTATATATATATATATACATATTATGTATAAACATTGCTATAAGGCTATAAACACAATGATTAAACATTATGATACCAAATAAACATTGATTTAGGAATATATCCCCAAGATGTATCAATTTCCCGCTTGAGGCCCGGCCATTGCCGCCTGGTCCAGGCCGCTTCGGGCCCAGGCCTGGGTTAGGTGAAACCCATGGCTACCAGGATGGAGGACCCGCCACGGCCGGTGTAACATAGGGATTTCACCATGGTTAACATGGGGAAAATATGGTGAACATATGATGAAAATATATGAAAATGTGCTGGATATCTGGGGTAGATATGGGATTTACCCATCGAACATGGTAAGTCGACCATGAAAAATATGGAACATATGGGGATATTCCATGGGATACACTTGGGATTTATCGAAACATGGCGGATGCAAGGAATCCTCCGCTGGGAAATCATGAGAGAATTAGAGTTTTTTCCAGCAAGCCATGTTTGACAACACCAAAGGGTACCGTACCATCCACTCGCATGGAAATGGACAATCACCTGATTTTTTGGGCAAGTCATCTTTGGAAGGGCAATATTCCACAGCCATGTTAGTTGCTAGTTAGTTGATGGGAGCGTATGTGGATATGTTGGGGGTTAACCAATAATATCACAAATAGGGATCTCTGTGGAAAATTAATCAGCGAAAAGTTGATTTGGTACCATAATTTGGACCCAGAGCCACCTGCAAATGCACTCAGATCGCTCCAAAGTTGAAAGGTAGACGATATGAACCTTGCCTCAAGCCCACAAAGGAGCTGTGCAAAAGAATCTCAGCTGGTCCCTCCTGGGAAACAGGTTCGTTCTGTTCTTCTTGCATTTGGCCAAGATGGCAGCTGGTATAGGTCTCTTGTCCAGGCTTATGCAAATTTGAACTGCAAGGTGCCACCACTGTAGCTGGGTGGCTGGGCAGATCTAAGGTCACCAATGCTTTTCGGAAAAGAAACAAAATCCACCACCTGACAAAGTGAAGACACATCAAAACTTTCATCACCCAACTCTCATCCATCAACTTCCATCAAATCGCAACCTTCAAGCTCCTCCTTCCCGGAAAAGTCCTTCTTTTGTTGCTATACTATTCGATGACCCGCAATATTTGTAGATGAAATCACATTAAATCCATGGATAATCTTATGTATACCAACAGTTACCAAGACCTGTTTTTGTTCTGCTTAGTAGATATATTCCCGACAAAGTCACAGGACAATTCCGAAATTGTCGCACTCAACCCAGGTTTTTCCAGAATACCAAGCTTTTTTGCTGGATATAGGGTAGGGTTGTCTCAAAATGTGCAATCCCAAGATCAATATGGTTGACAACAAGGTCGTGCTCGCCCGGTTATAAGTTGGTTTATAAACTATAGGAACTCTGTACAGTACATATAATATTATACATATCTACCATAAACCCTAGTTGTTGGAGTTATAAACCATTTTAGCTGACTATGGGCCCCCCATATCAAATGACAATAGTCATGATCAACATAATCAACCACGTTTTTTTTGGTTGAGACTGCTCAATTTTTTTGGTTGAGACTGCTCAATTTTTTTGGTTGAGACTGCTCAATTGCGTGTTTGATGAAGTGTTCCCTATTCTTGAGCAATTTCACGTGAAATCCCAAGTTTGATGTTTTTTTTACCATGAAGTCCCATTAAATCCCATTAAATCCCATGAGATCCCAGTTTGCCATGTTTAAATCACTAGTTGTTTTAATGGCTATGGCAAGCCGCAAAAAGAAAAAACTTTCCAGGATGGTATGGATGATGTTTCTCCCATAATTTCCAGGTGTCCAATCTTTCCATCTGTGACTGCCGCTTTTCCCCCATTGATACCATGATACTTCACAACATATTCAAAGTATGTATACACTATACAAATTGATACGAGAACCTCCCCATAATTCATACCTCCCCATAGTTTGTTGTGGTGCAATACTTTACATGGCTACAACGTGAGGACCCCCAATTCGGTTTGTTGCTTAGGTACCCCATGAATGCTATAGTTCTATCACCCATATATAAACCATAAAATTCTCCAAATTTACAACCAATCTCGCTATCGTTTGGGGTCATCACCTTTCATGTTTTTGTTGGTTTATTATCCATGCAATCCCACAATCCACTGGTTCATCATAATTTTCCCGGTTATATAGAGTATATCCCCCATTTTCAGACACATCTGCCTAGACACGTTGTTTCCTGGATATATAGAGATGGTTGGTTTCTCCATGAAGAGATCACCGTTAAATCTGAAGTCTCACAACATTGTGCAGTGTTTTTTGTTAGTACTATGACTAATAAGTTTAATATAACTATCCATTAGCAATAAACTAATTATATCTAATTATCCGTCTTTATGGCATGGGGTTTACCACATTACACTTGATACCTACTAACAACCTATTCATTTATGGGTTCTTAACCAACTACGATTCTTGGGATGATCCTCCAAGTATATATATATATATATTACCATATATTGCCATTATATTCCCCTCATTCCCCTCCACATTTGATGTGAATATAATATGTATATATTGTAAATATTCCAACGATATTCCACTCATATTCCTATTAATCATGGTTCATCCAAAAAAAATGGAATATTTTTCATATTGGAATATATATATATATAGTTATGTTATTCCGTGATATTCCCATGATATTCCCATTCTCATGTTCATCTCATGATTTTTCCCATGATTATCCCATATCATTCCCATCAAACATGGTTAATCCATGGAATTTCCAGTGGATTCTTCCCCCCCACCGTTGCGTCCCCGTGACGCCGCGTCCCCCGGCCTCCTCGTAGCGCGCGGTCGCCTGCTGCTGCGCCTCCAGGGCGGCTTCCAGTTGCGCCTCGGCGGCCTCGAGCTCGGCCTCGCTCCTCGGATGGAAGGAGGTCCAGCACCTTTGTTAAAATCTAGAGACCCTCACCTGGCAGGTAGGGAATCAGGAGCAAAAAAAGCATTGGGACCAGCATCAGTCTTGGTTCAACGAAAAAGGGATATGCATCAGGGGTATATATGGATCATGCAGTATCAGTATCATCAGGATCAAGGTATAGATCGGGGAGTATGGATCGTGTGTGGGCCCGGGGCCTTGATCCATACCTTGCTTTTAGACTCGTACCATATGCATCCAAACAGTTATAGCCCTTCACACTTACAACTGGCTTAAAACATCATTTAAGTCGATATGTGTCACCTTCGTTGCATGGTTCATCCCACTTAGTAAGTGGGTTATAGCTCCACTATACCCCACTTATAGATGGGATAAGTAGGGTTAATGGGGGTTGCAAGCCGCTTACTAAGTTGCAGGAGTGATTTCATCCCATTTACCACTATGAAATTCTATTAAATCCCTATTTTTGTTGACTAAATCACCACTTTCCTATGGTTTCCATCCCATTTATAAATGTTTAAGAGCCGCTAAAGTGTCTTCTTTCACCTGCCGTGCTTTCCACTGCCGAGTTTCAGGGCCAACGTGCGACCATCCAGGAAGCCTCGGGGCCACCGAGACCACTGAGACCGAGGAAGGGGGGATGGTTGGAATGGTGCTGACTGGGGGATGGTGCAATATGGTGGTTTCCTAATGGCTGGAGGTACCCAAAAATGGATGCTTTATAATGGAAAATCCCAAACAAAAATGGATGATTTGGGGGTACCCCTATTTTAGGAAACCTCCATATTGGGTTTACCAATGTTTTACCATATCTTAAGACACCCCACATAAAAAATAGAAAAGTGAATCTTCACTCTGGTTACTGGAAATGATTTTGTTTCGATCTTGTTTGGGGATGACTATAGATTCCTCAGTTCCGGTGGATTAGCCAATGGAAAAAATGAACGACAAGTACAGAGGTATATACACCAGAGGATATCGGATATCAGATATAAACCACCTTACCTATCAACTGGGCAACTTCCTCTAACGAAAACATGCTTGAGCAAATTGAGCAATTTGGAGATTCAAGCAACAAAAATGGATTCTTTACCAAATCCGGCAATTCAATTTCACACCCATATTTAGGGCCATATCCAAGTCTGGAAAATTATCTCTTAAACTCGAATTTTGGTGTTCCATGTGAAAAACATGCGGGATGGAACCGATAAACAGTGGAGATCTAGAGTTTGAGCCAGCAAAAATGGGACATTTGAGCCAATGGGCTGATCTAAAAAATATCGAGGCATATTCTGTTGTTTGTCATGTTTTGATTCATGCCTATAGCAGCCCCCAAATGGTTGTCATGGTTTGATTCATATCTATAGCAGCCCCCAAATAGTCAGATACGAAGAAAAGTTAGAAAGAGAGAACTCACGAGGTAAATAACGAAATATATCATATCTAAGTATAATCTATCTAACATTCTGAAAACAGAGTTTCTATTCTATTTACTGCATTTTAGTTTGTTTGGATGGAATAACCCACAGTTGCTATGCCGCAGCTACCCAGCCCCCGCGAATCAGCCAGGGAACCCAAATAGGCAGCTTCAACATCCTTGAAGGGCAAATCCTCAGCAGTAAATTACTTACTGGTGCTTAGTAGGGAATGGGGGTTGCTGGGATGATAAACTTAATGGTTATTATAGGTCATGAAACCTCATTCCCTGCTAAGCACCAGAAAGATTAACATAGACCCTGAAAATGGTCAAAATTGTGTGGAAACTATGTGGAACTAATCGTTCAAGCCCTTCTTTGGCAAGGTTTATGTTTGTTTACTAGAGGGTTTCATGTTAGAGCAGCTTCAAAAAAAACGGTGGAATGGGATTTTATTGGGTATTTATTCAAGCATCAAATTTTCAGGGTGTGAGTTTTTAACCACGAGAAATCAGCGATATGTTTGACACAAAGAGCACATGAGTGGGCCGTTTGGTTTGTTCATTGGTTTGTAAGTGGGTTATAAGTTACAACCAATGAAATATGCCAAGCGATGTATATCAGTTGTAAAGAGAGGTCCAAACATACCCGCACACTAACTCACTAACTGGCTCACAAACGAGTTTTCACACAGAGTTATCATATTGATCAGTGTCAAAAACCGATTGGAACATCCTATGGAGATTCAACTGTTAATTAATGGCAGGGGGATCATCCTAATGGAAAAAAATGGGGAGTAATCGTATTGGTTCACCCAGCGTTTCAAAGACAATGATGGCAGTGAATAGCTAGTGGGTATTTGGAAAGAGCACATGTTGATGATCATGATGGATATGTTGATGGCACTTATGACTATGATGTTTCTTTGCAAAGCATGAGCACTCAAATGACCAAACAGATTTGCAATCCAAGAGTGATCATACCATTAAAGTTCGTGTGTGTCAATCTCAGATACCCTTCAAAACATACTGTAATATGTTGGCTGGCTAGTATCTAATCCTATTTCATCATGATTCAACCGGGATGCATTGGGATGTTTGTAATGCAGTTCCACTTACATAAATGGATATATAACCACGCTTACAAGTGGCCCGGCACCAACTTCTGGAAGTTCTCACCGTGGCTATACCACCCTAAGGAGGATTTCATGTGGCATGCACCCAAAATGGGATACTAACAACAATCATCTGCCCAAATTTTGCAGTTGTCCAATAAATTAACAGAGAAGCCCCTCATCTGGGAACGATTTTCCCACTGAAGATGGACAAACATATTGGTATTTACTATTTACAATCTTTTCTGTGTGCATATGTTTTCGTTTGAACGACCTATAGGCTATTGTCTTTTCAAGATGTATGAGCCTTGGCCCGCTTCCATGTCATTCATAGGTCCTCGTTGTGTATAACCTCTGCCACTATTCTGTAGAGGTGCTGTGACTGACGAGGCAAGGCCATTGCTCAGGCAATCCCATTGCTGTTTGTACCACTGGGTTGGTTGCCTGAACTCAGTTAGACCATGCTGGATATAGCCATAGGAAAATCCCCCATGTTGAATGAGAAAATCAATGAACATCATCTATAACTGCAGCATTTTCCCTATTCATATTACTTTTCACTATCATAAACATAGCCATGGAAAATTGAGAAAATTCAATGAACTTCATCTATAACTGCCTAACTGCACCATCTTCCCTAGTGATGTTACTTTACCAAAGGGCAAACCTCCAAAGGGCAACTTCTACGACCCGCGTCCCGGGGCTCCGCACGTCTTTGCGCTGCAAAGTGCTCACCTTCCTGGCCGTCTCCAGCCATTTCTCCAAGGGCACGGGGGCAGCCCTCGGTGGATGCAACGAGCAAACAGGACCCCAAACGTGGTGCAAAAAAACAGCTGGGAAAAGTGCAGTTCTGTGATTATATGGTCAATCCGATACCGGTAGAATAGTTATAATATGTTATAGTGAAATCATGCACATATATATATATATATACATATATATATATAACCATGTATATATATATATATATAAATAACCAATGGATATGGATCTTGGGGAGATAGGTGTAGAGTGAGAGAATTTTATGATGATTGGATGTGTACTGAACATAGTTGGATATATAACCAATCAAATATGAGAATCTCATTCAAATCATTTGGGAGAAATCTGGTTAATCTGGATCTAGCATGCTGTTTACCCATATAATCCCAAAGAAGGCTAAAAATGTAAGTGCATGGTGATCTAATCCATCCAGTACCTGTGGACGTTCTAGAATTCTAGAACATGTCTGAAGAAATTCGAGTTTCCATCACTGTAAATAGATGTAAATAGTTGGCATCACTTCGTGTACACCCATCCAAGTGCAGAGAAGAATATCCACCGTGATCATAACTTGCTGCAAATATGGGATTCAGGAATCGTAAATGCTTTACAACCCATATCTAAGTTAAGCCACATATAAGTGGGGAAGTTCCAAATATCTATATATATATATTGTACAAAACTGAGTCATAATATGTTTACTACCCGATACTTGCCACAAAGGTATGTTCTTCTTAAAACCTGGATTCTTATAACTTTATTGCTATATGCAACTATAAGCAGAACCATTTCACAAACAATCATGGTTGCAAAATTTTGTTGCTTCCATTTTTGTTTAGTCTAAAAGTATCTATAACTACTATGTGCGTTGGAAACTCAATTCGTAGCTCCAACTGGCTCCCCATTTTTTTGTTGAGAATTGAATAGCTCTGGCGCCAACTGGTTCCCTCCTGACCGATCCAACTGATGGGTTCATGTCCAAGAATCTTTGGCAGCTGCGCAGGTCTTTTTTTTCGGGTTGGAATTTCCAAGTTGGATAAGACTTGTCTGCAGGTCTGTGAATTATGTCATACACTGTCATATCTCATCATATCCCCATGTTGTAGGCATGTTAGGCCTTTCAACTGTACCCTATCCAGGTGTGGGCCAATAGTTATCAATAGTTGCTCTTGATCAATACCTCGTGGAAAGCCCCAACTGCAGGACTTTTATATGTATTTCACTCATGAAGCTGAAGTTCTGGAGGTAAGAAATATTCATAAACTTTTCCACTTCTGGGCTGTCCATCCACCCTGGGCGCCATTAGGCCCACAAACAGCGATCTGTCCTGAACCAACAGTGGCACAGGGCTAAATCCAGCTGGACATCGCAAGACTTCCGTGAAAGTTTCGCTGCTTGGGTGGAAGGCCAACACCTTCCGTTGACCATTGTCAGCAAGATAGATTGTTCCACTTTCAGTTACAAACAAGTCTGACAGGAAAGAAGGGCTTGGGATTCGGCCAACCACAACAGGTTCCAACGACTCAGCTGGATTGATGCGCAGAATGCGATGGTTCTGATCCAGATGATCCAAAAAATAAATCATCTCTTCCTTCGTTACAAACAGTTTTGTCGCTTTGAACTGCATGTCTGCTGGAAGGCTCTCAGAGGCAAGGACAGTCTCGAGCGCCGAGCCCACCACCTTTGCCACTGTTCTCCCATCCCGGCTCACCATATACAGCACTCCATTGGGGGAATAAAACAGGGACAGTGCATTAGTGTTGCCGACAACTACGTCTCCAGAACCGTTTTGAAACCGAAGAATCCTCCGATTCTCGAAATCTGACACGAACATTGCCCCGCTGGGCGAGATGGCCAGGCGAGTAACAGACCCCAAGTCATTGGTTCCCGTCACAGCGGCGCCTTCACCCGCCACAGGTCGCACAAAGGTTGAAGTGTCACCGGGTTTCAAACCAAGGATGCGGAAACCCTCGAAGTGCGCAGCAAAAATTTCACCTTGGTGCCAGCGCAAAGTGTGACATGGCAAGGGCAGTACCTCTCGCCCTGAAGCTTCCGTGCTGGCACCCCAGAATGGTGACCAATGTTGCAAACGACGCCTCTTGGACTGAAAGGTACTTGGACTTTGGGTTCTTTTTCGGGAAGTCAAAGCTCCGGCGACTTCCCGGTGCAGGTCGTCACCATTCCGACCGGGGAGAGTTGTACGGCCGAGGCGAAGCAAATTCTCGATGGAAAGTGAATGGAAATGTACATTTTGCAGCAGCATGCCCAGAAAGGCATGTCCTTCCTTGGAAACGTTGTTCCAAGTAAATATTGCGGTCACAACTTCTTCTTCGCGAGAGACGCCCAGATCTTCCCTCCTCAAAATTCGACCCAGCTGACTAGCACTTAGCTTCCCAAAATCTGGATGCTGGCTGCAAGTCTCAAACTCTTCAGCAACCTTATCTTCGCACGCATCTCTCAAAGAATGAAGGCCATGCGCTTCTTGTAAAATTTGCAGGGCAACACTGCTGTCCAAGGAGGCACGGATGCCTGCCTCAATATCACCTGCTAACTTTGGCAAGTTGTAAGCATCTGCCAGTCGCAGGAGTTCAAGACCAGCTTCGACTGATACTTCAGGCTGCCCATCATAGATGTAGTCCAGAAATGCAGACAGTGCAGCTTTGGACGCATCGATTTCCACTGGCTGCTTTTGTCGCACCCTCTCTGCTTCTAGGAACGACCCACTCAGCAAATTCTTGAAAAATGCACTGGCGGCAGATAGCACGGCCGTATGGGCGCGATGCTCTGTACCATCACTGCTCTTCAGCACGACATCGCACAGATGGTCGTCCATCCAGAATTGTCGCAACTGCTGCATGATGCAGGCCCGATGCTGTGCCGGATCTGAGTGTTCGAGCTTGACAGCTCCCATGGCGTGGCTTCTACGCCGGAAGGCAGTGGTTGGTCGCCTTCGTGGTGGATAGGTGTTGTGGGGACCCAAGCAACACCTTTATGATCTAGTCACTTTGCCCATAATCTTGACTATCACCCCAATTTAAGAACACGCAATCTTCAAACAATAGGTCCAGCAAGTGCATAGAAATACACACAAAGCTGTAATTCCCAAGTGAATGACTTAGATCACAACTGGCGTTTTTGGTTCTACCATAAAAAAACGTATGTCAATTTGGTATCCATTGACAGCTCATAGCCCTGGGCGGACGAGAAGACAAGCCGTGGTCACAAGAAACAGTGGATCTGAGGAACCGATCTCAACCCATGAATTGAAATGTAACCCTATTTTTTTGGAATTGCTACAAGCATCAACACACTATATTGGTAGTAATTGATCTAGTTCACATGTTAGTTCACGAAGGTTTTCCCAGTTATTTATCTTACCATGGTAAAACATGGTAAAACAAACATAAATCTTCTGATCTTTTAATAAACAACCCAGTTTGCATGTATCATAAATGAAACTTTGTGTACATGTCAATCATAGTTTTATTCACCCTCTACTATAAAACATGGCAATGGCACATAACCTAGACAGGGAGGTTTGTTGCTGGTAAAATAATAATTAATGGGGGAATTTCCAGCAAGCCACCTTTGATTACCGGAGCTTACCCAGTCTACAAGGCGGTGCCCCCCAGTTGTACGTTGGTTTTTAAACCATAGTAACTACATCATTGATATACCCTTTGGTAAACTAACATAGCTATTGAAAATGGCCATTTATAGTGTATTTTCCCATTAAAAATGGTGATTTTCCATAGTTATGTTAGTTCACCAGAGGGTATCTACCGTAAACCCTGGTAAATTTTTGAGTTATCAACCAACTTAGCTAAGGAACTGGGGCACCACCTTGTACCATATCTTTAGTTTCGGTTTCCAGTACACACCCCATCCATCCACTGCCACCCAAGCGCGGCGTCGCCGCGGCCGCATCCGCCAACAGACCCAGAAACTCCTACCGACGCTTGGAAAAATTGGTGCCCCGATAGTTAGCTAAGTTAGTTCATAACTCCCATAACTGTTGGGTGTATAGGGACTGGAATTTACACAGCAACAAACATACCTGAGGGGTACCGCGTTGTGGAAAATGCGGGAACATTCCAATCAGAAACATTGGAGAAGAATGCCAGTGGCGAATAACGCTGGACCACTGGAGACATTGCTGGAAAATTGAAGAAAAATGATGCAAGAACACTGAAAGGTTTCTGACTTCTGTCGGGAACCATGAGAATTCTGCACAATAGCGTAGAAAGTGCCAAGCTGAGAAATCAGGTTGGAACATGTTGGAACAGTGGTCGTACATCATCCAAAAAAACAAGACAAAAAGTCCAAAATATGATGTGATGTGAAGAGCAAAATATGTGAAGTTTGACAGCATTGCGAATGTTGCCTAAGAATAAAGGAGAAGGTCTGCCAATGCAGGCGTTCATGATTTTGTCCAGATGAGCCAGCAAAGGATGCCTCAAGCTTTGCTTCTGGATGATCATATGGTTGATCTGGATAATGAACTTGTCTAAAATTCTAAAATGGATGGTTTCTGCAAGACTTGCCACCAGCAAATGTCTTAACTATCCGATCGACGTCAATGACCACTTCGCCAGATATAGTGGTGAAGAATTCGTGACTAAAGCACTGCAAGACGAAAGAGATTCGGCACACAGAGTGCTGCACTGACTGCTGCCAGAACGAACATGAATTAACTAAGCGCTTAGTAACTTGTCATAATTGGGACTATATATATTCCAATACACCAGTAGTTGTAAGGTTCTAGAAACCACTTACCTACCACTTACAAGTAACTAATTGTGGCAGCATCCACCAGTTTTCACCAACAACCATGGTGATCTAAGATCTGGCCACTACCGGGAAATGACAGGATTTCACAAACCATATTCACAGGGTTGCTCCCAACACCCCAGATACAAGGGGGCTAAATCGCGTAGATAAAGAAGTGAATCATTTACCTATGGCTCAAAATTATGGTACCAAACATGGTCACTTTTTAATGGTAAATTAATATAAACCAACCAACTATAGGGTTCATAATTTTGAGCCATACCCATTTACCTATAGCCTGGCAAGTAGCTTTGAGCAACACAGCAACCGTGGCCAATCTCAGCAGAAAAGATCCAGCAACTGGGCAGGACAAGAATCCTCCATTTATGGCCAAACAGATAGGCTGTGAATGGCAATTCATGGGATTTAATGGTTGTCCAAGGTTTCCCTTGTGTGGGCTATTCGTGAGCGGACAGCCCCTTCCATGTCACTGAGGGATAACCCTCCAGTTGACTGAATGGTTCCCAAGATTGTCATAGTCATAGTTCCAAGGATAAATAATTTGTGGGTCTCCAATGGATGGTTATGAACCCACCAACATTATTATGGTTGGTCCATTGATACTACCCATATTAACAAAGCAGCCCCTCGGAACCCCTGATTTCGTATTCGTACTGGATCTATTCATTCTTGGGAGGCCATGAAAAGAACTCAGCATTTACTGTCAACAAAATTGCCAAGCCTAGCTTGACACCAAGGTCAACCCTGGAATTCATAAACCCTTAGTAAACTCCTGGGCTGTAGCAATTGATCACTTTTTGGGTGATAAGTCCCGAATGTTGATCAACCAAGGTTACGAAACATGGCAATGGGAATCTCCCATTATGGATGGCGTTCATTGATTTTCCCATGTACAAGGTGGGCGGTTCTAGTTTGATATGCTCTACTATATTCTACTCTATATACCATAATCAAGCTAGTTATAAACCATTAAAAATATAATATATCATAATCCCAGAATAACCTCGGCAATGCTATTTGTCCATGTATTTTCCCATGAAATCCTCTATTTCTATGACATTTACCAGCCATCTTCCGGCGAAACTCGAAGCTTCACCCCAACGAACGGCCTTGGACAAACCATCGTCAAGAAGTCCTAACCGGCCGAAGACGTTGCTGGGGGAACTACGATGGGAAAATGTAGGAAAACCAGGCGAAAATCATGGGAAAATGTAGGAACACCAACACAAAATGGCTGTGTTTTTTCTATCATTCCGGCGAAATGATTGGGGAAATATTCATAAAGCCTGAAAATATGGCATAAAAGTGCTCTATTTTAGGGTACCTGAAATTCCCATTTCTTCGTTCTGCTAGACTGAAGGGGCAAACTATGACATTGGGGAAAACCACCCCGTTCTTACTGTGAAATCCAAAGCGGTTCAGGGTGATGGAACTAATATCTACCCCCCAAGGACACTAACATTGCTATGGAAAGATATGGAAAGTACATCATTTGTTGATTTACCAGAGCGTACACATATGTCATCTTTTTTTATCTTTGTTTGGGGGTTGCGTTGTGCCCAACCCCATTTAAGCACAAATCGAAAAATTGCAACTGCCTAGTCGTCTTCGGGGAGGCAGCATGGGACCTTCCAACAAACCTGCTGGGATGTGAGAATTGCCACAAGCCATCAATCCAACCAGTACCCTCTGGTAAACCAACAGTTTGCTATTGAAAATGGCCATAGAAATGGTGGATTTTCCCATGAAAAATGGTGATTTTCCATAGTTGTGTTAGTTTACCAGAGGGTAAAATCCAACTGGGGATATTTGAAATCATCAGAACTGGCTTCGTTCACGATTGTTGCCTCATTTTTTTTCAAACCCATTATTATCCCATGAGCTTGGATTTGCTCAAGGACCTCCAAAAAGAAAACATCTTTCCTAGTAGAGATTTCCCAGGCAGTGGATTTCCGGAAAATAAAAAACCTCGACTCAGCCAATCTAGGATAGTTGATTGTCCCATTGAAACCTCCATTTCTAGTTGATGTTCCTCTACTTTTATAAATGATTTCCTCCATTTAGATGATTTTCCCATATATTCAAATTAAATCCACCATTTAAGTTGGTGTTTTTCTCATGAAATCATCCATTCATACTGGAGGTTTCCCATAGTTTTCCCAGTCCCTCCAGTCATTCCACATCCCGCGCACCTCGTCGCTGCAGGTCTTTAATCACCTCTATGGACGGTTTAACTTTACCCTGCTGAGGGTGGAAGTCGTATGGGAAAATATGGGAAAATATGGGAAACTATGGGAAAATATTGGATTTAATATGGGAAAAATCAACATCCCTCTGTCATTCCATTCCCCGTTCTTGGACTATTATAATCCTCAATGTATAAAGAGTAGTATAATCCCCGAACTCATCAACCAACAGGGTTTTTGAACACTGCTCATATGTGTTTGTGTGGGTTGGGAAAATCCTTATGCATAGAATTGGATTATTGTAGATATACAAATATATATAATTATATGTAGACAGTAAGTTGGTTTGAACCGAAATTGCAAAGAGTTGGTTCGTGGTGGACTTGTATGTTCTTTGGTGATCAAACCTGGCTAGCTGGAAAACCCCCCCTTTCTCGTAAAACATGTGTGATCTTGGTTTCCATTTACCAGCTGGAAATAACGCTTCATCAGTCAAATGACAATCTTCTTTGAGAATGGCGAAATACCTTCAATACCTTGGAAAAATGCAACAAACACCAGCCAAATACACGATAGTCGATCAAAACAGCTTGTGATTCACTGGTTTAACCATGAGAAGCAAAGTGAGGTTCCCATAAACTAAGATCTCAAGCACCTAAGATTTCAAGTGGAAGTCAACCAATACCCAAAGAAATGTAGGGCGTAGGGTTTTACACGCAACGACGATGAAGCTTAGAAACCACTGCCACGGCACCCAATGGCATCATTTTACCGGGGAAACTTGTCCTGAGAGACTCTTCACTTCTACAAAATGGGCTCCGGTTGTCAGTTGGTTTACATTCACCCTTTCACAAGGTGTGCCCAATACTTAGCCAAATTGGTCTATAAGTTGGTTGACTTGGGTTTATGGTGATTTTGACTGATGGGGTTATCATTTTACTTTTATGGGGTTATTTCACTGGCTTATAATTACCTGGTATTTCGGGACATAACTGCATGTTCTCCGGAAAACTCCAATAACTTGGGTTATAACTGGGATAATACAGTTATAAATCAAATATATACACCTTTTATTTCGGGCCATGATTCCAGTCCTTTGCCCAGTGCCTCTTCAGGTTTGAAGGTGTAGTAGTTCTCCCGTCCGCAAGTCACCACCTTCCTCGGTGGCCACCACCATGGTTCAAAAGCTATGTGAACGAAGGTTTATATGCTCAGATGGATTTACAGACCAACGTATAACGATGGGGCATAACCGCAACTGGGATATTCATGGATATTACACATATGTATGTATATATATATACATATATGATTATATATGGCTGACAATATATTGATAGGCCACGTAGTACTTAAGTGGCATGCACATCCAAAGTACACTGATGACCCCTCCCAGTTTTACCCATTTGCTACAATATGTAAACCATCCGGGAACCAAACATGGTAATTGAAAATCCCCGTTTCGAGATAATTTTCCCAGCTATAAACGTCCCTTCAGTTCGGGGATTTTCCAGCCACCTTTGAGGAGACCGGATGATCACACGGTGCGATCTGGTGGGATTACAACTTCCACAAGGGCCTTGAATCCAATTGGGATCCCATGTCAATGGAAGAATCATGGTATCCTAGCCATTTTCTGGCTGGTCAATGATCAGTTCATGTTGCACACTTTGACTCAGAACATGTGATGTTTGACAATCAACATTTTAAAAATAGATTCATGACTGGCTTCTGGGCATGCAGCTGTGTACTAATACGGAAGCCATTAGACAATCCCCAGAAACCATTGTTTCTGGATGTTTCTAGTAGGGAATTGACCCACATTTGGTTCAAGCTCTAGGGTTCCCCCAAGAGATGGGGAATTCACCTTTAGCTTCCTCTACAGGGGTGGTGAAATCTCCACACGAGCTCTGGGATCCCATAGTGGTTCCACGTAGTCCAGCGCGCCACACAAGCACTAGCTTGACATTGGGGGTCATTCTGGAAATCCACGAAAAAGATCGAAAAAGTGGGCGGATTCAATGGCCGCCGCCTCCGCCCCTCGTCGAACAGACATTTGTGGTACAGCTTCCTGGTCCAAGGCACCTTGTCTCAAGGCTTCGGCCTGGCCTTGTGGTATCATTCCATTAGCATCACTTGCTGCTTTAGCCATCATGTTTTTACCCAGTTCCACACTGGCCAAATGCCCATCATACACAATGAAAAAAAACACCTTCTTAGATAATTAGTGTTCCCATTTATAGGGGATTTTCCCACTACCATCCCCAGTTTCATTGGTGAAATTTTGCAGGTATTCACTATTGGACCGCAGTAAACCACCATGGAATTAGTGCTTCCCATGGCAAGTTTCACCACCGCTTTGCGCAGACTTTCCTTGCCGTGTTGACCTGTTTTCGCATCCAGAAATGGTGGTGTAATGGAAGTTGATGGGGATTTCATAGAGAAATATGGACATATAAGACTATATAAGGCATATAATAAGATATAGTAAAATAACCAATTAACTGGTAATCAAACATGGCTAGCTGGGAAACCCCCGATAAATAGAGAGGATTTTGCAGCAAGCCAAGCTTGATTGCCGGATGGTAGATGTCAAGTAGGTTCAATCCCCTAGAATCGTTGTTGGTAAAGCCCCATTCTCATCCGCATCATGGTGAAATCGATGGCTAATCTTTGATATCCTGCAAGAAAATGTGCGTCTAGCTGGCTAGTCCATCATGAACAATTCAACATGGCTGGGTGGCTGTGTTACCAGAGTGGAACAATTTGCAGCTTTCCACTTTAAAATGCCAGTTGTGCCACTTCATACTCCTCAGTTTAACTTGGGTCAAGTTTGGATGGAGACATTCAACTCTTCTCCTTTTTGGACATTCATGGGGACAATGCATGAAAGAAAAAGGACTTTAAGGGAGTACTCAGATTTCATTCGGCAAAAACAAGGTTGCTCCCAACACCCCAGATACGTTTGGGGGGGATGCTGGGTAGGCAAAGAGGTAAAATAAGGTAAAATGGCAATTGTTCACCCCTTCTGGCTATCATTTACCTCTACAAGCTTGGTCATACATCCCATCCTATTCCAGTTACGTTACAAAAAAATCACTATTTCTCCATTGTGATCATTGTATATTGATATATATATATATATATTGATATAGTGTGGGATATCCCTATCTAATATCCCCATAGTTTCACTATGTTTGATGGTAAAGTCATGTAAAGTCCATCGTGTTATACAACTGAAATCCCTATTATACTTGGAAAGTCATCCCGCTTAGTAAGTGGCTAGGGACCCTGGCGATCGTAAGTCCGAGATTCGTGGATTCTCCTACTTCCTAACTGGATGAACTAACCTACTATAGTCACTAATCAGGTTCAATTCCCGGGATGATTCTCCAAGTAAAATGGGAATATCATGTGACCAATTTTGATGTTATAATGTATGATGATTGATTATATAGCATTTTCCCACCTCTTTCATCGTAAAATCCTTATTCTCAGCAGCTTTCATGCTTATGAATCTCCATATGTTCCGCATTTTCACGGTGAAATCCCGATTTTGTATCCCTACAAGGTGAAACCCCTCAGTTCTAATTTGGTCCATACACCGATTTTAACTATAGTGATCCCGACTACAACCCAAACGTTCAGCAAGTTCTGTGCGTCAACTGAGCGCCTTCACGGTCATGGATGGACTTCAGGCGTTCGGCGATGTGTTTGGCGCCGTCCTGGTGTTTTCTTTGTTTCGGAGCCGGGCGGAGGGTGAGCGAAGTGTGGGGTGAGCTCAATCAAGCGAGTCATCCTTGATGGAATAGTTTTGTTGATAATGGTTATTTGTATATACTGTATATATATATATATCAAAATGGTGATTCACCAGGGTGAATAACAATAAAATTGGTTCAGAATGATGACTAATGGTTATACCCTAGTAGATGGTATAGGCGATTATACTACCTGGTTTAGTGGGAATTGTTACAACCCATAATAGGAATATCTACAAACCAACCAGTATAATGAGATGGGATAGGTGTATTTTTCATGGTTCAAGTGGTTTAGCCTCATAACCACAGCTAAAGGGTGGACCCAGTTTGTTAGCTAAGTTGGTGAACATAAGTCCAAGAACTAGGGTTGCTTGGGGAAATATAACTATTATAGTTACAGGAGGCATTCTAACCATTGCAATGGATTTTACACAACTATCAATGAAAAATCCTCTAATCACTGGAGGTTTCTAGCTGGGCAATTCATCGAACTAACTGGTGGATGTTCCAAAAATATATGTGATTATGTGTATATTAGTATATACCTTCTGGTAATCAAACATGGCTTGCTAGAAAATTGCAGAGCTAGTTCGATGAAATTCCCACTCAAACCACCATTATTTGAGGATGTTCCATTAATAGCTATGATTCCAATGGAAATATAGTGGGATTATAATTAGAATAGCATGGGAAAATATAGGAATGCATTGATACGGAAGAATGGAAAAAGTACCTATTTCAAAGACGGTGCCCCAGTCTGTTAGCAAAGTTGGGATCTACATAATAACTAGATTAAGTGTTGTTTGGTGATGAAATAAGTACACAAAATGGGTACATAATCAACCAACTTATAACTAGAGGGACACCACCGCCTGCAACTATAGCTACAATACATTACCTATATAACCAGGATCCGCTAAAAATTTCTTGGTCAACATGGTGGACACCCAGCAAGGTGGTGCCCACCCAGTTATAGGTTGGTTTATGACTCCAATTAACTAAATAGATGCACTTACCATATATATATAATATATATATATATATCAGAACTATTGGAATTTGAAACCCGCGTAGCAAACGATGGGGCACCACCTTGTTGTCATTGCGGTATTTGCCACAAGTGGGGAAACCTGGGGGGAATCATTTGGAATAACAGGGAAATTCACCATCAACAATGGAATCTAACCCAGATTTGGAAGATATTCAACTACTGGCGTCTCCTATGACTGAGGTATATCATGGGATATCCTGGTATATATCACTGACTATCGATGGAAGTTATGAGGATACAGTCTTCTTTATATACCTCATTATACTTGTGGATATATCCCATGATATACATTGATATACTCACTATATTCCGTTATATACCATATCAACTCAGTATAAATCCCACGAACATGCCATTAAATTTTCACTTCTAGATGGTTTAAAAGTTTATAACCATCAATGAGGATTTCTTCAAGTAGGGGATCCCCCAAACCATAGGCTTCAATACTGACATATTCTAATTTTGGATGGTTTGGGGGTACCACCATGACTTCGGCAACCTCCAGATGACCATCATCATATTATCCCGTGGCTGGTTGTGCCATTGTCATCCCATGATTACCCCATGACTATCCCATTCTCCCGTTATTATCTCAGTATCATCCCAGTATTATCCCATTATTATCCCATTATTATATATATATACTATGGGATATATATATATATATCATACATGTATATCCCAAGTCTTTGCTGGTTGATATTTTACTTGGAGGATCATCCCACCAATCGTAAGTGGTTGAGAACCCTGGTGATCGTAAGTCCCCATTCAGTGGCTTATCCCAAGTCACTATCCAGTTATTGAATGTTAGTGATATTTAGTGATCCTCCAAATAACATGGACATATCCCATCATATCCCATAGATTGTTGGTGAATTTCCATTCAACCACCATCAATCAGCACCATACAATTGATGGTTGGGTATATATACCCATGGTTGGGTATGGACCTTCCGGATCCCCATTATATCCCATTATATATTCCATTATTTATCCGTAGTCTTTGATGGTTGATACCATTAAACCACCATCAATAACCCACCATATCGTTATTATGCTATTAACTATGCTTATTGTGATATTAATAACCACCATATGGTTAATATTGTATTATATTTACTATAGTCACATAATATATAAACCCACCATATATATCCATATATATATATATGCTCCAAAGCCTCAGAGCCCTCAGCTACCCTCAGCCTGCACCGTCTCCACCTCCGGCGCCGCCGGCGCCGCAGGCGCCGTTGTCGCCGCGGCGGCCGCGGGGGCCGCGGCGGCGTCGTCGGGGGCCACGTAGCCGGCCTGGCGCCCGTGGAGGGCACCGTGGGCACCGTGGAAAGGTGGAGATTTCGTGGGTTTTTGGCCGGCAAAAACAGAGGGAATTGCCAGATTTTATTGAGAAAACTGGAGGGTTGACCAGTTTTTTTACTTAGAAAAGTGGAGGAACGGGTGAATTGAAAATTGGACATGTCACAATCATGTGATTTATGTTTCTTTCAATTGATTCTTGCAGGAAGAAGTTCATTAGAAATGGTTTACATTGAGTAAAATCCGGCAAACAGTGCAGTAGTCTTGGGTTCGATTGGACACATCTACACATCTTGCCCCCAAGTTATAAGTTGGTTTACCTATGTTCACCCCATTAACTATACTCCGTGATACTTAATGTGTATTGTTATGATCAGATTAATCACCTATTTTGCCAATCCATCAACATAGTCATGGTGACTGACTAAATACCAAAAATAAGCATAATATCACCAATAAATCACCAATCCCCATTGGTTTATCCTCATCCCATCCAGTAATTAACTAGAGCTTCTGCTTTATTGATCCTAGGTTGATATCATTACTGGTTAAGAACCACTAGTCTACTTATCCAATCAGCAATGGGCAATGGTTATTTATTATATTTATTTCTAGAATCCATATGCTAATTTATGATGGTGACTTACTAGTGACTTCACGGTGATTGTTCATGGTTTATGAAAATCAACATATACCATGACACATTACCATATGAATCACACACGAACTAGGTTTTTAGCAAAACCACTCACCAAGTGATCCCATCTCCCTATTTCCCGATATTCCCATCCCATTCCCCCCATGGGCAGGGCCTCCATCTTCCGGTCGCGCTGTCGCATCCGCATCAGCTCCCGCGCGCGCTTGGCGCTTTCGCGCTGCCGCTGCTCGCTGTTGCGCGCCGCCAGCCATCGCTGACGTGAGACCACCTGGAGACGCAGGATGGAGATGGAGGGCCTGGAGAAAATGGTGGGTTTATGGTGGTAGATGTGTGGTTTTTACATGTTTTTACATGATTCAAGATGGTTGTAAGACTATGGTTTACTATGATTTACTATGTATCTTAATATTATTTAACTGGGGTTGAGATGTGGTTCATACTTTGGATGGTTGAAACCCTATAAATAATGGGATAAACCGCCTATCAACTGGTGCAGAAGTTCTTCCATCCACTGTCAGACTATATGAGTAAAACAAATTGTGACATGGGCCTAAGATGTTTAAAATTTAAATGTAACAAAAAATATGTAGAATGGTCAGAATGGTTTTAAACATGTGTTTCTGGATTGAATATGGTTTTAATAGTCTTAATATTATTTTCATGGACGAAAATGGTGTAACATGAGGGGAGAAATCTGATGTGTTTAGATAGTTTTCATATGCGTTCAATAGGTTTTGATGTAGAAACTTGATCTAGAAAAAAGCAAACATGTTCGGACCAAGAAAGCGACATCATCCCCATAATCATGGAGTAGTTGTTAGAGTAGAAGACGTGGATGTATAATGATATGCGAAAATGGTCAATCCACCTTGTAGTGGTGAATGAAAATTGACCCTCGCTGCGGATCAAAATTGGCCGGAGGAAAAATTCACCAAAGGTATCACGGACAAAAACCAGCCTATATGTGTTTTAATACACTCTGTTTTAAGTTTGGTTGTCCACACCTAGGATTCCAGTTGGGAACTGTGGGCAAGATCATGGAAGATCACACACGTTTCTGTACTGGTTCCCTAAAGTAGATGCTTGCAATATCAAGATGATGATTTTGTACGGTCCACAAATCTGTGAATTGTCATCATATCTCATCAATTCCCCATTTTGTGGGGACTTTGGGCCTTTCAGCTGCACCGGCTGTACCCTACAAATCCAGGTGTGGGCCAATAGTTGCTCTTGACCAACGCCACCTGGAAGCCCCAAACCCAAGACTTTTTATTTCAGTCAGGAAGCTGAAGTTCAGGAGGTAACAAATATTGGTAAAGTTTCCCACTTCCGGGCTCTCCATTCACATTGGGTGTCATCATGCTTACGTACAGCGATCTGTCCTGAACAAAAAGTGCGACAGGGTGAAATCCATCTGGACACTGTAGGACTTCTGTGAAAGTTTCGTTGCTTGGGTGGAAGGCGAACACCTTTCTGAGATGCCACGCAGCAACATAGATTGTTCCACTTTCAGATACAAACAGGTCCTGCAGGTCGGTTCGGCTTGGGATTCGGCCCACCACAGAAGGTTCCAAGGACTCAGTTTGATTGATGCTTAAAATGCGCCGGTTCTCATTCAGATTGTCCACAAGATAGATCACCTCTTCATTTGTTACAAAGATTCCGCACGCTTGGAACTGCATGTCTGGTGGGAGACTCTCGGAGGCAATCACAGTCTCGAGTGTCGAGCCAACCAACTTTTGCACTGTTCTTCCGCCTTGGCTTAGCACATACAGCACTCCGCTGGGCGAGTAAAACATGGCCTTTGCATCAGTGTTGCCAACAACTAAGTCTCCAGAACCATTTTGAAAACGAAGAATCCTCCGATTGTGGGCATCTGACACGAACACCTCCCCGCTGGGCGAGATACACAGGTCAACTGCAGACCCCAAGTCATTGATTCCAGTCACAGCAGCGCCTTCACCCGCAACGGGTCGTGCGCAGGTTGCAGGGTCACCGGGCTTCCAACTACTAATGCGACCCTCTGTGTGCGCAGCAAAAAGTTCACCTTTGTGCCAGCGCAAAGAGAAGCATGGCAAGGGAAGTACCTCTCGCCCTGAAGCTTCCGTGCTGGCACCCCAGAATGGTGACCAATGTTGAAAACGGCGCCTCTTCGACTGAAAGGTGCTTGGACTTTGGGTTCTTTTTCGGGAAGTCAAAGCTCCGGCGACTTCCCGGTGCAGGTCATCACCATTCTGACCGGGGAGAGTTGCACGGCCGAGGCGAAGCAAATTCTCAATGGAAAGTGAATGGAATCGTACCTGTTGCAGCAGTATGCCCAAAAAGGCATTTCTGTCCTTGGAAACTTTGTTCCAAGCAAGAATTGCGTTTACCACTGCCTCTTCGCGAGAGACACCTAGATCTTCCCTCCTCAAAATTCGAGCCAGCTGACTAGCACTTAGCTTTCCAAAATCTGGATGCTGGCTGCAAGTCTCAAACTCTTCAGCAACCTTATCCTCGCATGCATCTCTCAAAGAATGAAGGCCATGTGCTTCTTGTAGAACTTGCAGAGCAACACTACTGTTCAGGCAGGCATGGATGCCTGCCTCAATCGAGCCTGCTAACTTTGGCAGGTCGTAAGCGCCAGCCGTCGGAGTTCAAGACCAACTTCCACTGGCACTTCAGGCTGCCCATCATAGATGTAGTCCAGCAATGCAAAGAGTGCAGCTTTGGACGCATCGATTGCCACTGGCTGCTTTTGTTGCACCTGCTCTGCTTCTAGGAACGACCCGCCCAGCAGCTTCTTGAAAAACACGCTGGCGGCAGACAGCACGGCCGTATGGGCGCGATGCTCTGTGCCATCACTGCTCTTCAGCACCACATCACAGAGATGGTCGTCCATCCAAAATTGTCGCAACTGCTGCATGATGCCGGCCCTATGCTGCGCCTGGTCTGAGTGTTCGAGCTTGACAGCTCCCATGGCGCAGCTTCTACACGGAAGGCAATGGTTGGTCGCCTTCTTGGTGCATAAGTGTTGTGGGGACCCAACCAAGGCTTGAATGATCTATGGCCACTTTGCACATGATCTTGACTACAACCAACATTTCTAAGGACTCATATTATTCATATTCAAATCATAGGTCCAACATGCTTCAACAAATTCATACAATTAAATACATATGAAAAAACTGCAATTCCCACATGAATTACATAGATCACAGAAACAGTTCAATTTGGCATTGACAGCTCGTAGCCCTGGGCAGCGGCCAAGAAGACAAGCCCTAGGAAGCTACGTCTGCTGTCTGCGATCAATCCACATTTTTGCTGGTTATCATCACTTATCTATACTTACGTTTTGTGGTACACATGATGCTTACTCTTGGACCTCGCAGCATCATTATGCCTTGGTTGAAATAAATCCAAGTCTGTCTATTGTTCATTTCCTAGATTGCCCAGGGGTAAAACAATAGTTTCGACCTTTTCTATCTTGAACTCTCCCCAAAGCCGCTGTTGCCAATCTTGGAGATCCTGCCTGTGCCACTTTTGATCTGGGTTGCTTAAGATGAATGTCTCCACTAAGGGTACATACTATCTAGATCCTCCAAGTACTTCAAAAAAATGTAAAAAGTATTTATATAACTGATGGGGTAGAACACAATTTCTATTGACACTTTGGAGGGTCTAGGTTTCTACATATATATATATATATATATACATATATACATATGTTTAAGATACATGATATTTACACATCACCATGAATTTCCCAAACTTCTCCACGATAGCCAATGACGCCTTGTCGGGCAGGGCGCTACTATTCTTCGGTTCCCTGTGCAGCTTCTTGTGATGCCTCGGATCGCGCCACCGGGCCCTCGATTTTAGCTGGACACCGTCATGTTTTCAATGGTGCAGTTAATGTTTTGTCTGGAAACTTGACATCTATACTTTTTGGCTTTCAAGTAGAATTTCTTTGGGTGTTTTTGGATGTGTTTTTAGTTTGTGTAAGTCGGAAACCAAAGTTGTTTGGTGGTTATGCTCTGGTTTTGCGTAGATTTTCAGACTGGTGGTTAATCATGAGGATAATTGCCATTTTGACAGGGAATGATTGTAAGCCATCAAAGGCAAGCTGGACGTTTAAACGGTTTCGAACCACATGGAAACCAAAGTTGTTGAGATGAATTTGAGTTGAATGGTAAGTTGGTTTACCCTCTGGTAATTTAACATAGCTATTGAAAATGGCCATTTGGCCATTCATAGTTGATATTCCCATTAAAGATGGTGATTTTCCATAGTTATCTTACTTTACCAGAGGGTAAAATCCATGCTGTTTTGATTCTTTAAACTCCGATTTGTGTACTGTTGGGGGGATGGTGAATCGATTCCAAATCTTGTGGAACGCCCTGTGACTGTTGGATTGAATGGAAGGTGCATGGTCAGCATCCTTGTTGCCAAATCCTTCAGTTTTTGATATGTATTTAAACCCACAGTTTGCTTTGGTTTGGTCTGCCTTAACCTGTACTTCAGCTCCATTCCAAGTCACACATCTTCCATGTTTGTGGTTTCAATCACCAATTCTTGTTGAGAAATATCCCTGTTTTCAAAACCTTCTTTGTCTTGACCTCCCACGTGTCCCAACATTTATGGCCAAAAAAACGTGATATCCAACCAAGGTTTCACCTCAATTTAACGGTTAACTCCAACCTTTCACCAATCTAAAAGGCACCCCCACCCAAATAACGTCTTTCCCCCAGTTGTGGCCGTGAATGTAGAACATATCTTATTTGTTTTTATACCCTATGATCTTAATTCCATCTATCCCCATTTATCGAATATCTATCAAATGTCCGTATTCTCCCGCCCAACTCATGACTTAGAAATGGTGAATGCAAACAAAGGAATGATAAACGATCTGAATATGGCGTAGACATGTGGATATATAATAATGATATACATCTAATGTTTGATGTACATCCATGTGTTGTTGATTCATGTACATCCATATAAATATATGTATGGGGTATAATATATATATATATAATATGTTAAATTTCATCTGTTTTCAAAGATGAAACCTCCCCAGGGTCAGCCCAAGGACTCGTGTTTGTGATCCTCTGGCGGCAAGGCTTCTGCCTCCTCAATGGGATGATCCTGGCAAGCGAAGCTCAGAGGTTTTCATAAATTGTTGTACCTCAAAATGGATGGCTCAGAATGGAAAACAAGTTAATTATTAAGAATCTGACAAATCATACGAATCATCATGGATCTGAGAAGGTCATGGCAGAACAGTTATTAAGATGGATGATTTGGGGGTCCATTTTACGAAACCTCCATGTAACCATCTATCAATCTGTCCATTTAAAAACATAAAACCATTGACAAGTGGATAAATAGAGATTTAAAAACATTTGCTTTCGTTGGACAAAGGCACATTTGATAATACTATGTGAACCATTCTATCCAACATTATTGCCCTCTGGTAATTTCACATGGTGCGGGTAGACCATCATAAATCTCCCAACTACATTGGGCATCTTCCATAGCTATTGCTATGCAACAAGTAGCCAGATTTCGGAAATGGATATTTGAATTAAAAAACATATTCATGGATCTTCATGGATCTCATATCCTTAAAATATCATACAATGAGGTTACAATCAGATTACAATCATATAAAATCCCTATTTCGGATGGTTGCTCGCCTTTCAGCCATGGATCACCATCATGTCCCCTTTCCACGGCCTCCGAGGGCGCCATGTGTGGGCTCCTCTTGGTCTCCGTTAGAGGCTGAGTGCCTGCAACGCGTTCAGGCGTTCATCCTATGGATGGATATGGATGCAGTATTGAATTGGGTATTTCATGGACATCCCCGAGAAATGGAGGTTTTAATGAGATTTAAATGGATTTCATGGGATTTCATTGTGTTCAATTGTGGATTTAATAAATATTTACTGGGATATGATATGTAAAATATCATATACCCTCCTCTACAAATGGATACAACTGGTGGTTTGGTGAGAAAATCATCTATATATTATAAATGTATTATAAATGTTGGATTGTCCATTGCCGAGGTTAAATGATTCTGCGTATGAGAGCAACAGTGAAAAAATCCTATGCCAACCCTTGAAGAATTCATACCCATCTCGCTCATTACCCTCTAGAATTTAAACGTAACTTGCTGGAATAAACCAATTGCTGATAAACAAATCATCCATGAATGGGAACATGTCCATCGCCAATGGTTTTTAAGAAACTAATTAACTGCCATCTGTTTGTTCCTGGTTGATGACCGGAGCCATGTGTGAGTACCAAGGGGTATTTACTGGGGATTTGACTATAGCATATAGCTACCTATAGTAGTATTTGAACATCAAATGGTGATTTATATAAGATTATGTAAGAATAGTATAGCTAACTGTAGCAGCAGCATTTCACCATTAATTAAATGGAGGTTTCCTAAAATGGTGGTACCCCCAAATCATCCATTTTTGTAGGGTTTTCCATGAAATAAACCATCCATGTATGGGTACCTCCATTTATGGAAATCCCCAAATGGCATTGTAAAAATGCTTTACTAGTAACCATCAACTGGTGATGGTCTAGTATAACAATACCATTTAATCAACCATTTTTATAGTATTTCACCATTAATTAAATGGTATCTTAAAAATGGTTTAATATTAACCATCAACTGGGGATCTACCCACATCTCACATCTCGCCTGTTCCTTCCTCCAGCTGACGCTGCATCCGGGCCCTCGCTTGTTCGTAGCGAGCCTGGCGGGTCTCGAGTCGAGTCGCTGCTGGATCTGCTGGATCAACCGCAAAGTCTTGAGTTCTAATGTTGTCATGGGAAAACCAATTATAAATGCTGGGATAATGATTAATAGTGATGGGGATTGCTAATCATAAATTATAAATTATAAATTCTGATTAGTGTGGAGTACCCTCTGGTAAACAGAAGAAAAACGATGGACAGATCACCACTATTCATAGGTAAATCAACTATAAATGGGCCAGTTTTAAGAGCTATCTTAATTTACCAAATGGTAATTTTCAAGGTTTCACATAAACTTAGGAATTGAAGAATTTAGTTTTGAAGGATTTGACGTTCAAAGATATTTAGATATCACATGAACCACCTTGGTAAAAAAAAATAAGAGTTTGAATGTCTATATCAGCAGGACAAAAAAACACTGTCCAATATCTCAGAGTTTACCGTGCTCGGATTCCGCGGCTGAGACCAACAAAAAGATACAAAAAACATTTTACACACTTTTACCAGGTCGCATTGATCTACATATCTGGGCTGTGAAAGGCTCCTTGGTGGGATTTCCACAAAATATTTCAAAGACCCTCCGGTAACTTAACAGTTTGCAAACTGCAATACGTGGCCCATTTACTTCAATGATTCACCCTCTAGTAACCAAGCGGGTTTGCTGGAAAATCCCTCATTTAGCTCGATGATTCTCCCATTAAAAAAAACAACTGTGGGGGATTTTCAATCCAGCCATGTTTGGTGACACCGGAGGGTCCCTGTCTGGTGTTTTTTTCCACTTCGCAAATTGTTCGTTTGCTGGAGGGTGTAGCGGGTCAGCGGATGTCATACTCGTTTTTTCGCCAGAGCACGAAAACCTCCGCCATGCCTGCACCTCATAGTAGGTGCAGGCTTTATTGCCGGTGTTCTCGCCGTAGGTCGCAGTGCCAAAGGCCACGAAGAGGTGGCACTTTTCCAGCTCGGCGAACGTGCTCCAAGGTTCGGGTGGGACAAAGGCCCGCGGGCGTGTCCACAATCACCGCCTGCACCCCGTGCCGTAGAGGAGCTGCCCTTCCAATATATAACTTATACGGTATTCATCGTCATCCCCTGAAGGCAAACCGCGAAAGGCACAGTTTCAAACAATGCGATGTGCGCAGCGAATCCACCCCACAGAATCTACAATTGGTTCTGTTCTCTGTTTTGATGGTTCTCATATTCAAGACTTTTTGGTTGGTCAGGTGCTACAAAAAAATCCGTTGGCTTAGATTGTGGTACCCAAGTCATTCCAAGTCCACGTCTTTCTGTTGGTTCATTCTTCCCTGTTTGTTGGTAAATTCCACATTGGTGATGGTATTTGTTGGTTAGATTGCCAATTTTTGAATATTGATGATTGATTTGATTGATCAAACATCTATTGCCTTGTTTTATTTTGTGTTTTTTCTCCTGTCTCTTAATCCCCATTTTGGTTCCCCGCCTGCCAGGTGAGGGTTGTTAGAATTTATAAGCGCTGTCCTTCTCCTTCTCCTCGTCGTCCTCGTCCTCGTCCTCCTCGCCAGCTCCAGATCGCAGTGGGCACTGCCGGACTTCATCTGACAGCTCCATATCGCAGTGGGCACTGCCGGACTTCATGTGCTAGCTCCAGATCGCACTGGGCACTGCCGGACTTCATCTGCCAGCAACAGATCGCAGTGGGCACTGCCGGACTTCAGCCGCCAGCTCCAGATCGCAGTGGGCACTGCCGGACTTCATCTGCCAGCAACAGATCACAGTGGGCACTGCCGGCCTTCAGCCGCCAGCTCCATATCCCAGTGGGCAGTGCCGGACTTCATCTGCCAGCAACAGATCGCAGTGGGCACTGCCGGACTGCATGTGCCAGCTCCAGATCGCAGTGGGCACTGCCGGGCTTCATCTGCCAGCAACAGATAGCAGCCGGCACTGCCGGACTTCAGCCGCCAGCTCCACATCGCAGTGGGCACTGCCGGGCTTTATCTGCCAGCTCCAGATCGCAGTGGGCACTGCATCTGCCAGCTCCGGATCACAGTGGGCACGTACTTCATGTGCCAGCTCCATATCGCAGTGAGCACTGCCAGACTTCACGTGCCAGCTCCAGATCGCAGTGCGCACTGCCGGACTTCATCTGCCAACAACAGATCGCAGTGGCCACTGCCGGGCTTCATGTGCCAGCTCCAGATCGCAGTGGGCACTGCCGGACTTCATCTGCCAGCTCCAGATCGCAGTGGGCACTGCCGGACTTCATCTGCCAACAACAGATCGCAGTGGGCACTGCCGGATTTCAGGTAGAATGTCAGAAAGAATGCCAGATAGAATGTCAGAAAGATTGCCAAATAAAATCAATAATGCAATTTAATATAATAAACGTCAGATAGAATGCAAGATAGAATGCCAGACTATCACCACCACTATCAATCTTCACCACAATTCATCCTCACCACAACTAGTGGCCATGACCCGCAAAGGTATACAGGCGTCACTGCAAGTCAGTCAAAACCATGAGCATCGCTTACGATCAGCGGTCGCAAGCAACGCTCGCTGTCCGGTAGCAACGCGTCTAGCATGTTTTTGCAATTTCTTGCGAAAAAACTGGCCTTTCGAGGCCGAGCATCGCTTGCGACCACCGGTCGTAAGCAACGCTTTGCATTTTATTGTCTAACGATGTGAAATCCACGTTTGTATGACATGCAAGCAAAATAATACAATGTGCTTGTCAACGTTTTGGGGGGTCGGGGGGCTGGAAATTTTGCAGGAATGTCAAGTAGTCACCCCACAGGTGGCGATGCCAGATTAGACGCCAGATAGGATGCCAGAATATACGTCAGATCAAATGTCAGATAGAATGCCAGATCGTTCGACTGTCAAAATATATGTCAGAATATGTGTCAGATAGAATGCCAGGTAAAAATGTCAGAATATATGTCAGATAGAACGCCATGTAGATTGCCAGAAAGAATGCCAGATAGAATGCCAGAAAGAATGCCAGATAGAATGTCAGATAGCATGTCAGAATATACGTCAGATAAAATGTCAGAAAGAACGTCAAATAAAATGCCAGGTAGAATGTCAGAACATATGTCAGATAAAATGCCAGACTAGATGCCAGATAGAATGTCAGGTAGAATGTCAGATACAATGTCAGAATATATGTCAGATAAAATGTCAAAAAAGACTGTCAAAAAGTCGAATATATATCAGATAGAATGTCACGTGGTGGGGATCACTCGCAGAAAGTAATTTATAAAATCTCCGTTTCTGCTGTTCCATTCCGCACTTGTTTTGATTTAATCCTCATCTTGGTTACTCGAACATTCCATGTCTCCAATGTCCTTCCGTCCTTATTTTGGCTGAACAAAAGAAATACCGTTCCGCATTTTTTGTTGGTAAAATCTCTGTGTTGGTCCCAAGTTGTAATGTTTTGCCTTGATTCCATTCTCATTTTGCTATATTTTCCTAGTATATCCCAATGGTATGTTCATTCCAAATACCCAAGGCCAGTCATGGTCAATCCCAACCTCGGTACACAAACAACAAGTTGTGGTATTCCAAGATCACTTGCACTTGCTTAAGCGGGCAAAAACTAAATCAGTAGATTCCCGAGTTCTGGGGTGGATTAAACAATGGGAATACAAAATCATCGACTCTATGTTTATGCGAATTATACCCACCAATGTGCTGGCTGGGTAAATCAGCATATTTTAGTTAGCGAAGTCTCCTTTCAATTATCCCTTCCAAATTCTCGGTCCACATCCCTATGTTTTTAGTATTCTCTAGAGATGTTGCAGCCTTTTCATGATTTGTCCAAACCTGAATCCAATGTGAAAGTGGGTAAATTATACAATAATTCGCTCATCTGAAACAACGTTATTTTGGGATATTTTGGGATGTTTCTCCTTACTAACCATCATTCCAAATGAATGGATCAACAAGGAACGCCCCCGGTTCCGCTAAAGCCGCCTGAGCCTTCTCCATGCCGCTTTCGATAGCATTGAGGTCTGCCTGGGAGATGTGAAAATTGTCGATGGTTTCTCAGTGTCAGAAACTATGGCAACGAATCAGCACAAGATAGTTTGAAAAGTTTGAAAATGATGAACGAACATGTGTAATTAAGAATCTATAAAAATTATGGTATATTTACAGATAATATACACATATTGATATTTCTACAGTATATGTATATATACAACAATTATTGTATAGAGATGACCACAAGAATGAGATAGACACGCGCAAACACATGTATATATATATATATTATATTTACTTAAATTATGAAAAATAAACAGAATATACAATGGTAGAATGACATAATCAACGGGTGAGTGATCATATTGATCATATCATAAAATTTGAAACCAACCATCGCATATGTGGCAGAAATTATCCTCTGCGTTTGGCCGGAAAAAACAACGTTACTCTCGTCAACGAGTAACATCTCAAAATTCCCTTGGTCCCTAGCTCAGTCCTAGCTCCCCCAAAACGGATCCATCCAAAAATGCCCAAAATCAGTCGTTAATATGCGTACATCTATTGGTATCCTCGATACCGCGCCAACAAACACATTTATGACTCTGATTTTGCGTACAAACATGAAACCACCAAAATTAACCCACTAGAAAAATAAGTCCAGGTTGGTTTGTAACTATCCCATTGTATATAATCAACCCTTTGCCGACGTCAACCCACCAGCCCCATTCACCCATCACTCACGGCCTCAATTGCCGTCAGGAGCTGATCATTGTGTTTCAACTCCTCTTCGTCATGGTCCTGCTGGGGTTCATCGAAGATGGAAAACGCATTTTTCTTTTGCTTCTGATGGGAAAGTGAGGTGTAGATGTCATGTTTCTGTTTTTGTCTCTGATGAGATCGCAGGAATGTGTGTCATAGAATTCCAGTGACTGGATGTAAATGGGTGGTTTTCAGGCACGCCAGGTTCAGTTTCTGAAGGTTTTGTAGTGGTCCCATCTTACGAATTCATAGGTATGAAATTGAGTGGCGTAATGGGTGGTGTTTGTATGTGTTTGTCATATTGATGTTTTCTTTGGTAAGTTTGCACGCCGATGGAGCTTGAGCCATTCACAAATGATTTACCTCCTGACTACTGAAATTGTACAAAGCTATCTTAGATCGCCAGAGAGTGTCCCGCCCTGGCAATCTTGAGTTCTGTCGGCCAAGTCCTGCTTCTGGGTGACTTCCGACCACGAGGAATCTTCCGGCATCGTTCTTCGGAACAGGGCGCGCGCTCTTTTGTCCAGCGCGCAGCGGATGGGACGAATTTTGTTTCACAACTAATCTGAGCCCAAAAAGGCGCCCACCACAGGAATGTCACTGAACAACCGAGAGAAATTAATAAGCGATAGAAACGAGAGGGTCAAAGTCTGGGCCCAGAGCGCGGTATTTCAACAATATCTGGTGGATATGGCAATGCCTGGAAGAGCTTTGAAATGGATGGATGTTTGGTCTCAAGCCCACTTGGTTTTGTTTGCGCACAAGATTGCGGCCCAGCCATGAAGAATCTTAGCCCCGCTAGGGCCGCATCGTAGCGCACAGCGCAATTGGGCTCAGCCCCGTGCCCAACAGCTGAGGATCTCCTCTCCGTGTGGGTGCGCGTCAGTTGTCGGGCAAAATTACTGACTGGGACGCGCGTCCAAACAACCTACTCAAGGTGTGATCCCACATAACTTGTCTTTAGAACGTATTAAAATCCTGTTGGGTCAGATGCAGCCGCAATGCAATATCATTTGCTCACAAGATCTCCTGTGTACAGGATCTCTGTACAAGGATCTTTGCAAGATCTCTTTCTCAGACTCTTCAATATTCAATAATTGCTGATTGATGACGTGAGAATCCCAAAAATATTGTACAAGGTGGTGCCCAGTCATCTTTGCTGATTTGTAAACCCCATTGACTGCAGTTGTCACCACCGCAGTCCCCACATCTATTTACATAGTTCGAATTCAACTTAGCTAACAAGGGTATGATCAGAAAGGATCATCATCGCAAGTACCATCAAAGCTTCAACAAAACGGTGAGGTAAAATTTAAAATGCCAACCTATCTAAAGCCCAGTGAATGGTAGTAGCAATCCTAACTAAGTTTGGAATGCAAACGAGTTCATGGCTAATCTGAGATGCTCTGCAAAAAGATGGATAGTACCCCCATCCATAGATGTACATCGAAAGAGATCAACATAGATTAAAACAGCACATATTTTACTGCTGAATTGTCATAAGTAAAGATGCACCCAAGCTTTACCAACGAGTCTTCAATCATCGTTTTACCAAAGAGGAATCCGTCCCCAAATTTAATGACCCTTATAAAGCCTAATGGTCTGCATTCTCCGAGCGTGAATCTGTGAGCCCCTAGATTTCTACAATGAAATATATACCAAAACTTATTTAACATAGATATGGAAAATGGCCCATTGATGTATAGATGATATGTGATGATTTACCTATCAATAATGGCGATTTTCCATAGCTACGTTAAGAAACCTAAGGGAATAAATGTACAATAGGTACAACGTGGTTCCTTCATACTTATATAGCTAAGTTGGTTTGTACTTGTGGGTGCAGGCCAAGACTTCTTAGTGGCTATGGGCTATGGGCCCATGGGAATTCCACTTTTTTAACTCCCAGAAGTTGGGATTTGGGGTCCCTAGAACTATGGTTAACCACTTATTAGTGGAACTGTACCCCCAAGTGATAGGGTGTATGGTAGATCTATCTATGGTTCAGGAGGGGCAATAATCCAACTTACAACTGGGGGACACCACCTTCTACGGATGAAAATCACACGGTACCACTACGTTCACGTCGAAATTGCTGGTAGAGCTGCGTGTTCATAGAACCCAAGTATGGCATCATAGCTTTTGAATCTTTGAATGCTTCTCACCCTGAGGTGCCATATGCTGAGGGGATATCGACCTTAGACGTAGACTGTACATATCTTAGATACATATTAGGTCTATGTTTCATCAATATCAATATCATAATAGATGCGTATGAGTTGTATCGTTACAGTATAGTCTAGGTATCTGAAATACCCCCTGTATATGAATCAAAGCAGAAGACAATCATAGAAAACATTGCTACAAACTTCACCATCGTCCCCTGACAAATCATTGACTCAAATGGCCATAGTTTGGTATGGATCAAGCCTTGGAACCCACAAAAACATGAAACATTGATACTTTTCTACTGAAGATGTGCCGAATTTTGAGGTTACTACTTGGGGGTGCATACCACTGAGCAAGTGGTCGATAAGCCATGTATACCTGGAAGATATGCCACAGTTAACATCAGTTCACTGGGCTATAAAAGAGTGGTTACCCTTCTGCAATCAAACACGGCAATAGGAAATCCCTATGAGATCAGCCACGTATCATCTAGTCGTATGTGTTTCACTACTTGGTGTTGAACCCCATTCAGCACGTAGGTTACCACCTCAGTTATAACATGTTATAAGTATCTATAAGTGGGTTCACCATTCTTACCCATATTTCCCGAGGTGTAACCAGGTGTACAACCCACTTCCTAACTAGGACCAAGTAGAATCTGTAGCTTTGATCCATACCCATCTAAGATCATGAAAGCTAGCTAATGGAATGCATGGCAGTACTTCATTGTCACACTGATACTTCCTTATTGCCCGCACACAGACATGGGTGAATGCTCCATGGCCATGCTTTGTTGTTGCTTCAAATCCCTCCGATCTCTCCATCTCATAGATTGTAGATACCCTGCAAATCCAACAATAGAAATATGTTCTTTTCCAGGTTGGATAACATATATTAATTATTATATAGATATCCCCATGTGCAGCCACAATCTTTGCCCATCAATCCACTCAACCAAGATTTCTTTCCAGGTCAACAGGTTCTTTCCATGGCAAATCTGAGACCTGATATGCCTGATATGCCCTGCAAAGTATCAATCTGTGAGCTGTTTGGCTAATATATCAAATTCGTATGGCCAACGATTGAATTGATGAAGTGCCCATCTTTCTTAGAATTGTTGGTTGTATCCCCATTATATCCCATTGTATCCCATAATTCTTGGTTCAATCCACCATCCTTCAAAGGTTTCCCCAATTCGTTATGACACATATCCATTGATCCCACACTTTTTCTGCATGATACCTCCATTTTTTGTAGCAAAAACTGCCATTTCTGAACCACCCATTTGGACCTGTTCGACGCAGTCTGCCAGGTGCCGGTCAAGAAACTCTTCCGCCAAAGGCGTGCAGTTCGACAACTCATCTTTCAACACGGCAAACACTTCCTGAAAGACATGGGCATAGGTGGGTATTTGGATAGCCGACCTCAAATACCCCAAGAGAAAGGCATGGCTACACCAAAGCTGACCAAACATTGGCAAGCAAACTTGAGTTACTTGGTCTTCAATTCTGATCCATACCACATATCGCATTTCGTATGCAGTGCAATCATGTTTTTTTTCAAGTTGAAACCTGCACATTCAATGATGAAATCCATGTAAGTCAGGATGTCTTGTGGATAAAGTGACAAATCACCATTGATCACGATCAGATCAGCTCTGCTTCGATCACCAATTGCAGCGGTTCAATCACTATTTGTTATTATCTTGATGATGAAAACAACTTGTGTCACCATTCAATGGATTGGTTAAAGGGAACATTTACTGGAAACACCCATATTTCATGGGAGAATCCAGGGTCTCCTGTGGATTTTTCCTTAAACCAATCCATTGAACCATTTTCGCTGGCCATTTCCCATATTTTCTCCCTGCCACCCCCCAAGTCACACGTCCAGTCCTCCACAGACGTCGCCGCCGCGGCCAGTGCTCCCCTCCGCCGTTGCGAAGTTCCCTGGCCGGGCGACAGCAAAGCCATCTGTAGCGGAGAAATTGGTAATTTCCATGGTTTTGAAAATATTTATCACTAATGGATACTAATGGTGGTTTCTTCAATAGGTTTGTATTTCAAGAAGTTCTCATAACTTCTTGTTCATGTGTTTAATGTCCATCATCATCGATGTTTCATCATGAATATGTTTGGTTTCGTTCAATTGTTTTCTATCTACATCCCTTAATTTTCGCAGCTGGAACCCAACAGTTGTGCCATGTCCACGAGCACAGTAGAATCATCTTTGGGAGCTGAAAATGGTGATGGTTAAAATCAAAAAAAAAACGTCGACTATTTAGGGAATCTTGGGGAATTGTTCATGTTAAGCATAAACTGATAATAATGTTGGATCATCGCTCTCATCATTTGACCCCAGGGATATATTTTAGAATAGCATAGAATAGCTATGAATGTGGGGTTGCCTTTTTAAGCACTACATGTGGATAACGAGCAAAATGAGGATACACACACAAAAAACTCATATATTTACCAATCAAGACATCCTGAATAATCCTAAATATTATTCCGGGCCATTCTAGGCATTTGGAATTCCAGTTCCCAAATTCGATCCGTCACATTTGGCGTGATCGCATCAATGCATCGGTAAAATCCCCATATACTGCTCAGGTGGTACTTCACCCCACTGGGCCGCTGCCAGACCTGCCATTGCGCTGGGAACGATGCTATGGGGCGCCCCACGAAACAGCACGCCGAGAAACCGGCTCCTGGCGCCACAGGAGTTGTTTCTCATGCAACATCCAAACATTTATCATGTGCAGTGCATATGAATGCATATGATTTACTCGTGTTCCATATAATTTACAATATTCTGATATATTCTGTAGGTATTTCATTATATTTTATTGATATTAAGATGTTGTGTACACCGATACTTGACATCTGTTGGCCTTTGTCCCACCCCCAGCGCCTAGCAAGAACAGCCGCCAGCGGATTGAGGGTCTCCGTCCATGGCGGGTTTCGATGAGGGCCATGCAGATTGACGGCTCTCCCTGAGGAAAGGGGAAGTGGTTTACTGCTAGTCTGGTGCCATACACAAAAGTCCAAAGCGATCGAATGTACCTTGTTCGTTTCTATTCAACTTGTATATACATTGATGTATATAGTAATATGTATTATTATCTTCTGATTATAGTATGATTATAGTATCTATATGAGTGTATATGATATGTATATTCATCAAAGTTTTCACATGTTTTCTCAAACATAGATCCAGAACTCGGGCCAAAGACCCTTTTACAAGAGGGATTGTGAACTCATTCACTAAGCACGGATCATCCCAGTAGAAGTTCAGTGGACCAAAGGTAAAGGCCACAGTGACAGGTGGGTGAGCTCGGACGGTTGAACAGCTTGGGATGGACTGAAGGTATGCTTCGCCGTTTTGAATCCCTTGGAATGTCCAAGCGGAGAATGGCTTCAGAGCCAACAGCTTGCGGAGTGTTCCACTGGGTTGATTTGAGGGAGCTGTTGCAGGAAAAGCATGAGATCTTACCATCCAAATGGGTATGAAAATAAATACCCCTGGAATCCAAAAGTTTGTCACCATTCTTCCTATTCAAAAAGGAATTTTGGTTGATTTTTTCTTAAATTCTAGACGAATCTAAAGTTAGCATCTTCGACTGCTTCTGGGCATCTTCTTTATCTTCTTTGTAGTTCCAAGAACATGTCCACTATCCAAGATCAACATCACACAGCACTTGGCTGGTCTCAATCAGTATGAGTAGCAAGAATCTACGGCGTCTTCGGAAGGAAAACACTTTAGGAAATCTATTTGAAAGGCTGGTTACTGTTCGGTGCTTTCAACCTATCCCACCAGTAAGACTACGGGTCAAACCCTGCAATTTTGTGGCGAACATCAAAAGAACGCTCGGATTTATGGATGTCATCCCCCCAAAATATGGTAAAATATAATATTTTGACTCATCCCCAAACCAAATATGAAGCTAAATCTTCAACACTCATCCCGTTCTCAGGATGGAACATCAAAATATAGATTTCAACACCACCAAAGCATTGGTTGTCTCAGCCAGAATCGACCTTCGTCCATTTTTTGCGCCTCACCATGTCTCACCATCCCGCACCAGTCTGGGCGGCCACCGGAGCGGTCATTGGCTCCCGGCCGTGCGGAGCCAAGTGACACGGGTTCAGTCAGTTGTACTTGGCAATTTACGGCTGGGATCATTGTGGGAAAATATGGGATTCCATGGGATTCCTAGATAAGATAGTCAGAATCAATCAGATATAATCAGATAATCAATCATGATGAATCCAGTTCTATAACTTGGGTGAGCCTAACCCACTTCTGATTCCTGGGATGAGTCACCAATTGATCAACTTCTCCTGGCCATTGATTTCCTCGCCCAGTCTCACAACTAACGGCCACCTGTCACGAAGCCAGCGCATGGAACATGCGGGTTCCCCTTCACCAAGTATCAAGGGGTATACCCTCTTGTAATCAAACATGGCTGGCTTGAAAATCCCATATTTTTCCTAGCAAAATACAATTTTTCTGTGTGGAAACGAGGACTGTCCACTGTGGGGATAAAAGCAGGTATGATTCGCATACTGTCACCCCGATTAAGATAGAAAAGGATTTTACTTCTCACTGGTTTTTGGCAGGGTTTTACTGTTCTATCTTTTTGGGGAGAACAAACTATATATGTTGCAACGAAGGAAGGAAATGGGTACATTGCCAACGACGATAGCAGCTGGAAATCTGACCTGGCCAAAAAGGGCACAAAGGCCGGAAGCACACAAGTCTCACAAGCTGCTACTTCCGAGAACCATGTACCCTCTGGAAATAGTCGTAAGTCATCACCAACAGTTTGCCAACTGGAAAACCACCATTCTTGATAGGTAGATCGTCTATTTCTATGGGCCATGGCTTCCATAGCTATCTAACAAATTGCCAGAAGGTATCCCTCTACCACCCTAGATCATCCCGGTCTACAGCCACATGCTCTGGGGATTATCCATGACCATCCATATACCAAGCTATCACCGCTATACTGATGGCAAAGAACCCGACTGATCTGGTTGAATCATGGTGGGTTGGCTCAGGGATACGGATAGTGAACTGGAAATTCAGATGTGTGTCCTGCATTGTCAGAAAAAACGTACGGGATTCACCAGCAAAACCCACCCCGCTATTCAAATATTTACTCCCAAATCTAGTTGATAATGTATATATATATATATTCACATGTATATCATACTATATATATAAATATACATATACATATACATGTATATATCCAGCATTAATCCAACACTTAATCTACATACTTGTATTTTCCTTCCTTCAATTGCTTCAATCCCCATGAAATCACCATGTTGATTCGTTCAATCCTCACGAAAACACATGAAAACACAATCAAATCAACTTAAACAACAATTTTTGCTGGTGAAATCACCATAAAATCCCCATAAAATCCCATTCAATCACCCTGAAATCACCATCTTCCCCGTGATTTTTGGACGATTTTTGGACCCCAACAGTGGCCCTCCCCACCTGTCCGACTCGGCGTCGCAGCGCTGGGAGCCCGTCGTTCCTCCAGGGCCGCCGCCTCCTTCTGCTCGCGCAGGTCGCGAACCGCCTCCGCCAGCGCCTTCGGTGGGGGTCCAGGGAGGTTTCTCTGTGGAAAATGTGGGGAAAATGTGGGAAAATCCATGCAGAAAACTGGAGATATGGGAAGAATGTGGGAATAATATTATGGAAAAATGGAAGATAGTGGAAAATACTGGATATAAAATGAGGAAAATAGATATATGGGAGTGTATATAGGAAGTTTTCTCTAGGAACATGTGGAGGAAGAATATGGTGGACTTCACATTTACACATTGTTGGAACTTTCAGATTTAACCATCCAAAATTGAAGATTTTATTACTAGTATCATTGATTATCCCAAATTGATCCAAATTGGCATATCACCCGCAACTAAAATGGCTATACCGTGCGCAACAACAACAAAAGTTGGATGCTGAACATCCAGACATGTGGGGGTAAGATGGTTCAAGCAAGAGAAGATGACCAGCAAGTATGGGGGTGGGTCAAAAAATTGAGGCCCAGAAAAATCAGAGTCCAGCCACCCATGTTAACTCGGAACCCCTCCGGGCCAAAGAGAATCAAACATATCGTGGCGGTTCAACCGACCCACTAGATGGCTATAAATGGCTGCTTTGACCAGTAAAATGATAGAGGTATAAAACCAACCACAATGGGAATATACTAGGGGTTGAATGAGAAAAATGAGAAGTAATGATATATCATATATTATTATATAATGATATATGATGATATATGATGATATATATACAATGGGATTCAACCAACCCCCCAGTTCGGTAAGTAAGAAGGACTTGTTGAGGGCGTATGAACCACCAACAACCACAATGTTAACCATCTATTGGGGGTCAATAGGTTGGCCTTGATTTTCACTCTGGATGATTGAACGCTCTGTGATGCAAATTCACAAATAAGTACGTATATGACCATAGTTATAGGATGATATAGGATTTCAAAGCGGGCCAGCTTGGTGAGTGATGTTGGACTTCAAAGAGCATGGACATTATAGAATGAGTTCATGTATTATCAAATTACATATACAATATCATTATTTCATTGATATATATATATAGTTCATGTAGTTCATAGAATTCAGTTCATATATATAAATACATATATATATATATATACATATATATTCAGATCATTTGTTTGTACATGTCTATATATGTCTATACAAGCTACCATTCAACTGGTGCTTGGATTTACTTTTTGTGCTAACTGCAGAGTTTCATGCGCTTCTTCCAGGCTCCGTATCCGACGGTCTGGGTTCGAAATTAACTTGGCTCCTAGGATGGTAGCTGTGGCATTGGGTTTAATTACCGCAGTACCACTAAATTGACTAGGGCCTAGATATTGTCACTACTTATTCCCCAATAGCGATAGCTTAGGGTTGTTGTTTCTTTGCCCATCTTCTGCTAGCTAGGTCGCAATGTCCCGCTACGTTTCAACTTTCTATACCCCAACTGTTGTTAATATAGAAAGCGATCTTATTCACATGACCATTTTTGTGAACTGGTACTGGAAGGTAGTTCACTGCAAACAATGCTCATACAACCATGTTTTCTTGCTGAAATCCTCATCTTTTCCCATATTTACAGCTTCAATGTTTCTAGAGATTTGTTGGCTATAGGGTACATTGGGACTCATTGGCTTCCCGATCAAAGATGACACATGCTGAGTGATTCTCCGGCTCTGGTCCGCTTCCCTTCCTTTCAATTATTGCGATCCGTCGGATGGTTCTTCATCTCTTGTCCGCCAAATTTTCAAAGTAAAACGTTCGACGGCGGGTGCGGCCTTTTCCCGGCCTCCTTTTTTTTTCCTTTTTTTGTGGTGGCGGGAATGGCTCCGTGAGCGGGAGCGAGCAGCAGCATGCTGGCTTCGTGAACGGGAACGAGCAGCGGCATGATCGGCTGAACCAGCTGCATGATGAGAGCGCGTCATTGGCATGTCGTGACGCGACGAGGCTGGAGACGTGCTGCTGAGGTCACGGATACCTTGGCTTGTGTGCAAGAGACTACTGTGTCAGTGAGTTATGTGCCAGTAGTACCGCACAAGGCGGTGGCGGATGTTTCAAAGATAGGAAACCTATATGAAAGGTTAGTTGCTGTGAATGATGGATGGCAGAGCGAACCCACTGATGGACCGACAAGTGGTTGGAGGCAGCGCAGTGTAGTTGTATGTACGGTAGCTGTAGTTGTGGTTGTAGATGTAGTTGTGGTTGTAGCTGTATTGGTTGTAGTGGTTGTAGTGGTTGTTGTGGTTGTTGTTGTTGTTGTTGTTGTTGTTGTTGTTGTTGTTGTTGTTGTTGCTGCTGTTGTTGTTGTTGTAGTGCGGTGCATGGTAGTGTAGTTGTAGTGGTTGCTGTGGTTGTTGTGGTTGTGGTTATAGTTGTAGTGGTAGTTGCAGTTGCAGTTGCAGTGCAGTGCAGTGTAGTTGTAGTTGTAGTTGTAGTTGTGGTTGGTGTAGCTGTTGTAGTTGTAGTGTAGTGTAGTGTAACGTTCCGAAACGAAGCAACTTTGCGAGCTTTCCTCTATTTTCCAAGTTGGCACCATCAAATGAATAGCAATTCTGCGAGGCTTCCTGCAAAAATGAAAAGTTGAGTGCTTGGGTGACGGCCACGTCTCTAAAGTAATGCGCCTGCCACGAAAAGGTGACGCCAGGTCATACGAAGTGCTGCACCTGTCACGCAACATGACTTTGACAAACCTGAAGATCTAATGTTCCAAAATGCAACCCCTCTCAGGAAATTAGCGCCCTGACCTCTTCACATCTCTGCTTGATGCATCTCTTGTACTGCGCCTGCCACGAAAAACGCATCAGTGCAGATCCTCTTCAGAGGTCCCACGCCTGCCATCGTTGTAGAAAATGCTACAAAACCCACACGTTTAGCTCACTTTTGACGAGGTGCAGAATCCCTTGCGCCTGCCACACAACAGCAGGTGTGAACGTCCAAAAATTCTCCGAACATGCGGTGTTTTCAACATTTTCACTTCCACATGTGCATTTCTTCGTCTTCGCAACTCCCAAAAGCGGTTCGCAGCTGAGGTGTTATGTGCATTTTTATTCCAAAGGTGCTTTTGCGCCACAGCGCCGTGCACTTTTTCGACATCTGAACTTGCAAAAGTGCTCCGAGAATGTTGTGCTTTGCCACCGTTGACTGGCAAATGTGCTTCGCACCACAACGGCGTATACTTTTTCCACATCTCAACTTCCAAAAGCGCTCCGATGCTGAAGTGCTTGGTGTACCTTTTCATTTCAAAATGTGCTTCGCGCTTCAGCGAGCCTACTTTTCGACCCTCCGGAGCCACAAAACATTGGGAAAACACAGTGTTTCGCGACTATCCTACCTTTTCGCGCACCTGCATCTTCTCTCTTCTGACTTTCTCCCTCTTTGATCTTCTCTCTTCTGACTCTCTTCGTGGCTGTGCTTTTCCATCTGTCCATATTGTCGGAAGCTTGACTTCTAAACTTCCTTCGATGAGAGGGGTTGTGTGTGAGAGAGTTGTGTGTGACGAAGCGGTGTGTGTAAAAGAGTTGTGTGAGAGATGAAGCGGTGTATTGAGGAAGTTGTGTGAGAGAGAGTTCAGTGTGCTGTGTGTGTGCGCGTAAGTGGTGTGAGAGTGAGTTGTGTGTGAGTGATGTGATGGTCCGTACGTGTGAGTAAGTCGTGTATAGGTTGTGTGAAAGTAAGTAGTGTACGCGTTGTGATTGAGAGAGTTGTGTGTGAAAGAGTTGTGTGTGACTAAGTTGTGCGTAAGACAGTTACGTGAGGAAGTTGCATGTCAGAGAGTTGCATGCGAGAGAGTTGTGTTTGTGAGAGAGTTGTGGAGAAGGTGTACAGTCAGACAAAGAAAAGACGTAAAGAAACAATTTCCTAAAACGCCGTTAATTGAATTAAGCAGTAGTTAATTAAAGTAAAACGTGGTAACAAGCTCGTGTTCTTTAGGGATGTACCCATTAATAATTATTTGGGGGTGGGCGGGGTTTAGAGTTGGGGGGCAGGGATTAACCCCCAAGTGCACTCCCAGGTGGTTCAGCGTTCTGAAACCTTTAACCGCCCCTTTCTTAGACCGCATGGTTTTGTTCCATGAATCTTCCAGCCACCCATTGCACCTCAGGATTTACACCCAATTCACAAAGACCCACCAGGGCGTTCAACGACTCCTGGGATTGGTGTCATTGGATCAGCTGTGCCGAGAGGGGATGGTGCGGGTGCTTGTCCCAAGCAACAAACATATTGGAGATAATTGGGTGTCACCTTTCCAAAAGTGATGGCGGGTTTACCTATCAAAATCATTCAAAATCTGGATTCAATGACCAACATGAGGGATACCTCAGGGGGAGAATAATCTAGAAATGGATCTGGACAATGGGGCTTTCCATTGCCACGTTTTATACCGGAGGGTAGTTCATACCATGAAATCTCCGAGAAGAAAGTGGGACTTCTTGCGGATGTGGGATAATCCTCCCAGTATCTCCCAGCTCTCCAAGGTTGTGGGTCCGCACCAGGGGCCCTGGTGAAAAAACATGTTGGGTGCCGCCATGCCACTTGGAAGCCCCAGGGCCCTCAGGACTTTTTATTTGACTCATATGTCATGAAGCTGAAGGTCAGGAGGTAACAGATATTCATAAAGTTTCCCACGTCTCTGTCCATTCTCCCTGGGCACCAACATGCTCACATACAGCGATCTGTCTTGAACCAACAGTGCCACAGGAAAAAATCCATCCGGGCACTTCAAGACGTCTGTGAAAGTTGGGCTGCCTGGGTGGAGGGCATAGATTGTTGCACTGTCGGCAACATAGATTGTTTGACTGTCAGTTACAAACAGGTCCGTTGGGAAAGACCGGCCCTCAGTTGCGATTTGGCCCACCACGACAGGTTCCAAGGACTCAGCTGGGTTAATGCACAAAATCCGATTGTTTTCATTCAGAACATCCAAAAGATAGATCACTTCTTCCTTTGTGACAAACACCTTCCACGCTTCGAACTGCATGTCTGCTGGAAGCCTCTCGGAGGCAATCACCGTCTGGAGGGTCGAGCCCACCACCTTTGCCACTGTTCTCCCACCCTGGCTCACCACATACAGCACTCCATTGGGAGAGCAAAACAGGGGACCAGCATCAGCATTGCCAACAACTAAGTCTCCAGAACCATCTCGAAAACAAACAATCCTCCGATTGTCGACATCTGACACGAAGATTTCCCCGTTGGGCGAAATGGACATCTGACAAGAAGATCCCAAGTCATTGATTCCAGTGACAGCAGCGCCTTCACCCGCGACACGTTGCACGCAGCTTGCAGGGTCACCAGGCTTCCACGAAACGATGCTACTGTTGCTCCCGTAGAAGTCCAAAGCATAAATTGCACCGTTGTGCCATTGCATATACCTAAAGACATGGGGCACAGACAACACTTCTCGCCCAGAAGCTTCAATGCTGGCTGCGCTGGCACCAAAAAATGGTGACCAATGTTGAAGACGGCGTCTCTTCGACTGAAAGGCACTTGGACTTCGGGTTCTCTTTCGGGATGTCAAAGCGTCGTCAACTCCTCGGTGCAGGGCGTCACCATTCCGACCAGCGAGAGTTGCACGGCCGAGGCGAAGCAAATTCTCAATGGAGAGTGATTGGAAATGCACATGTTGCAACAACATGCCCAAAAATGTATGTCTGTCCAAGGAGGGTTGAAGCCAAGCAAAAACGGCATTCACCACTACTTCTTCGCGAGGGACAGCTAGATCTTCCCTCTTCAAGATTCGAGCCAGTTGACTCTCACTAAGCTTGAGAAAATCTGTTTGCTGGCTGCAAGTCTCAAACTCTTCAGCAACCTTATCTTCGCAGGCAGCTCTCAAAGAATGAAGGTCGTGTTCTTCTTGTAGGACTTGCAGGGCAACACTGCCATCCAAGGAGGCTCGGATGCCTGCCTCAATATCACCTGCTAACTTTGGCAGGTCGTAAGCCTGAGCCAGTCGTCGGAGTTCGAGAGCAACCTCTACTGTTACTTCAGGCTGCCCATCATATGTGTAGTCCAACAATGCAGATACTGCCGCGTTGGACGCAGCAATTTCCACCGGCTCCTCTTGTCGTACCCTTTCTGCCTCAAGGAATAACCCACCCAGCATTCTCTGGAAATAAACGCTGGCAGCAAATAGTACAGCCTTGTGGGCGGGATGCTTTGTGCCATCGGTGCTCTTCAGCTCCACATCGCAGAATTTTTTGTCCATCCAGAATTGTCGCAACTGCTGCATGATGCCGGTCCGGTGCTGCGCCGGATCTGAGTGTTCGAGCTTGACAGCTCCCATGGCAACAATTCAGTAATTCACCAGATTGGCTGTGGAAAAGCCAACCGGTTTCTCGTTGCTGTGGTTGGCCAACAAATGCCAACACTATCTTGCATCTATCTGTATGCATCCAACACATTCAACTGTAAGGCACCAAAATGCAATTTCAGGTCGATCCCATGTGTCTATTTTCTATCCTATTTTTCTCGGCATTGCTTGGGCTTGTAGCCCCACCAACGACAGAATTAATCTGGCTGTGGTTCATAGATTCATGATTATACTGTGCCTTGGACTCACTGAGGTCCTACTTTTGGAGGCTGACACGGCGGCGGCCGAGAAGAGAGGTCACAGTGGGTCAATGGAATTCCCGATATGCCGATCATGAACCTTCACTGCCATGAGGATGCAACAACCACTCCCGTCTCGTCGCTTTCAGGTTGGCATTCCCATTTAAATAAATCGGTGGTCTCATGTTCACAGACACTCGAATGCCACTAGATCCGGTGATTCACATTGTGAAAACAGAACCAAGATTCTTTTGCGGGTTCCTATTATTGTAAGACAAAGCCACCTGGATTTGCCTGAAAAATGAAAAGGCCCAATATTGCCAAAAGAAGATCATTGTGTTTCCAAATTCAAATTGATTAACCACAATGGGGAATGTGGTTAACACGACAATATACCACCCATCTTACCATAAATCTATTTCCTCAACCATAGAAAATTGAATGATTAATTGTTTTGTTTGTGTATACCGTCGACTGCAAACACATAGAAAGGTAAATCACCACCACACTGGTGGAGACTCAGCACCCGTCCCTGGTGCGTCCTTGCTCAAGCCCGTCTTCAACATGCTGGAAATCTCGAAAAAAATGTCCAGCGCCTCTGCCACGAAAATGTGCGCGTTTGGAGGTGATGAGATTTGAAGTTGGTGGTCGAAATACCATCGGAATCAGTGGGACTGTTGCGTCTTGATCCACATCTGGGATATTCTGAAAGCGTTCTTGAGATGGTTTCTAGACCCAGCTTTCGGCGCCTTTCAGGCAAACAATAAGACTAGACAACCAATCATGTTTAATTATAACTATAACGTTTCCAAACTGAACGTTCGATCTTGTGTCTAAGGACTAATACACGCCTCGAACAAGGGCCGTGATTGTAAAGAACACCATCATTGCGGACTGCAAACCTTTGACTGGGGTGACCCCCAAACTTAGGAAAAAGATGGAAATAGTTTCAATTACACAGGGTCCATACCTCTTATAGCTGGGATATGTCATTGTGGTTTTCAGCTTTCACATCCCGGATGTTGGTGAATGCTTTGATAATTGGCAACCAAAAACAATCGTTGACCCAGTCATGCAGCATGAACCCCAAAAGATCATCTCAATGCTCCCACCAGAAATCCTGGTGCTTAGATAGGCCATGGAATGATGTCCGTGGTTAGTAAGCCCTTAGAAGTACTGGGTATATATTTCAATGGCTGTAACTAGCTATACCCCTGTTACCAACCAGCTAAGCAATCCATGGCCTATCTAAGTAGCGGATCTTTTCATATCCGCTCATCTCTCCGTCACTCAACAAGTGGGGCATGGACCGACAAAATGGGTCATTTTTAGTATGAAACCATCCCGTTTTGGGTGGCTATGGGGACGGAATTCTCTGGATGTGCCTCCCATCATCCAGTCTGTTTTCTTGGTGGAAAATGTCTAAATAATTTTGAGCCTTGGACATATCACGGACACTGCGCCGACTCCGCCTCTCTTCGATCTTCTGCTTCTTCTGCCATCAGCGTCCCAGCTTTCGTCCAAGCGCTGGTCGCTGTTTTGGGGCAGCAGTTTTGGTTCAGTGAAGTACCTTTGCTGTGCACCCTTTTCTCGAAAAATGTAGATGAAATGGGAGGAGCACAAGAAGATACCTTTGCGTGTCGAAAATGATGGATAACCATTAAAACAAAAAAAATCATAACCATGGGATTCTGGGATACCTTGTTTTTGAACATGGCGCCCTGTGAAATAGGAAAAAAGGCTAAATATGGTTCAATAAGTTTTGGGCCTCATCAGGATCGCGTCAGCCGCCTTAAAGTACTACAGAGTTACTAGAGTATCCATGCAAGGTTGACATCATCTTTCCAACCTTGCAATTCGAGCCAGGGCGGCAGGACCAACTTCCCATGGCAATCTTCATCTTACGTGAGTGGTGCCCCAGTTTTGCCTGGCAAAGTTGGGATGTACATAACTATGTTGAAGGATGGGTTTCTGGTAGATACAACTTGATATCACTAGACATTTATATAATGGTTCACTCGTGTGACTGTTGTAGATCTCACTATAGAGTGACAGTAATGGGATGAACACAAAACCAACTTGCAGCCAGGGGGTGCCCACCTTGTAGATGTTGCCACAATTAGCAATTCGTATAATTAGTTTGTGTTTGTGAGTTATATAAACCATGAAAAGACTGCGATGTGTTGGGGTCCACTTTGAAATCACGAATTGCTAATTCCGGCAACATCTGCTAGAATCCCTCCCCAAGAAGAAGTCACTTTTTGGTGTTGGCGGTATGCACATGCGGGCTACTGATGATACTGTGGTTCTCTTCTGCGACTCTTTGAAATGGTCATTGCAGCAAACATAAGCAAACATATGAATGGCTGAATCATACTATTTCGCCAAGCTGAAATAAGGTCATTTTGGTATGGTTCCCCCAATTGAATCTTGACATATCTTGACCATCATTTATAGTAAGCATCAAAAAGACAGACAGGCAAATGAATATAAATGAATGCAATTTTTGTACCACTATGTTTGATCCATTCAAGCCCTGATTGACCAATCGATCCTCATGTTCAACAGCCAATCTTGGATACAATTGAACATTGAAAGCCGATGTGGCTAAAACCAAAAATAGTTTGCCAATCAGAGTATACTTTTAGCTGAACATCCAAACACTTTGCCAACGAATATCAATTCAATCCTCGTGTGTTTGTGACTGGTCAGCTCATATCCCAATCTAAATCACAAATACCCCCATTGAAATCGCAAAAAAAAATGAAAATACTAAAGTATCCCTCCAAGATTGCGTGTGAATTGGGGGACCTGCAATTTATACCAAACCCATCCAAACCCATATGCATCCCCAAGGTCGACCCAAATGGATTCCCGGATCTGCTCAGTTTGGAGTCTGAAACCAAGGGGAGGGGGGTCATGTTTCGATGGGTTGGCTAAATGGTTTCTCGTTGGTCGGTTGATCCCCTGCCGCACTCGCCCAGTGGCCTCTCCTTTTTGCTCGTGGTAGGAGCCATCGTGTGGTGTCACGGCGCACTAGCTGTGCTGGATGTCGCAACCCAAAAATAACATAAAATAACTGTTTTAAAGGTTGGCCACCTGAACAGCTACAACGGGATATAGATACATTGGTATAGACATAACCTATCTTAGATACCCCTTATATTGATTTGCTGGGCGGTGTATGTATGCGTAATATTCCATCATAAAGGCCAAATTCTGTAAGTCTGAAAATAATTTCTAGAAAAAATGCAAAGATGCGCTGATGTAACCAGTTGCATATCCAGTTAACCCAATCAAAGCATCCTGATTTGGGTTACAACTTCCTCAAGATACCATAAGTATCAGTATATCTAACTACTGGGAGTAGGGTGACCCTTGTGCTACTTGTGAACCTACAGTCATGGCTGGCCATTACTACGATGAACCCTCCATTTGGGTCCAATAACTTTGACCCAGACCCGGATCGAAGAGTTGGACACTTCCGAAAGTGTGGGGCCAAACAGTCATCCATCGATTGAATACATGGCTTTCTATCACAAACAATGCATGTCAAATGCCTTTGAAATTCAGTCTCATGAAATTACATTTGACATCCTCCTAAGACAACTGTTCGATCTTGTTGCGGACTCATGTACCTTTGATCCCTTCTGTTGGTCATGCTGGGGACGTCAAAATACGGAGTACCTCATTAAACAAAAAAATTGTTTAGAAATATTTGTCCAGATCAAAATTGCGACTGTGGATGATATTCCCCAATGTCACACTGTTTGGACAAATCCACTGTTGATTCCAGCCAGATCCTTTGGATCTTTGGCAACTTTTGGCAAGATACATCTAAGAAGAGAAACGGATTCATCGATCATCATCAATCTACTACCCTCTGGTAAACTAACGTGGCTATTGAAAATGGCTATTTATAGTTGATTTTCCATATGTTAGTTTACCAGAGGGTATCTGCACAGCACTTTCGCACAACCGCCCCCCACGAAGACCCGCCAGGGCAATGACTCCTGGGATGGGTGTCATTGGATCATCTGTTCTGCTGGGATGGGGGCGTGTCCACGGCAACTAAAAACAGCTTGGGCATCGAAAAGCGGGGGTTTATAAGAACAAATAACAATGTACGACATATATGACTACCATGAAGATTAACTGACCAAAATGATCCAAAATGAAGAATTCCACTAATCATATCTGGAAACAAAAATATTTAAGGGATTATAATATGGGTGAATCATCTGCAGACGGATCTAAATGGTGGATTGTCCATTGCCACAATATGCATTACCAAAGGATAGGCCATACAAGTTTGAAGAAAACCAGAACCCATGAAATATCCCAGCTGCGAGTGGATCAATGAATACAGTACATTTCATGAAACCTGACATGTTGGCCATTTTTTGGCGCGATTCTCCTACCAGCTATCAAGGTCGTGGTGAGCTGGCTCTGACTTGTCAAAAGTATGGGAGGCATCAGCCGCATCAGCCCTCCAACATGCTGTTAGCCTTTGAGCTTTAAGAGCGTAAAACCAAATGAGAGCAGTTAAGCACTTGGACCATATGATCCCAACCAGTCCAATTGTGGGTACCACCGTACCCTATGGTGAACACTTGCTCTTGACCCGTTGCCACCTGGAAACCCCAAACTGAAGGACCTTCTGGGACCTCTTTTTCACTCATGAAGCTGAAGGTCAGGAGGTAACACATATTCGTACAGTTTCCCACTTTTGGGCTCTTCATTCACCCTGGGCGTAAGCATGCTCACATACAGCGATCTGTCCTGCACCAACAGTGCCACAGGCTGCAATCCATCTGGGCACTTCAAGACGCCTCTGAAAGTTGGGCTGCTTGGGTGGAAGACAAACACCTTACTTTGATACGGCTCCGCAACATAGATTGTTCCACCGTCAGTTACAAACAGGTCCGACAGGAAAGCTGGGCTTGGGATTCGGCCCACCACAACAGGTTCCAGCGACTCGGCTGGATTGATGCGCAAAATGCGGTGGTTTTCATTCAGAATATCCACAAGATAGATCATTTCTTCCTTGGTGGCAAACACCCGGCTCGCTTTGAACTGCAGTTCTGCCGGAAGGCTCTCGGAGGCAAGGACTGTCTCGAGCGACGAGCCCACCAACTTTTGCAGTTTTGTCGAAAAGTGGCTCGTCACATACAACACTCCGTTGGGGGAGCAAAACAGGGCCTCACCATTTTCAAATCGAACATTTTCAAATCGAACCGGGTGCCCCGATCCATTTTCAAATCGAACAAGCCTCCGATTGTGAGAAGCTGACACAAACATCTCTCCGTTGGGGGAGATGCACATGTGACAAGAAGACCCCAAGTCATTGATTCCCGTCATAGCAGCGGCTTCGCCCGTAACACGTCGCACGCAGCTTGCAGGGTCACCAGGCTTCCAAGAAAAGATGCTGGTCCTGTAGCCCAAAGCATAAATCTCACCATTGTGCCATTGCATACAGACAACGAAGTGGGGCACAGACAACACTTCTCGCCCAGAAGCTGCAATTGCAGCAGTGCTGGCACCAAAAAACGGCGACCAATGCTGGAGACCACGCCTCTTGGACTGAAAGGTATCTGAACTTCGGATTCTTTTTCGGGATGTCAAAGCATCGTCAACTTCCCGGTGCAGGTCATCACCACTCGGACCGGGGAGAGTTGCACGGCCAAGGCGCAGCAAATTCTCAATGGAAAGGGATTGGAAATCCACATTGTGCAGCAGTAGCCCCAGCAAGGCGTGTCTGTCCGAGGAGATCTTGAGCCAAGCAAAAATTGCGTTCACCACTGCTTCTTCGCGAGAGAGTTTGAGAAAATCTGGATGCTTGCTGCAAGTCTCAAAATCCTCTGCTACTTTGTCTTCGCAGGCAGCTCTCAAAGAATGAAGGCCGTGTGCTTCTTGTAAAATTTCAAGGGCAACACTGCCGTCCAAGCAGGCACGGATGCCTGCCTCAATGTCCCTTGCTAACTTTGGCAAGTTGTAAGCCTCAGCCAGTCGCAGGAGTTCAAGACCGACTTCAATTGGTACTTCAGGCTGCCCATCATAGATGTAGTCCAGCAATGCAAACAATGCCTCTTTGGATGCAGCGATTTCAACTGGTTGCTTTTGTTGCACCCTCTCTGCTTCCATAAACGTCCCACCCAGCATATTCTTGAAAAACACGCTGGCGGCAGATAGCACGGCCGTATGGGCGCCATGCTCTGTGCCATCGCTGCTCTTCAGCACTACATCGCAGAGATGGTCTTCCATCCAGAATTTTCGCAACTGCTGCATAATGCAGGCCCGATGCTGCGCCGGATCGGAGTGTTCGAGCTTGACAGCTCCCATGGCAACAACTCACCAGATGGCTGTGGAACAGCCGACCGGTTTCCGGTTGCTGTGATTCGTCAACGAGATTGAAATGCATCCGTATACTGTATACGTCCACCATGTTCACTTGTAATATTCTTGGGATATTATTGGGATTTATTAGGTATCAAAAAACAACAGGTCAACCCCATGCGTCTACCTCCTTGCTGACAAAATCGGCATCAATTGGGTGTGGAGCCCTAGCCCCAGAATCTCGGTCGCTGTGGTTCATAGATTCATAGATTTTGTTTCTTGGACTCACCGAGGTCCTACTTTGGGGGAGGCTGACATGGCGGCGACCCAGAAGAAAGGTCACAGTGGGTCATTGGATTTCTCGATATGGCGATCATGAACCTTCACGACTATGAGGATGCAAGAACCACTCCTTTCTGGTTATTTTCAGGTTGGCATGCCCATTTGCTCAGTGGTCTCATGTTCACCGACACGGGTGTGTTTGAACATGGGGAATACCGTAATACCGAATACCCATAAAATTGCAATCTCAAAGGGGGAAATGAGGTTCTAAAGCATCAAATTTGGCGGGTACCCCATTTTCAGGCAAAGCCACATGGGTTTACCTGAAAAAGGGTGCCCCCAATTCCCATGGATTGTTATCATGTTTCCACAGCAAACAAAAAAAATGTTGGGTCACGTGGAAAACACGAGAATAAACCGTCCTCATTGTTTCCATATGTTTCCATGAATGGGCTTCATCAACCATCAAGAATTGGATGGGTTCTTATTGCGTATATGCCCATTATTTAACAACTTTCTGGACCAAAGCTACATTCATCTGCAGAAATTGTGTAATTCATATACCCGAAATCAGCCAATTTGGGGGGGATTCCATCCATCCTGACCTGGAATGACCTGTGTACAATGTGAAAAAAACAGCCCGTCTGTCCAGCGCCCGTCCCTGGCGAACGCGTCCTTGCGAAGAAGCCGGTTCTGGCAGAAAGAAAATCTCCAGCGCCTCTGAAAAAACGTGCACGTGTGGAGGTGATGAGATTGACCCAGCTTTGGGTGGTTTTCAAGCAAACATTAAGACTAGACCACCAGTCATGTGTTCCATCTTCGGAATAACATCTAGTACACGCCTCGAACACCCGGACAGAGCATTTGCTCCGCCATGGCATGGCCCATGTAAAGAACGCCATTGTCATTGCGGACTGCCAACCTTTGACTGGAATGACCCCTAACCTGAGTTAAACCCCCTATGGCTGAGATCTTGCATCATGGTTCATCTTTGATGTCCTCGAACTTAACGCCTTTTTCAAAATCGAAATGTGTTTTGCAACTTGGTCTATTTGAAATCAAAATGGCAAAAAATATAAACCAGCGAACCTACCAAACCTCATATGAATAATCCCTTCCCTCCAATAACATGAAAATACATGAAATATACCACCAGAAACCCTGATTTGGTACTGAGATGGGCCATGAAATTTGGTAGGTGGTTAGTCATCCGCTATAACTGGGTATATCGATAACCCACATCCTGACCGGTCCTAACCAGTGAACTGTCTGCATGGCCCATCTAAGCAGTGGATCTTGTCATGCCTGTTCATCTCGGCTCAACTTCTGGACCCACAAGATTTGGTATGTGTAGATATGTGTAGTATGAAACCATCCAGCTTTGGTGGAAAAAAGACTTTGGTCATGGGGAAGGGATTCGTTGGACAGCATCACACTGCATCACACTGCGCCTCGATCCCAGCTGTTTCTTCTGCCATCCGCGATGTCCCAGCTCGTCCAAGTGCTGGTTGTTGTTTTGGAGCTGCAGTTTCGGTTCAGTGAGGTACTTCCCTCGTGCACCGTTCAATCGAAAATTATCGAACATGTAGATGAAAGGGGAGCAGCACAAAAAGAGATGGGTGTGTCCAAAAAGTGAGAGATGCCCATAAACCTTTTTTCCCATGGTAAATGCATGAAACTGGCATGGCAAACGATGAGATCATGCGGTACAAGTGCCATCCTTTTTGGTGCCATATCAAGTTTGAAGAATGGTGGGAGAACCAGTCATTTGCCTCATCAAGATCATAGCCAATCTTAGACACCCTGCAAAAAACATTGCTCGTTAGTATATGTCTTCTTCAGAGCATGTGTTCATTGAAAACCTACATTACCACATAAAGTATATTAAAGTCACCATCCAAGGTTAAGCAAGAGATGACAGCATCTTTCCAGCCAAAGCTTTGAACCTGGGCCGTCTGCAAGCACTCAGTGGCAGGACCCGCTTCCCAGGGCAATCCCAGCGTTCCTTAGCTGAGTTGGTTTACGTACCTATATGTTAACAAGGGCTTGTGGTCATTATAACGATACTAAATCTTAAAGATTCTTAAATAAGGTTTATATATGTTTATAAATTAACTTATAAGTGTTTGTTGGTTCATGGTAACCCCGTTGACATCCCACTGACTAGTTCGATATATCTACCACAAATCCAATCGTTAAGCTACTGATAGCTACTAACTAAACCAACTTAGCTAAATTAAAACTCGGACACCATCATGCACTTAGGTGTTGCCACAATCAGCAATTCGTATGGTTCTCGGTTGTGGGTTACATAAACCATGAAGAAACTGGGCTGCATTGGGATATACCCCAGTGACTGATCACGAACTGTTGCTGCTCGCAACATCGAACTCCCCGCAGCAAAAAAAAAAGTTAGCGGTATCTGTCGGCATATGCAAGCTACTAACAATACTATATGCTGCTCTTCCGGGTCTCTTTGAAATGATCGGTGTAGCAAACATATTACTGGCTGAATCATACTATTTCACCAAGCTGAAATAAGGATAAGTAAGGTCATTTTTGTTGGTTCCTCCCATTGAATATTGACCATCATTTATTAATAGACGTCATGATGAACTTGTTGTATTTTTTTCAAGAGTCTCCATACATCTCCATAGATCACAGCCCTGCTTCATTGATATCCCCCTTTAAATCACAAAAGATTAAAGTATCAAACTACCCTTGACCAAGGTTTCCCACTTTTTTTGGCAAATACCCATGGAACCTCCAAAATATCTGGATGTTTTTCTCGCCTATACCTACTAGTAGTAATCTGGTAATGGATCTGCTCTGCCTAAGATTCTCCCAGTTCCATGGATTTAGAAATCACTGCATTCCCGCCATTTTTGCTCCTTGACACGGTGGGAGTTGTCACTCGCTTGGTGAAACGCCATGGTGAAACCCAACAGTGGCTGTTTAACCTTGGCCACCTGAAAACACTAATTTGTGGTGGTTGCAATCGCAGTTGACTGGGGATACAAATTGGTATAGCCTTGACCAATCTTAGGTACCCTGCATTTCTACTTGCTGGGTGGTGTATGCGTATATGATACATGCGTTCTATATCCCCTCACAATGGCCAAACTCTGGGACTATCAAACTAAAATCCAAGGATGCAAAGATGCGCCGTTATAGCCAGTTGAATCTCCAGTTAATCCCGTCAAAGTATCCCTATATGACTTGGGTTACAACTACTTTAAGATACCACAAGTATATCTAACTCGGATCAATATGTAGCACCAACGAACCCACACATGGCTAGCCATTAGTAGGAGTAAACAATGATTTTTTTGGGGGGAGTCTTTTTTGACCCAGACCCAGATAGAAGAGTCACTTGGAAACTGAACTGTGAGGCAAAAAGTCATCCGTCATTGCATGCCGTGCCTAGGTTTTGGTAAAAATAACAAAGATGTAATGAACAATGCATGTCAAATGCTTTTAGTTGAATCATCTCAAATCGAATGGTGAAACTACATTCATCATCATTTACTCATGAGATCCTAACGGTTAAGGCCGGTTAAGGGTTCTATCTTTATTTCCCAACATCCTCAAAAAAAACATGTCCTATCTTTCTGGGGATACCCCTTGTCCTTACATGCCTCGGCCCATGCCATGCCCTTCCTTTTGGATCTGGCCACTTAACAGGCCAAGTTGGGGTGCTCTCAATGTGTGACTAGCCAACAGTAGAAATCATTGCCCCTATCAAAATCACAACTTTGGGATATTATGATATCATGACCCATGTTTGGACCCTGGGACAGACCCATAAATCCCATAACAAAAAAAAACAACTCTGAGTGCATTGCAGCAAAATCCTTCAGCAACTTTTGGAAACATTAGTTCCACAAAAAAAGGGATGCATCCTATACAACACGCTGTACAACCACCAACGCATACCCCTTCAGGAAGGTCCACCAAGGCATACAATGCTTCCTGGGACGGGCGTCATTGGATCATTTCTTCTGCGCAAAAAAAAAGTTGGAGATGTGTACGTGTTGACCATCCAAAAGGTGGGGGTCTACCATCAGAAAGGAGGATTGACTCACCAACATCAGGGATACCCTCCAATAGTCTCCAATCACTCTGTCTGGGAACGGACATCCAAATCATATGTAAATGGATCCAAATGGTGGGTTGTCCATTGCCACATGATGCATTGCCAAAGGGTAGTTTAGTTCATACAAACTTGAGGAAAACCAGAACCCATGAAACATCCCAGCTGCGAGTGGATCAATGATGATAATGAAACCTGACATCTCGGCCATTTTTGGCCATTTTGGGCGCGATTCTCCTAGGAACCATGGTTTGGTCAGGTCAGCTGTGAGCTAGCTCCGACTCGTCAGAAGTATGGGAGGCATCAGCCGCATCAGCCCTCCAATGAGAGCAGTTAAGCACTTGGACCATATGATCCCAACCAGTCCAATTGTGGGTACCACCGTACCCTATGGTGAACACTTGCTCTTGACCCATTGCCACCTGGAAACACCAAACTGAAGGACATCCTGGGACCTTTTTTTCACTCATGAAGCTGAAGCTCAGGAGGTAACACATATTCGTACAGTTTCGCACTTCTGGGCTCTCCATTCACATGGGGTGTCATCATGCTCACATACAGCGATCTGTCCTGCACCAACAGTGCCACAGGAATCAATCCATCTGGACACTTCAGGACTTCTATGAAAGTTGGGCTGCCTGGGTGGAAGGCAAACACCCTTCTTTGATACTGCACAGCAACATAGATTGTTCCACCGTCAGTTACAAACAGGTCCTGTAGGAAAGACGGGCCGTCACCTTGGAGTTGGCCCACCACAACAGGTTCCATCGACTCGGCCGGATTGATACACAGAATGCGACGGTTTTCATTCAGATTATCCAAAAGATAGATCACTTCTTCCTTGGTTACAAACACTCGGTTCGCTTTGAACCGAATGTCTGCCGGAAGACTCTCAGAGGCAATCACCATGTCGAGCGTCGAGCCAACCAACTTTTGCACTGTATTTCCACGCCGGCTCACCACGTACAGCACCCCGTTGGGCGAGTAAAACATGGGCCCAGCATCAGCATTGCCAGCAACTAAGTCTCCCGAACCATCTCGAAAACAAACAATCCTCCGATTGTCGACATCTGACACGAAGACCTCCCCGCTGGGGGAGATGGACGAGAAACAATTAGACCCCAAGTCATTGATTCCCGCCACAGCAGCGCCTTCACCCGCAACACGTCGCACGGAGCTTGCAGGGTCACCAGGCTTCCACGAAAAGATGCTGCTGTTGCTCCTGTAGTAATCCGAAGCATAAATCTCACCGTTATGCCATCGAACATAAGTGAAGACGTGGGGCACAGACAACACTTCTCGCCCGGAAGCTTCAATGCTGGCTGCGCTGGCACCAAGAGATGGTGACCAATGTTGAAGACGGCGTCTCTTGGACTGAAAGGTACTTGGACTTTGGGTCCTCTTTCGAGATGTCAAAGCATCGTCAACTTCCCGGTGCAGGTCGTCACCACTCGGACCCGCAAGAGTCGTACGGCCAAGGCGAAGCAAATTCTCAATGGAAAGGGATTGGAAATCTGCATTTTGCAGCAGCACACCAAGCCAGGCATGCCTGTCCTTGGAGACTTTGATCCAAGCAAAAATTGCGTTCACCACTTCTTCTTCGCGAGAGACAGCCAGATCTCCCCTCCTCAAAATTCGAGCCAACTGATTGGCACTGAGTTTGAGAAAATCTGGATGCTTGCTGCAAGTCTCAANCTTCTTCGCGAGAGACAGCCAGATCTCCCCTCCTCAAAATTCGAGCCAACTGATTGGCACTGAGTTTGAGAAAATCTGGATGCTTGCTGCAAGTCTCAAAATCCTCTGCTACTTTGTCTTCGCAGGCAGCTCTCAAAGAATGAAGGCCGTGTGCTTCTTGNGAGTTTGAGAAAATCTGGATGCTTGCTGCAAGTCTCAAAATCCTCTGCTACTTTGTCTTCGCAGGCAGCTCTCAAAGAATGAAGGCCGTGTGCTTCTTGCAGAACTTGCAGGGCAATACTGCCGTCCAAGGAGGCACGGATGCCTGCCTCAATGTCACCTGCTAACTTTGGCAAGTTGTAAGCCTCTGCCAGTCGTAGGAGTTCAAGACCAACTTCGACTGGTACTTCAGGCTGCCCATCATAGATGTAGTCCAGCAATGCAGACACTGCAGCTTTGGATGCACTGATTTCCACTGGCTGCTTTTGTTGCACCCTCTCTGCTTCCATAAACGATCCACCCAGCAGACTCTTGAAGAACACGCTGGCGGCAGATAGCACGGCCGTATGGGCACGATGCTCTGTACCATCATTGCTCTTTAGCACCACGTCACAGAGATGGTCGTCCATCCAGAATCGTCGCAACTGCTGCATGATGGAGGCCCGATGCTGCGCCGGATCTGAGTGTTCGAGCTTGACAGCTCCCACGGCAACAACTCACCAGATGGCTAGAACAGCCGGTTGGTTTCCCGTTGCTGTGGTTGGTCAACAAAATCAGACATGTACCCGTATGCATCCAATAAACGCAATTTTCCGGCCATGTGTCTACTTCTATCTTCATGAAATCGGCATCAGTTGGGCTTGTAGCCCCACCAAGCCCACAACCTGGCTGTGGTTCATAGATTCATAGGTATTGTTTCTTGGACTCACTGAGGTATCTTTTTGGGAGACTGACGTGGCGGCGACCGAGAAGAGAGGTCGCAGCGGGTCACTGGATTCGCTAATTTAGGAAGATGAAACAACCACCGGTTGGAATCCACATGGGTTTGTCTGAAACTTGGGTACCTCCAATTCCAAAAGATAATCATGGTGTTTCCAAATCAAAACAAGATCTTGGGTAATATGGTAAACACAATAACAGACCATCCCCACTTTTTCCACAAATACATTTCATCAACCACCAAACAATTGGCTTGCTTTTTGTTGATGGTTTGTATATACGGTATATCTATTAATTATCCATTATTCCCTGGAATGGTGGAGAATCACTCTTCATTACTTCTATCTACAGTAGGACCGAGGTTGAAGAAATCACCAGTTTGTCCACCGCCGCTCGCAGGCGTCCTTGCGAAACAGCGTCTTCTCGATGCTGGAAATCTCGATGTCCAGCGCCTCTGCCAACGTGCAGCGTTTGGACGTGATGAGATTCGACTTTGATGGTCGGAATACCAAGGGAACCTGTGGGACTGTGGGGTGGTGATCCAGATTTGGGATATTTTTGTTCAAGCTTTCTGCAGGTGGTTTCTTGACCCAGCTAGCTGGGTGCTTCTCAGGTCAAAATTAAGACTAGACAACCAATATCAACCAATCAGATCAACCTTGGACAGAGCATTTCCTCTGGCACAACAGGCAGACCCGTTCAAGGGTCCCTCTTTTCGGGGTTCAGTTGGGAATCACAATCCCATGGGAATATATGGTCAATCGGCCAAATTGCTGCTGGATTTCTCATCACCTCAGGTCTTGCAGCTTGATCTATGTCTATGTTCCCATGAACATGGCAACAAAACAAGTTTCAGTTAGATCTCGATAATACGTTTCTCGTAGTTTTGAACTCCAATGCCCAAATAGTGGATCTTTTCATCCGGTTGCTCTTTCTTTTATGATTGCGTTTATCCCAGCATTCCTATTTCAATTTGCCAAAATATGGTTGAAGGCTGTGAGAGAAACCATCAAATTTTGGCCAGATCTGTTCATCTGTGGGCGTCGATTTGGGGGAATTCAATGTCGCCGCGACTCAAATTGTGTCGGGGGGATTGACTCCACAAATAGATCCGGTTCAGTGTGAAACCATCCAGTCTTGGGGAAGGGATGAGCTGGGCAACTTGCTCTGCGCCTCCGATCTTCTGCTTCTGCCATCGGCATTGCAGCTTTCGTCCCGCTACGGAAAAATATGCTGAGAACCAGTTTTTACATCAAGATCCTGGCCGATCTTGGACATATATTATTGGGAGTATGATATGGCACTCTATCATGATACAGGATTCTGGTGTATGGTAATGAAAAATTATGATTCTCTATGCTTTCACCAGTTCATTATCAATTCAATATACATATTGACACATTTCTCTATTCATCATTCTCCCTTTATGCACTGCTTCGTATGATGCCCACGGCACAAAACAAATCCACTGGAGCCAGCGCGCCGGAGCTAGTCTCGGACCCACGCTTTACCCATGACGCGATGATCAGTTTTTGTTACGTTTGGTGGAGCCACCCAGTGAAATGTGTCTGTTGGTTGATGTTGATTATAAATCTAGCTCCATCTGCTTATAAATTTACATATTCAGGCTTTGTATATGGCCTTATCGTGATTACAACATATTACAACTATGGTATCATAGTGATTGTAACTTATAACTACGGCGATTCTGCAGTTATCTTCATGGCCGGTCCTGCCCACCATGGGGATTTGATGGAGATCATCTGGTCACGGGAGACCTATGTGCCCAGTAGCAAAAAATGAGTTGTGTTACGCTGGGGTAACCTAACAGTTTGCTATTGAAAATGACCATAGAAATAGTGGATTTTCCCACTAACAATGGTGGTTTTCCATAGTTATGTTAGTTTACCAGAGGGTAAACTATCCAAGGTTGACCTAAACTTATTTTAGATTCCCCGCAAGCCCGTTATCTGCTAGTGGCAGCGGCAAGCATGTGTGAACTACTCACGATACTGTGGTTCTCTTGTAGGATTCTTTTAAACAACCATTACAGCAAACATATCTGGCTGAATTGCAACGTTTGACCAGCTTGAAATCAAGTCATGTTTGCTAGAATGCCCGCTAATAATTATCATCAGTGATACAGCTTACGGATAATTGGTGGATATGTATCATAACTTTAAGTGAATTACTACCATTAATATGAAGTCAATCATTATGCTGACGTGGACCATTGAGGTCACTATCATTTTGCCCAGACCCTGCAGAGGCCCAGAATTTTAGTGGATCTGCTCACTTTGGAGTCCCAAGGGGCTGGGTCACCACTGGACGGTGAAAAATTGCTGCAAGATCCATTTCGGGTTGGCAAAAAAAGTTGACAACTCTTACTGGGACATGTTTCTGGTGTTTACCCATCTAAGCCCAAACATACTTAAGATCTAAGCAGATGGCTAAGAAGTCTGAAGACTACCTCTCCATGCCCAGTTGATCACACAATCACTCGAGGTAATGTTTAGGCCCAAAAAAAGTGGAACACTGTAAAGAAACTATAAAGATCAGTTGCTCAAACTCTTGGTTCCTCTTCACCTTCAACTTTTCCGAAGATGTGAGATTCTCACAAATTCTCCAAGTTCCATGGATCTAGAAATCCCTGCATTAACCCAGTTGGCTACTCCCCCCGGCCACCTTTTTGCTCCTCGAAACGGTAGGAGCCGTCGATTGGTGAAACGCCACGGCGCATTAGCTGTGGATGTCCCCTGCTGATGGTACGGTTTACAGGTCCAAGAGACAGGGCACGGCACACCCCAAGGTATGTCAGGAAAAGGCCCCGAAAGAATATTGGTAAATGTATATAAAGTTATATGATGTTATATGTATAATCTAGATTTGAGACTTAAAACTTAAGCTAAAAGCCAACTTAAGGAATAATGTTTTCTTATGATTTATTGATTGACTTTTTTCACGTGGTGTCAGAACAAAAGCATCTGACATGCATGGTTGATACAAGAAATCTGAAATGATCTCAAGCTAGGTATTGAATGATGCATTACTTTTAATTTTGCTTCAACATTGGTGTCCAACTCTGTGGTCAAAATGGACGGTGGGCTCATTGGTACAATGTTGTTGTCCCTAGTTAGATGCACATATGGCGATTGTAACCCAAGTTGATGGGATTAAATCGATATAGCTGGGGATAAGAGGTTATAGGTGCCGCATTGTATAAAATTGTCGGGTTTCCTTGTAGTGTAATGTTTTTCTTCTGCCAGTTTGATGGGGATATATAAATTCTGCATATATACATACACCACCCGGCTAAAAATGAAGGGCATCTAGGACGCACGATGATTGTACCCATTTATATCCCCATAAAAACCCGGGCTGCAACTGTCATGAGCAGTCTTTCAAAACATATTTTTGGACAAATCTATCTGCTCAAATCCTTTAGCAACCTTTGGCGATATGAAATCATGAAGAGCAAGGGATGAATCCATCTACTTGTACAGGAAGCATCTGTACAACACGTTGTACAGCACGACCACCCATGCATCCGAAGATCACATCCTAACATTACGGCTTCATCCAGACCCAACCCGGAGGTTATGGAGGAGAACTTCACTGAATGGAGGAACAACACCCATAGTGATAATTGGCTACTAAAATGGTATCCCCACAATTAAACAGCCTCGTGGTTTGTTAATCTGGGGTTGAAATTATACCCCAAAATTGCAATTTTCGCAGGAAAACGATAGTAAACTAATGGATTTGGGGGGTCCCATTCCTAATCAAACCCATTTCTTCACCACATGATCCTCCAGATCAGGAAGCTGTGCGCGCTCAGGACCCAGCCGGGCTGCTTATGAACCCCCCTGGGCTGCGGTACCGTCCAGAAGAGCAGTCTCACCTGGCATCCAGTGCAACCCTTCTGACGGAAATGGAAATGGATCGATGCTTGGGGATGGGTCAAAATGTGGTACCTCGAAAAATCGCCGGGTTCATACTAAAGATGAGCAAAATCTGCTCTCCCCCCTTGGCCTTCCATTTTGACCCATACCTATTTTGGGCTTGTCTGGACATGGTGATTTCACCCCAGGTGGGATATACATCCGAGAAAGACATGGCACTATACCCGCTGATCAAGTGGAAGTGCCCCCCTGCTCGGGCACCCCCAAATTTGATGATTGATGATCATTTTTCAATGGCAGTTCTGGGGTATACCCGGTTTTTGGACAAACCCATTTTTGGATCAATCATGTCATGTTTGGGGACGAAGGTACAGTGGCCAGTGTGGTAGACTATTTCTCACCATTTACCTATTTCGTGTTCAGGGGTTGCTCCTCTATTACCCAACTATATACAATTATATATACCCAGTGAGAAAAGTGATGTGCACCAGTCTTGTTGGTCAAACACCATTAAATCACCATTTTTACTTGTGAAATCACCATTTACCGAATTGGGGCACCACATGCACCACCCTGCAGGCCCCCCAGGGCAGCCATCAGCCAGTCGCACCTTGCAACTGGAGAATGGTGTTGCCATCCTCGGGCAGAAAGGTGGGCGCGGCGAAAGGTGGGCAGCTGTAGATGCAATAACTATCGCACAGCAAGTGGGTAATATCTAGGCAATAAGTTACAATATATTATGGTTGATTTAAAAAATATATATGGTTAGTTTTGAAAAAAAACATCACCCAGCTACGTATGGAACATGTTCAGTTACATTGATGGTTAATATGGGTTATGACATGTTATGACCTACTTACTACCTCGGATGCACCCGTGGACTACATCTGGGAATGCACTTCCACGATAAATTTGCATGAGTATATGGCCACAATTGTAAGCCTTACGTCCCAACATATTGCAACTTTGTGAGGGTGAAATGACCATGAACATACCCATTAGTAATCCCAGCTGCACCCAAGCAGAATTATAGGGGTTCCCCAAGTTCCCCCTTAATTGTGGGTCAAACATTCCATTGTAGCGGCTAAACCCAATACTCCCAAGTTGCGGGCAACCCCTCGTATTTGATGGTAAAAAGCACGGCTTGCTTTGGTGTTCCTCCAATTGTTCATCCAGTGATTGAGGGATTACAGAGATGAAACCACAATCAAAAACAGTGATCTCTGGGCAAGTCATCTTCCGTATTTTTGAATGATATGAGCCATTAAAAATACCCCTTTCCCATCTCATGAAGTACTAATAAGTTGGTTGAAAACGGTTTCTTATCAAAATCCCCAGTAAATTCGGTAGTATAAGTTGCAACAAAGAAACCAATCAACCAGGGTACAACTTTCATGGCTATGTTGTCGCAATCTGTGAGATCAGCTTCCACCTCCTGTCGCCGAGCAGCATATTTGGCGTTTTCAGATCGAACACATTCTCTCAGGATCTCCTAGACGGTAGCGGTAGCGGAAAAGGTCAGGTCCATCCGATGTGATCAACGATGTGTTGGTAAAACACTGCCAGATCCACCATCCCCAATTCCACCATTTTGATAGGTGGGATTTCAACCATTCCCAAATGGGTGGTCTATGATTGTTTTACCCACATTCTATCAAATCTGCGTGGCAAAAGCAAGAAAAACAGGATGTTTTGCGAGGAAATCGAGATTTAGTCAACAAACATGTGTGCTCCTCCAACTGGAGCTCGGGAATTTTGGGTGGTTCCATGCATAATGACCAGCTTCTGAATCCCTACGTTGGGTGAATCCCCATGCATCCATCCATATATACTCCATAAACAACCAGAAATAGCCATGATTTTTTGTGGTGTTGAATCTTCTAAATCCCTATGGAAACGTGAAGAATCCCTACATTTTGCAAATGGTTCGGTTGGCACTAGGGTTCCAGGTGGGAAAGTTTTGATCTGATTGGTGCTTTTGATCCCAAAAATGTGCCCCATGATTGTCATCATCGTGGGTAGGATGGAACCTATTGTTTGAATTTTCAACCACCACCAACAAGTAATGCGTCGCAATTTTGAAGCAAAACATCATTTTTAATAGGTAAATCAACTATTTCTAGGGCCATTTTGATTGGGATTTCATAGGTGATCCGACCAATGGCTCCTCATAGTGTCCGATAATTTCTCGGACACCTTCGCGCGCATCGTAGAAGGCTTCGATTTCGCCGGTGGCTTCGAGGAATTGCCACACATATGCCTTGGAAATCACTGGTTGTTCGGTACGTTTTATGGGCAAAATGCTAGGTTTAAGCCAGATTTTTTGTATGTTTCTGATTTCTAATACCCCTAGGAGTGTGTTCAAACAAGTGGGGGACACTAAAAATCCACATAAGATTCTGAGGCACTAAAAATCCACATAAGATTCTGGCCTGGGGGGCACTTTTTTCTTCAGACCAAGCCATAAATCATCATATATCCATAGCACCAAAATATCAGGACATGCTGAATCATCAACACCCAGTTTGGAGGTTGAAAAGAAATGATGGAACCATCAACAACCACGACAGAATCTATGGGATAATATAGGGATAGAATGGAATTCATGGGGATTTATCATGATTCAACTTTCAACCATATAAAAAGGGGGACGATTTTGGCTTATTAACCATCACCAACCATGAAAGAGGGCTTACTAACCATCATTGGGAGGGTCAACTTTTGGGGGGTTTGATGGGGGTGCAATAGAAACCATGAAGATGTGGCAAAACCATGGTATCAAAGCCGAATCTGTCCGAATCTGTCCCCAAATCTCAGTTCACCGCCCAAGATCCTCCAGCCCAGCAACCCGGCGATAGAAAAGCTTCAGGAACCTTGGCGAGCTAGATCTAGACTGAGTCAAGCAGAAACATAGGCAGGTGAAACAAAGGGCAACTTGCTATAATCCACATGTTAAAAAAAAAAATGTTGTTTGGTTTGGTGGAACAAAACGGGCACATCTAACAAAGACACAAGTCTAAGAAATGAAATCGCAAAATAAATACAGCAAAACACATCTGAAATCATCTGAACATATCTGAATATTAAACTTTCATTGAGAACCAACAACTCCAAAATGAAAATCACAAATCTAAGATCAGGTGATCACGTTTGAATATGTGTCTGTGATTGGTTGAAGTTGCTGAGATGAGTGTGTCAATATGCGTTTATGGTAGCTGGTTATTCTCTTTACTCAACTTCTTTTCATGATGCAACTTCCATGTATTCCAACATATTTCCATACTTTAAACTTATATATATATATATAATATTCCCAAGTTGTCTTGGTTCTGTAATTCTTATTTCAATCCCCTCAAGATTTGTTGCTTAGATTCCCCTAGTTCTTTTTCCCCGCGTTGATCATTTCCCCATCTGCCGGATCCTGCCATCTCCCTGCTGCCCCAGCGACTTGCAGTACTGCCGCACGAAGAGTTGCCGCACCGCCGTGCTGTTGCCCAACATGGCGCCCTGGCGATCCGTCTTGGCCATGTCATGATCATCCTTCACGATGCAGGGAGGGACGCCCACCAGGCCCACCTGTGCCGAGATATGGCTGAGATGTCTACCATTTTTGGGGGGATATGTGGTTTAAGTCATGGAGAAGTGGTGGTAAAATATGATAAGACCATGTAAAACCCTTCGGAATTTTGACCATAAGCCAGTTACAATGGAAGTGTTTGGGTGTAGGTGTAGGTTGATATTTTGGGGGCTGGTGCAACTGAAGGTTTTTTGTGACTTCAACTGGCATATTTAGGGGCAAACAAACACATACTGGGTAAAAAAGAAGGTTATGAGATCTAAAACTGGTGACCTACACATGAGGATAACTAGAACTGGAATTTTCACTTGTAAACCATGACATGTTCCAGTATGTCCCGGAAGAACTCAACAATCGGCTACAATCCCTTTAAATGTCAATCTGTTTGATTCACTGACGTGAAAAGTTCGGCAACGTTTTGGATAGTTCCCCCAATCCCATCCAGTGTCTTGACATCCCTACTGGCTACTCACTTCATCACCAGCGCCTCATCTCAAAAACTCAGCTAAAGATTGATTCAATCTGTTTGTTCGGACATGTTCACCAAAAATCAAGATTTTCATGTAATATCATGTAATTATGCTTGATACAAGAAAAAAACAGGCCGACCAAGGGTCCAAAATGTTCCAAACTTACCACCCTCGAACCTTGAAGCCGGAGGTGATCCAGGGAACAAACTTCAAGGGCGAACGGTGCGTCCCTCAGCCGCGTGATGTGTGGCTGCACAATATCCCACCATGGTTGGTTTATAGCGCATGAATGCGCATGAATTTATGAATTAATCTTGATATATCTTGATTTAGCTTTTTTACACGGAGATAGATATATCTGGGTAACAAGATCATATATGACTTGTGATAGGACATCAATCCATCAGTACTTTAGTCTCCAAGATTGAACAAGCTGAGAATAATGTGTGGTTCTTCACCAACCACCCTTCAACGGTTTATTTGCAGTCACTGGGGAGAAAACGATCCAATCCTAGCTAATATTTTGTGGAGAATTAGAAGATACATGTGAAGATACTTGATCTGTAAGAGTCAATCTGATTCCATGTTCAAACTAAAAATTGCCCGAAAATTGCGGCCAAATTTGACCTTTGAACGCTCCAAATGTTTTGAACATCACCATGTCTGATGAAGTTCCCCTATGGTTTACCCATACTTGGATGTGCGGGCCCCACTTTGGATCCGTGGTTTTAGAATCCATATACAACCCATATAATCCCATAAAAGGTGACATTCCATTAATCACCATTAATCTAAGTGCGTTTTTGTTCACCCATTTTCTAAGTGGGATGCACCCTCAAGCAGTTACCCATAGTTTTCTCCCAGTCCAGGAGCCATCCTTCAAGTTGTGCAAGGCATGGATCACATGATTCGCCTACACGCCAGTGCCGTGGTCGCGGCTCGGAGGAGCATCACGGGACATGGGAAAATACGGCGGGTTTAGCCATGACAAAGTGGTGGAAAATGGTGGTTTGAGCATCAAAAATCATAGCAAATGGTGGTTTACCCAGGAAACATGCTGGTATAATGGGGAGATCATGGGATTAAGTGATGGTTGAAGTGGGGTTGATGGCAATAGCTGCTGATATTCACTGGAAGATCATGGGAATACAACCTCAACCGACCCCGTGCAGTTGCCATAACAGCGGGCGGAATCAGAGAGCACAAAATGAGCTCTCCGAATATCTCTCAAAAGCAGTCAAGATCCAAAATCCAAAATATGTAAAATCATGTTTGCTTTTTTTCAGGGATCGGCCCGTCCAGAAAAAAATGGTTGGTTCTGGTTGGTAAACAGTCCCCTCAAAATGGCGAAAAATTGAAGAATCGGAATACCCATTACTCATCCAAGGACTTCCCAAAGGACTGCTATTTAATTGCCAACCAAACTCCAGTTGTCCTCGACCTTGACCTCATCCAAGATTGTTGCCCGCTCCATCACTCTGGATGAAGTAGTGGCTGTTGTCAGGAAAGAATCTTTTCTCGTAGATCGCCTTGAGGACGTCTTGTAGCTTGGACACAGCTCTGATTGACAGGTCTCTTGAGTATATGGCACTGGACTCTGTGTATGCCGATGCGTGGCGTTCCAAAATCGCTCTGTCAGAGGGGTCTAAACACGACAATGCCGTGGACTTCAAGGAATGCCAGGAAATCCTGCCTTGGCATGCTTAGGGCAAAGGGACGTTAGTTCCCAGCCCTGAACCGGCAGGTCACAGGATGTCACCAGTATCTTGGCCTAAGACCACGGCTTTTTTCGTGATTTCCAGCGGAAAAATCTTCACTTGAAGTTTATTAGTCTATTAGTCAAGATTTCCCCATTTGAAATACGTAAAATCTGCCCATTCACCTACCATTCACAGGAGTTTCACCAAGGTAATCCATGCTTTCTATCCTCTTGGTAAGGGGCTGGACAATCATGGCCTTGAACCGAAACAGAGTTTCTGAGGCCACTCGATTGACATCCAGCATCCCGGCACAAACATATCGCTTGGTAATTCATTGGATTGGTTAAAGAGAAAATTTACAGAAAAGCCCCATATTTCATAGGAAAATCCATGGAATCCTGTGAATTTATGTAAATTTTCCCTTAAACCAATCCAATGAGTAATTTAACAATATTCAACATAACATACTAATGGATGGAAGAAGTCATGCACCACCTTGGATGGCAGAGACCTTATCTTACAGTAGTGGGATACATTTATCAACTGGTGCAGGATTTATTCCATCCACTGTAGTTATGGAAGGTTGCCAGTTTTAATAGGTACAGTCTGTAAATGGTCATTTCCCATAGTTATCTTAAATTACGAGAGGGTATCAATTTTTCCCATGTGTTCCAAAACTACAGTGGTTTCCGTGACTACAACTGATATTTTGGGAAGGAACCCCATATGTGGGTATAGTTAAAACTGAACCTGTCGTATCATATTTTTTGGTGGGACAAATATCCAAACCACAACCTATGTTCATTCGAAAAACATGGTGCCAGAGTCCCATATGCGTGTTTCCTAAACTACGGGTCCCAGTAAATCAGGCAAAAAAAATGACAACTCCTACTGTATATTGAAACAACCAGCTCTTTTTCTATATACCCTCTGGTAAACTAACAGTTTGCTATTGAAGCCATGGCCATGGAAAGTTCGTGGATTTTCCCATTAAGAATGGTGATTTCCCATAGTTATGTAAACGTTTACCAGAGGGTATACAGAACCTATCAATTCTCAATGGATTGAAAGTTGTATGGCAACATGGTTGTTGTCATCCCTTCCATCTGGTGGGAATCAATACCAAAAACTGGGTAAAATTCCGATGGATTGATTGCCATTCCCCAAAGCATATTTCATATCTTGTGAAAATAAAAAAAAGGCCGGTACTTCTACCAAATAGTAGCATATAATATGGACCAACCACAAAAAGTAATCCTAGCCTCTAGTATATCATCCAAATTCTTGTTAAGATTGGTCATATTCATGCCTTAAATACACCATCAAATCCCCAATGTTCATTGCCAATCTTGGATACCCTGTACAAAACTAAATGGCTACCCGATTGGTAGATATTCCCATTTACAGCAAAACCATGAAGGATTAAATTGTACATCCAAGGTGAACCTAGTAAGTCTGAATGTACGGATTATATCGGATTATATCATCCAACTAGAGGTACGGCCCGAAATACCACTTTTAAGTCAGTTAGCTATTTGCGTTTCATGATAACCCCATAAGTTTACAATAGAAATCACCATTCATAACTAGTATGTCGGGCTTGAACTGTCTCACCATCTGCTTTTCGCCTCCACATTTTTCTCCACAACCTCATCGTCCTGGAGAAACGGGCGGAACTAGAAACGGAATGTCCAATGTGGGGGAAAAAACAAAAACAAACATATTCCGGGATATAACCGACGAAAAATCATGATTTCCTGCGGTTTAATGGGATTTTCTCATGGTGATATGGAGAGCAAAAAGGGGGCCATGATGGGCGGGCGCACCCCCACGTTGTGGCTTTGAAAAATGCCTGAGCCTTCCATGAAGGGCACTCGGCACCGAACTTTCAGCCAGGACACCATCGGAATGGTGTCCATGTCATGCATGTTCTATCATGTTTTGCCATGGAAATGTCACCTAGACTGGTGAATAAAGAAAGATTCTTGCCCACTGCTGGGCCATAACTACGCTCCATAAACCAGGTGTACTTCTACAATAAACAATGGGGTTGGCACTGCTCACATATTCCCCAATTTAGCCAAAAAACATTATATACTTTGCTTCGTGTGATGCCCGCGTGGCATAGTCTAGAGACCCTCGCCCGGCAGGTGGGGAAAACTACAATACATGCTTAGATCCCTTTCAAATCCCATTGAACAGCGGTGTCTTGCAGCCATTGCTCAATTGGCTCAAAAACAAATCATGTGCAAACACTATATGTGATAGTTGTTGTACCATTACTGTATATCCTCACTGTTTTCCCATATATTGATAGTTACTTCTCCACTTTGTGCCTTAATTAACTAGTCACTGACAAGCTAATTCCCCTGTTGAGGGTTGTATCATGCTATATCGCTTGTGTATGTACAGTATCCTCATTCTAATTTACCGTCATGATATCTCATTGTGGTATCCCATTGGCTCAAAAACATCCATTAGTTAGATCATGCTTATTGGTTAAATCCCAACTATTTTCATACACATGATATTGACACCTGTTTTCCCATTACATCATATATAGGTCGGGGTAAAGTATCATATTTCGCTAACATGAAACAAGGAATTTGGGAATACTTACCCCTACTAATCATTCTTGCAGTGAGATCGCAGCAAGGTGCTTATAATTCATCTAGAATATAGATGCGTATATATCCATATATATATATATATGTACTGTAAACCACTTGCAAGTGGCGAGTAGCGGGGCATATCCAACTTTCTATCCGACGTGATTTTTCCCAGTGGTCCAGTTACTAAGTTTAAAATCATTCAGAAATCACCTAGATTAATTGTAGTTTATATAACACCCCAAGTATAGTACTGTATACATATATATATTATACATGATGGAAAACATCTCAATTCATTCACAAATGCCTATATCCCAGTTATATGTCCCAGCTATATATATATATATATTTGATAGTTATTGTTCAATGAAATATCCGTAAATTCACAAATGTCAATATCCCCATTATATATTCCCATATAATGTCAACCCTGGATCAATACCGTTTAACGATCAGATTATGACTATTGGGGGAGTACCCCCCCCAATCAAGAAACCATGGTTTATTAATCCGGGGTTGACAATCACCATTGCCAATCTTAGATCCCCTACAAACAATTAGATTCTTAGCTGGTTAGTAGATATTCTCATTAGAAAAATATTCAAGGATGAAACTATCCATCCAATATTACTTTAACTGCAATATCTTTCATATCCATTCATGGTGAATTATCCACTGACCCATCTGTGGCTCCTTCTTGCGATCTCTCTGCGGGCTGGCAATGCCTCGCAACAGCACCACCTGCGGACAAGGCCGTGCGGTGTCCGAGGTTCGCTCTAAGGTTGGCCCAAGATCAAAGAACTTGGTGATTCAAGCAACAAATGATGAGTTCGCCAGGAAAATGGAGATTTACGAAGAAAATCGTGACTTAAGCAGCAAAGGTGATTTTTCAGCAGCACTAATTGTGCTTTCAGCAGAAATTGGGATTTCACCAACTTACAACGGAGGCTCACCTTGTAGAAGCTTCAAAAGGAGGATACAATTGGAGCAAATGGACCCTGGAAATGGAAATGGGTCATCTTTAGTATCTGTTTTTGATGGCAATATAGTTTTGAATCATTCCCATGTACTGTGGAGTGATTGGTTATACTAAGGGAACACTGGATAACTGTTTGAAACCCATGCTTTGATCGCTTTTAGGTTAGCAACTGCCATGAATCCGTAGCAGTTGGTCTAAAACTTGGGCACCTACAGATTTCATGCTTGAACATCATTGATGTCCCTGAAACTAGCTGTTCTGGTGCCACGTCCCATTTTCAGAGATACTAGCAATTCAATACCCATATCATACCCATACAAAACTATATCCATTTGATCATCATACCCATATCGAACTATACCCATCCCATTTGATGCTTGTCATATCATACCCATATCCATTTAGTACCCGTTTCACCCATTTAATACCCATTTCATTCCTATATACAGTGGATGGTTGCGAAATCCTGCACCAGTTGGTGGATGGGCAAAATACCCCTTATCATCCCATTCTTTACAGTGTTTCATAGTTACCTTTCATAGCTACCCTGCCTGGTGCAGGATTTCGCCACCATCCACAGTATCTATGCATTTTCTATGGCTGAGTCGAGCCAGATGCTGTCCCTTTCGTCCATGCTAAGCAGTCCCAGCGGCAGCTGAAAAATATCTGTTCTGCTTCAGGTGCGTCACATCACATAAGACCTGGGGGGCCGCAGTTGATGTGGCGAAAAAACGCCGGAAAAACCGGGCAAAAACCTGGGAAACACCTGTTAAAAGCTGGGGACAACCTAGCAAAACCTGGGAAAACCTGGGAGAATGCCATGTTAAAGCGCCAAAAATAGGGTTAGACATGGGCATATTCATGGGGATTATGTAGGATATGTCACTTCTATAACATGATACAAGCAACGTAACGTGGATCAACTTCCCGGCCAAAGGGAACTCTTAGCTGGTTCCCCCCCTTCATCACTGGATGTCCACCAACATTTTGCCCAAAGTTGGTTGGTTCCAGGGATATTGACCTGACATCTAGACCAATGATACAAGGTGGATCCCTCCTGTCATGTTTGTTGCTTTCTAATGGCCACCTCTAGCTAGAGATGTAACCGTATCTACCGTAAATAGCCGTCAATCCAAGTTGAGCTAGTCAAAAACGTAGCATTCGTGCATCAGATTTACCTCTAAAGTAACCCAATTGATCAGTCACAAGTCTATAAAATTACCTCATGTTGGTGAGTCCGGTACCCACACTGGAGATCTTCAGAGTGATTGATATTGCAGTTTTCGATGCTTCACCAGCATTTGTGCCGTGGTCAAATGACATGGGTTAAAAATGTGGTCACCCGGTTTGTCGTCATCCATCCGACAATAGGAATCCTCACACAGGGTATATAAATCCCTATGAAAATGGATTGATGACCATCCTCTGTAGACAGTTCAACTCTTGACCTTGTGACATGTGTGAAAGCTACCTTTCAATTGGAAAATATGGGGAGAATCATTCAAACGGGATAATCATTCAGCTAGAGATACCTGAAGTACTGAAGGGTAATTCGGATCATTTCGAAAGTGGTTCAGTGCCCTGATTACTCTGTCCTCGATATAAGGCTTATCCACTGTAAAAATGGGTGAACTAAACCCAGTGACTGACCAGCTACCGTTCCGTGTGGTGATCCCACAAGCAATTGCCGTGGCTTCGTCGCATTGTGTAGGGCTGAAAAAATCCAACCAGGACCCCAGAAATTTCTTCCCTCCAACCACCATTCAATCGGCAAATCCCGTGACATCTCCAAATGTTTGCCATTTTTTGCTGCTGAATCCCCCATTGTTCACCATGTTTAATGATTGAATTCACCATTTTTAGTATTTTGATATGTAAATCCCACCATTTTGGGGGGCCGTTCTGCTGCTGCCAGGGACGTTTTTGGACTCAAAGAGTTCTGTCACAATCTCCTCCTCCACGAAGGTTTCGTGATTCTGCTTGTCGCCTCAGAGATCGGGCCCCCACGTGATTGTGGATCCGAATCGGTTTCTTGGGTGAACTTGGGAAGAGCCGTTCTTTTTTCCAAATTTTGGGCAAGAAACGAAACCAACATGTTCTTCACCAACTGTGTTTTTGTTGCTAAAGTTTGAAAACAGTTTGTGCTCTCTCACAGGCTGTGCACAGCGTATGGCCACAGGTCCAAAGTGAAGACCTTCAATAATCCTTTCCCCCTAATACTAAACCCCCCCCTTGATAATAAACACCTCTATTTATTATTAGGGGGGACCCTAATAGTAAACTTCGGACCTTAATATTAAAAACTATTTTTCTCGATTTCAAAATCAATTAAATCTCAATTTAAAACGNACCTTAATATTAAAAACTATTTTTCTCGATTTCAAAATCAATTAAATCTCAATTTAAAACGCAATTAATACGTTGCAAAAAATTGGATTTCGAAGTGGATCCCTAATAGTAAGCGCCAAACCTTAATACTAAAAACTATTTTTCTCGATTTCAAAATCAATTAAATCTCAATNTGCAAAAAATTGGATTTCGAAGTGGATCCCTAATAGTAAGCGCCAAACCTTAATACTAAAAACTATTTTTCTCGATTTCAAAATCAATTAAATCTCAATATAAAACGCAATTAATACGTTACAAAAAATTGGATTTCGAAGCGGATCCCTAATAGTAAGCGCCAAACCTTAATACTAAAAACTATTTTTATCGATTCAAAATCAATTAAATCTCAATTTAAAACGCAATTAATACGTTGCAAAAAATTGGATTTCGAAGCGGATCCCTAATAGTAAGCGCCAGACCTTAATATTAAAAACTACTTGGATTCAGGGGACCCTAATAATAAACACCCCGGGGTTGACTAGTTTTTATTATTAGGGGGTGAAACCCACAAATGGTAGGTTTAT
>BGPT01000607.1:61441-156189 GCA_003297045.1 Symbiodinium sp. clade C Y103 | reverse complement strand
GTAGGTTTATTTTTAAATTGTTTTTTAAAGGGGATCAATTAAAAGTCAAATTGGCCAACCACAAATTTTCCAAAATTGGAGATGGACCCTAGTTTTTTTCATTTGGGGGAGGTTTAGTATAGGGGGAAGGGATTAGTGGACAGCAGAATCCAAGCACCCAACCTTTGGATACATTTGGTTGGTGTACCCAATCACTCATTTGGTGTACCCGCAGACTCATCTGCTTGGTGGTTTTAAAGGGCTTCATTACTCATTTGATCTTGCAAAAATGGGATGCTAATCCGACATGACTCACCTATTCTTCCGGTTGAAACCAACAACCAGCCAGCTCCAGCGGCTGAGGTCCGGCACTGCCCACTGAGATCTATCAGCACTCGCGGTTGAGGTCCGACAGTGCCCAGAGAGGATGTCAGAATAGATGCCAGACAGAATGCCAGAAAGAATGTCACAGATAGAATGTCAGAATGTGTGTGTGTATATATTTATGTATATATATATACAATATATCAATATATACTTGTAGATGGAATGTCAGACACTATGTCAGAATAATGTGTCAGGGTGGGGATCGCTCGAAGAAACTAATTTCTGCTCATAGCAGTTTTTTCCGTGGATTTATGCTCATTCTGAATTTTTATGCTCACTCAAACTAAAAGCGCGCATTTGTGTCCTGACGGACGGGTATTACGTTTATTTTCCGGATATTTATGCTCAGTTCGGATCAATACGATTGAATCTTGGCTTCAAGACGACCAAAGTGGAAAAATGCCAATGGTGATGCAATTACGTTCCTTTGGAGAAAAACCGCTCAAAAAGCATACTGTACATCTCTCAAATGAGCATTTAGTAGTGCTTTTTCGAGGATGCAGGTATACAGTATACGTATAGTTGTTCCTATTTCGATTGATTCTATCATCCATAAAATCATCTAGATAATTATAATCGCATCCCCCTAATTTTACACACCCCCTATATAAATGATCCCAGATATGTTCAAATCCCCTACTAAACCATGCTTTCTTGGAGGTCTTGAATATCAGAGGCAAGGGATGGATCCCCCAGTCGCCAACTTAGATCCGCCTGGGAAAAATCCGCGACAAGCTGCGTGCTCGTACCGGAGCAAGTGAGACGATGGGATATCGATAGTGCTGAGTTGGTACCTTCATCCCAATCAGTCACCCTTTCTAAGCCACCAAAAAGTGGGGAGTTGGCCATCAAGAATGGTGGAAACTTGGGATTCAACCATTAAAACTGATTCTAATCGATGAGATCTAGAAATGCAAAACCTTGCATTGTAATCTCAGGGAGGTATGACCCATTATCATCCATATCAGGTTGAAAGTTAAAGAAGTAAAACAACCAAAAACTTGTTTCAACTGGTGTTTTCCACAACTTTCATTGACAACAAATGCAAGTTCACCCCCGGCAGAGAGTTGAACACATGCACTTACCGTCAATTACCTCTGGATACTTAACATAGCTGTGAAAAATTGCCCATTTGTAGATGATTTATTATGATCTATCATGATGATGTACCTATACATTGAAATGGGAAAATGTCCATTTCTTGGATCATGAATCACACCCACCGATGGATTGTCCGCAATGTTTAGTTCGGATGTTTAGTCGGATGTCACTCAAATTTTCCTTTGCAAAAAATGTTCAAACATGAATTCGTCAAACATTCAGACCAAGATTTGATCATGAAAAACTACATGGCTGTTTGATCTTTTGAAACATTTGGGGCCCCTGCAAACCTTTCCGTCCCTCCACAGCTGTTTCGAAGATACGATGTTGGTCACAATCTCAACGAGGGTGGAGGAAAGCCTCGATCGCGCAAGGTCATTGAAATACCACATGTAGTCACAAGAAACGAATGGTCATAAATTTCGTTCAATGACCAATAATTTAATTCATTCAATTGCCAGGGCTTGCATTGCTAAGTATAGTTGAATTTCTTGGCAATATTCCCTTTTGCAGTATGTGCTTCGAACCCTAAGGACTTTTCCATCTCAGTGGCAAGGACCGCATGGATGGTCAAGTCATGGAGTACCCCATGGCATAGGATCGCTTTCGACCAGCGAAAACATACCCAAATCATCTCCATTTCGGGGCGTAGCTAAATCCGGGATGGGCCCAAGCAAAACATGTTCAGCTGGTGCTAAGATTCATGCGGCCCAGGCATGCAACCCTTTCAAAGGAGAAAGAACCCCATGGAAAATATGTTTGGGGAATTATACACCCAATAAAATGGAAAAAACTAACAGATACTAACAGTATGTGTACATCCCAATCGAAACTGCACAAGCAAATTATATAGAAAATCATCACCTACCCAACTCACCAGCTGGGTTTGCCTGAAAACAGAAAACCCCTAGATTCACTCAATCATCCTTTTCCCCATAAGACGGATGGTGTTTGATTCTATCCGATTCTATCCCCATTTTACCATCATTCTTCATGGTTCAACCAGAACTGGGTCCATGTTTGACCCCAAACCGAGATGTATGTCTGTCGTTCCTATTCATGTTCAATATTCCCTAAACAATCCTAAAGATATCTCAGACTTTCCCAGTTCCCATAGATCCCTTCTTTTTTCCCCATGACAGAAGTCTCCCAACTGTTCAATCCACCACTTTGTTGCATCAGCGACAAACATGGATGTCTAACTAACATAAACCTATGATCAGAAACTGAGTTTGATGTCTAAGTGAGTTTATCATCATCAACCTCATGTTTTTGATCATATCATGTTGAAACCATCATCAAACTAATGTTTTTGAGTCAACGATCATAAAGTCCACAACGATCAGAAACTCAGTTGAGCTGTGCTCAAAACCCGCAATGTCGCTTCATGATACTGGTTGGCTAAGATCGGGATTCCCAGCTCATAGCTAGTGACAACCCCCAATATACTGGATAGTATAATCTTCCAACTAATCATCAACTAAGCATAATTTATCAATTCTATTACCGTTTATAGTGATTAGAATTCCCTTCGATCAAGTGATAATTACATCCCCATTATATATATATATACATATACACATATATATATACTGTATATAGCTATAAAATATTGCATAACTAGCTTTCATCAACAATTTTGAACAAAGTTCAACATCCACTTAGATATCCTTGCTTTAAACGTTTAAAACACCACTTTTTCACCCAACCCCTCGCTTCATCCATCGAACCGTCGAACGCCTCCCGTCCCAAGTCACTGAGTCTCGAAGCGCAAGGAGGTCGTGCAGCTGGAGATGCATTGTGCGATCAAGCGATTCACGTGGTCGAAGGTGGGCTGTTTGATATTCCTTGGGATATCACAGTGATTTCAATGGGGATGGGAAACCAGGAAATCATGATCTATGATTATTGTTTGATATTCCTTGGGACAGCGATTTTACCATGGTGAGGTTTGGGAAAAAATGTTGATATCATGGGGAAATTATGGGGAGGTCTATAACATTTTGTTGTTTGATATTCCTTGGGAAAGATTTGGAATGCTGATTTCAATGGGGGAAAAATGGCAACCAAAGGGGGATTTATGGGGATATGTCGCAATTACATATAAACATATAGAATCATATATGTATATATTGTATATGTACACTTCCATTTTCAGACTTACCCACCTGGCTTATCCCTTGAAGGAAGCATTTCGAATCTTTGATACAGTATGCAATAAACTATGGGGATAGATCTGACAATGACTCTTGGAATTGCCGTCAAATGTCGTCACTTGGGGATAATCTGTCCAATGAAGTGAGAGAAACCGCAACAATTGACACCAACAAACACATGGCTCTTAAAATAGGCTATATCCCCAATGAAATAGCCATTTCATAGGGACAATGATCAGCAAAACCATTGGGTTGAGGGGTACACTGATGATCTCCAAATCTGAAAAGATTCCCCCAGTTGTGGTGAGGTCGTGATCAAGTTGGTATCACCACTGGGATCTGCCAGCCATTGGTACCAAAAAAAGACTAAAAAAATCACATACCTTGCGTAAACCAAGACTATAGAAAAAATGTTTAAAAACGGTAAGTAATAATCGAACTAAAATCACCCAAGAGCAATCCAGTTCTGCGATAACCATCTAAGGTAATCATTTAGAAGAGTTGGACTTCACAATCAAGATCCATCTATCATCCCTTGGACTTGAGGACTTTCCATGTCTTTGTAATGCCCAAGATGTCAAAAAACCGTTTGTTGCTTGAAAAAAAGCCTCAGCTACAGATATATCCATCATAGACCCATTCGTAAAGCTAGCTATGTTTATCATCTACCAGGCAACTAAGGACCTCATCACTAGAAGAACATCTTTGACCGCCCTGAAGTCCAGATCTTCGAATAGTGACATATATCCCCATTTCTATCCATTTCTGTATACTTGTTGCTATCAGCCATGATATTTCAAGACGATGTCTTCTTCCCTCCGGTAGTCAAACGTGGCATTGGACAATCCACCATATATATATATATATATAGTATAGATATAAACCTCCATAAACCTCCATTATACTATATATAAACCACCATAAATGGAGGTATATATAGTATATATAATTTTCCCAGCTATAAACCTCCATTGATAGAGGATTTTCCCGCCCCGTTTGATGACACCGTTGCGGGTCAGCTACCCTTCACCAAGCATCAGTTTGTTTTCGCAGACTTTGTAAGCTGCTTGATTGTCCAGCATCAGGGACACATCAACCTCTGAAACCCCCCGGTGTCCCGTTGGAAAAAGGGATATGGTAAAAATTGAGAAATGCTGGGTTTTCATGGCTTTTCAATATCTATGTTGTTTTTTGGGAGGTATAGTAATTGAAACGAACACGCAGATGGATGCAAGATTCACTATGAATCCGCCGGAAAAATGTCTCGAAGTTCCCATGTTCCCAGAACCAAATCTGTACGACATAGGCAATTCACAATGCCAAAACCCTGAAACCTGCTGTTCAGATTTATCTTGACATACGGGTCCGTCTGAAAATGGGGTATACTTCCAAAATGCTATATATTTTAGTATGGAAAAAAAATGCGTAACCATCGAAATTTACGGTACCCTATTTTCCGACATCCCATTTGAACCATGATGTCCGTTTTGCACAGGTACTATAAAGGACCCCGGGTTTTAAGTTTCCATCACCCAGTGGGAATTTGAGGAAACTTCTTCGGGAAACTAACACGTCATAAATGGAGAATTCATCTCGTTTTAGTCGGAAACGTTCCCAAGTATTCATGACATTAATGATAATATGTCATCTCATTTTTGGTAATAAAGTCGCCAAAACTGTCTGGTGGTGTCCCCTAAATTCCATCGATTTTCCGTCCCATTTGGGTCAAAAAAATTGGGTACCCCAAATTTCATGGTTGATATTCATCATCCCCATGAAAATTGCTATTCTATGGGTATCCCCATTTTCAAGCAAACCCATTTGGGATATTTTTTCTGCGGTGTTTAAAAAAATCTCGCCCCCCCCTCTGCAACACCGAGGCGCCACGTCTCTCATGAAATAAGTCGAGAAAATGCAGTTGTAGGGCTCCACAATGCTACTTGAGAATTGATTGGATGGATAAATCACCTGGGCCAAAGATCTTCAGCAAACTGTCTCAAATTTGAAGAATTACATCGAATTACCCCAAATTCTGATGGCGAATCACCATGTTCCCTATAAAAACCCTACAAGTATTATTTAATGCCCCTTTTTCTGGTGGAAAAATCCCGCATTTTGTCGGCCATGGGGGGATGAACATGGTGCAAGTTGAGATGCCGGCAGGAATAATAAACCGTCCAAAACATCGACCATGCCATTGCTTGTTTTCTAGAAAATCTCAAGGAAACCAAAATTATCCTAGTTTTGTATAGCTTTTTTTCCGATGAAATATGGCGTGTTTTGCTGTAACATGTCATTTCAAGCAATTCTCTAGGACAGATTTCTACACCGGAAACTCCAATGGCTAAGGCTTGGTTCGCACTGCCAAGTCGCTGGTTGAAAGATCGTTTTCCTGACGCAAAGCTTGGCGAGGCAAATGAGGAACTCCAATCGACTGACGAATTATATGTGCTACAGTCGAGTCAAAAAATGGGATGAATGGTGTATCCAGTCCATGCCATGGAAATGGATTGATGACCATCCCCCACCCCCAAGGACTGGGTATCCAAACCATGGCACATATGGGTATGGGTCAAAAATTTGAGGCCATAACATTTTCTCGGTCATTTTTGGATTGCAGATGGACTGGTCATGTTTACTATTAGCCATCCAATCTATATCCCCACTTTTAAGGGATCTCTCAGTTAGCCATCTTTGAGTCATTTCCATGTGCCCACGGCTCTTAAAATGCGGAGGGCCCATTTGTATCGTGGTGAAAAATGACCAATGATTTGGATCATAACTTGGGGTCCAAGTTATAACTTGAATCATACAATGATTTAACCTGCACGTGTCACTTGTTGGTCCCAAAATCTTTATTCTTTTTTCCCCTTCATGGCTCAGGTTCCTCCTGCCGCAGAATCAACCTATCAACCAGCTTGCCCTTGATCCAGCTTGTCTGGATCCATGTCCCCAAACCTAGGATTCATATAGATATTTAATTCTATTTATTGATTCATCTAAATCTTTAATTTCTATGCATTGATGCAGATTAGTTTCTATGCCATTTAAAGTATAGCTGAGATCTTCCCAGTTCTCCAGTTCTTCCGTGATCTGGATCCAACTTCTCTGGATCTCTTGCTGGCAACAAAAGTATGTGAAACCAGCAGGAAGATGGAAAACTAGAAACCCTCCCGAGGATGGCCCTGCGGCATGTCCCAAGCGGCTTATCAAAAGCAGCTTGCAGTTCATGGAGGACCTTGCAGATGCCATAGATTAGCTGGCTGCTGTGGGTCAAAACGGGTTCATGGGAAAATGGGGATAAACTATGGGATTTAGAGGGATCAATGCCAACTATATATATAATAAATATATATATATATATGTTATATACATATATAATCATAGATAATTATAGGTTTTGGATGGCTTTGGAAGGTTTTGGAGATGTAACCATGCATGATGGGCATCTAACATGACCTACAAACAATTGGGATGTAGATGTAACCAACTCAAATGGTGCCACTGCCATTGGTTTTCTGTCCGAAATCCTAAATGGTGGACCCCAACATTTGATCTTTCACGGGAAAGCACTGCTTTTGGGTTGCCCCAAGTTTGAGAAAAACAAAGACTTATCTTGTATTTGCTTTAGGAAGGGCCAAACAATGAAAAATATTCCCTATAGATTCCCTTAAGTAGTGGATTTTCCATTGCAAAAATACAAATCCATCGACTCAGCAAATCGTTGTGCGGTGAGCAAAATTGGGGTCTCTGGTGAGTTTTTTGGGATCTGAAACTGCCAACATTTGGTGGGTCGATAATTTTGCCGTATGTTGACCCCAATACGCAGCCAGCAATACCTGTTCCTTTTGTGCGCGAAAAGGAATGGCATAACCACGAATAAGGAGAATGATTGGCTTAACAATAGTTTCTTTCTCTACTGATTTATGGACCATATATACTGTGTATTATATAATATACTAGTTATTCATCAAGGTCATAATCCACCCATTCCAAAGATGCGAATCTCAGAGGGCCCCCAAAAGAGTGCTTGATATGCCAGATCATCCTGTCCTGATCTTGAATAGTCCAGGGCCATCATCTGGGTCCAATATGGAACTATCCCTACAGCAACCCAAGTTGCCCTCATGAAACCTCCATTTTTCTACCATGATTCACTGATTCACCAACCTAAAAGTTCGGCCATTTCAAGATACAGTAATAAGGACTAGAATTCCCATTGAAGCGACATTGTAGTGTGGTCGTTATAGTTTGTCCAGATCCTTATAAAAGTGGTTGTTGGTGGTTCATAAGCACTATGAATAAATCCAAACAGTATTGGGGCCACCGAATCGGGTGGTCTCCCATGATATCCCATTATATCAAATCAAATCCTTAGATTTTCTTCGTTACAACTCCCTCTTGCATTTGTGAAATAACACATGTTCTCCAAAATCCCAATATGTTTCAAAAATGAAAAATCAAGTCCAAATATTCCTGGTTCTTCATTTTTCCCTCATAAAAACCCTCATTTGTATCCACCATCCCATGGTATCTCCACCCCCCCATCTCTCTCCGCGGCACGTCCGCGCCGAGTCCAGAGCCCGTGCCGCCGCCGAAGGAATGAAAGACGAAGAAGCCTGCCGGTGGATCCAGCGTTGATGGTCGGTTCTATGGTAGGCTTCACCACGAAGCAGTCGGTTGAACTACCAAACCATAGGGAAATGCTGGGAAATTCAGGGTTTTACATGGTGAAAACCACCTAAAATGGTAGGTTGAATATGACTAAACAATGGGGAACTGATTGGAAATGAAGACAAAATTACCTGCACATGGTCTTCCCAACTAAAATGCTGTTATTTCATCAAGCTGGATTACTCGGGGTGCAGTTGGGATGATTTTCATGGATTTTTGACGCGTATGATCCCCATAGGTTGGGATATTAGGGCCCCCTAGAACTATCTGGGTAAATTTTAATATTTCACTAACCTGAAATAGGAACATTTTGGGATGATTCCCCTTACGATTCGCATTATTCTGGGGGAGGTCACAATCTACGCAGAACTATGGTGAAATGCATCCCCCCAAGCAAGGTCTTCAGGGGCGCTTGTAGCAAGTTTCCACCATGCCATGAACGGTTTCTTAATGCTGATTATGGTTGAATAACCGTCAACATTTGGTCTGAAAATCTTAATCATTCTATTCCAAATCCCGATGTTTCATTCTTAATTGTCTCTCATTTCTGTTGATATATTTGGATGGTTTATTTGGGTTACCACGAGAACGAAGGGAAGTGATTACAATTCTGATATGTTGGATCATCCAAAATCACTCAAAATCATACGGATCAAAATCTTAAAATGATCAAAATGTCTAAAAGTGCAAATCAGATGTCCTTAGTTTTGAGGGGTTTTATAACCACTCGTCGTGAAACAGTAGTTTTTCTGGAGGAAATGTCCAGAAGTTTCACCCGCAACACGACTGGGGATGTACATGGATGTACGAAAGAACAAAGATATACCTTATGGTAATCGAACTTAGAAATGGGAAATCCCTGATCTACAACCTTTTTATAGCTGATGTTTGTATGAAGAAGCTTGAGGTGTTTTCAGTGAGATTACCAGAGGGTACATCATGATTTTTCTGTCTGCCCTGAACAAAAGTAAGATAGAAGTGGCCCATCCCAATGTTCGAAAGGAAAATCCGGCCTGAGAAGAAAAGAACATGAATTCTCCACCCTCATGAACAAAAAAAAGTGAAATCGCAAGGAATCTGCGGTCACAAAATACTGTAATGTTATTCTCCAAACAACGCCAAATTTGAACAGATGTGTTTCTTCCAACAAGCATTCACCCAGATCATTCCCAACAAACATTCACCAAGATCAATCATTCACAATTGGGCAGTTTTCAAAATCCCTCTGTTCTTCCATTGAATCCTGATTGCTTCAGAATGGGATTCCCCGTTCTTGGATTATCATAATCCCGTCCCCATAGATAGTACCTTTTTTCCAACCATCATTCACCAAAGATCACCAGACCTTGGAGGTTTCCACAAAGATCCACCGTCAATCGAATGCGGTCCATCACATCTTCTGTGATCCTCAGCAGGGAACCTCTATGTTTCATGGGGAAAACCCATGGTTTCCGGTTAAGATGTTCCCTTTCACCAATCCAGTGAACCAAGAAAAATCTAGCAATTTCTGGGTCTTACCCTCTGGTAAAATAACAGTCTGCTAGTGAAAATTGCCATTTATAGTTGATTTATAGTTGATTTATAGTTGATTTACAGTTGATTTACCTATGAAAACGGGTGATTTCCCAGAGTTGTGTTAGTTTAACCAGAGCGTAGTCAGGGACAATTCACAAAATGCGCAAAACAGGTGGCAACCAAAAAAAGTGAATTATTAACAATATATCAGTATATATAATATATCTTGCTCTATGGTTTGATTCATGTTAGGTTTCTGCAAACATAACTTCAATCACTGTTGGATTCCGGGTGGGATGATCCTTCCAGTTGGATTGGTGAAACCAACTTATAATTGGGGTGCCCCACTCTGGGGCATGAACGTCGTAAAATGGTGGTTGCAGCCATGCTTTGTAAAAAAAAATGGTCATGAATCAAAACCAGTACCTTGGTGAACATCCAAACGGATAGCAACTGCAAATGCATGTTCATTCTTTCCAAGACTGGCACAATAGTAGACTTCATCCCCATATCAAGATTTTTGGATGATCAATTATTGGTTTCAAGGGGTTCAATTTCGCAGGGTATGTCAATTAACTGGGTTTCAGCGAGCCTCCATCTGACATGATGGATTGCTTGGCATGGTCTCTAGTATATGCTTTCCTGATGGAATGATTCATTTTGGGGCTTAATGTTAAGGGAACTTCGGGAATGTAGTTGTTTTTGGAAGCAATTTCGAGGAACAGGCATCGCTTACACGAGTGGAAACTCAAAGATTCCCTGTACAAACACCAATTGTACGACTGCAAGACCCTGGTTTGCCAAACAATGGGTACGTTCGAAATGTGTGCCTCACTTTTTGATCAGGAAAACATCAGAAACTTCTGTTGCTGTGGTTTGTTGATGGCTGGGGTTGATCTTTCGAAACTGCTGGAGGCTTGTTGGGGACGTCACATTTTGGGATTTAGTGAGGCCAGGATCGTGATCGACTCCTAGATTGGCAGGCGCCAGACTTTAGAGACCTCGTTGAAAAAGTGAAGAAAATAACCTCAACAAAACAAGGTTTTTGTCATGCTCAACTTTCATGTTTCATGGCACGCGAGCAATATTTCCTGGAATTGCAACATCCGGTCTAGGACAAAAAGGGGGGCACCACTTTGACATGAAGGGCAGAGGCTGAGCCACATCAAAAGTGGCTGTATCATCTGTATTTCATTCTCATCATTCGGATTCCTGGTTCAGCCAGCATTTTTCTGACCCAATTTGACGTTGGTTTCCCAAATATAAATACCTTGGCCAGCCTTGACTGAGATACCCTGCAAACAAAGTGTGTCTTAAGATCGCTGCTTTGAGTCACCATTTGGGGGTTTCTCAAAATGGGGTATCCCCAAGTCACCATGGTTGTTTGAATACTAATTCATCGTCTAATGATTTGGATGATTTCGGGTACCTCTACTTTAGGAAACCTCCATTTACTGCAAAAGATGAAAGTGCGAACCTATCCATCCAGCCTGAAACTCATGCGGCAAGCGGCTTGAATCCCGCATTACTGGCCATATGGCGGCCCTCAAAAAAGATGTTCCTGCAATCTTGCCTGAGCTGGCGACTCCAGTCAAGAATCGAAAAAGAAAAGTGGCGGTAAATGACTATCTTTGTTCACCCTTATTTATAATTATATATAAGTATATATATATATATACATATACATATACATATACATATATATATATAGAGAGAGAGAGATAGGCTAGGTCTATATGCGGTATGTATATACATATCTACATACTATAGTACTATAGATATGTAGATATATGCATGTGTGTTGGCATGTATAGACAGATGGAATATCACCGGGTATGTATGGCCCCTGCAAAAGAGTTTATCTGGTTGGTCTTTTAGTAAATAGCCATCCCCCTGAAATACAATGGGTTTGTCTGAAAATAGGGTGCCCCTACATCCACTGGTTAATCATCATTTTCCCAGTTAAACTGCACTTTTTTGGGTATATACCTCAGTTTCAGACGGGGGTATACTGACGTGAAAGCCCTACAAATTTCACGACATTTCAGAGGGCTGCCCTTTCCAAGCAACGCGGTTGCCGACTTGATGGACCCGTCCCCTAATTTTTAGGTAAATGATAGCCAGGCTGGGGTTGCCACCAGTGCATGGTGGAGCTAGAGATTTTAAAAAACCTACTCAAATATAGGAACCCCAGAACCCTTCAAGCCCCAAGCTATGGTAAAATTGCTCGTCTCACCGACCGAAATGAGGTGATAAAGCAGCAAAAAGGTGCAAATTCGACTGGCTACACTCCAGAAAATAGATGAACTCGTCATGAAACCGGCCAGTCCTATTTCATATATAGGGGTATTGTATGGGTATTATATGGGTATATCTTTTGAACAGTAGTTTCACTCTTTAGAAACATCTGGTTAGTGGTTTCAACCCAACTGAAAAACTGGGATTATCATCCCGGGTAGGATTTCTCCACGGACTAACCATGGGGTGAACGTTCACAAGGTCTTTGTTTTCCAAGCATAAGTTGGTTTGTATAAAGCCAATTAACTATATACTTACAATCACCATAAACCAACTCAGCGATTATGTTACAATCACCATAGTTGCTATTTATGTAGTTCACTTAACCTCCAATCACCAAAAAAATAACTCGAGTTGCAATCACCATAAACCCAAACGTTCGTTAAGTACGTGATGTTTACCACCTCAGCGATCAAATCACCACCAGTCACCACCGCCAAGCATCTTGTAGCCCAAGATGGACTCGGGGTGGAACAATTTTTGGTTCGGCCCCGTGAGCAATTCCTTGGATCTGGGGAGGGGATCAGTTTCATCCTCTGGTAATAGGAAAACCATAGGAAAACCATAGGAAAATGGTGATTTAATGGGATTTTAATGGGATTAATGATGATTCATCCTCTGGTAATTGAACAGTTTGCTACTGAAGATGGCCATAGAAATAGTTGATTTTCCCGTGAAAAATGTTTTTTTCCAGCAAACTGTTTGTTTACCAGAGGGTATCCACAGAAATGTCCAGCTTCTGGAAAATGGATGCTCCATGTATGGAAGTTACTATGGAATATATACCAACATTTAGCCATATATGGAGCATATGGGGATGATTTCTGATGATTTACCGTTTTCAAAAATGCTGATTTTCCATGGCTATGTGAAATTAGCAGAGGGTAGATTCCCCAGTTCTGATGGAATTACCAATGGGAATCTGTGAGAAAATCGTGGATTTACTGATGGTGGATTTGCCAATGATGGATTCAATTTAAGGAAAATCTGCAGGAAACTATGGGAATTTCCCATTGAACATTGGGGTTTCCTGTAGATTGTCCCTCAAACCAATCCAATGAATTTACCAATGATGGATTTACCTATAGCACCCCCCAAAAAGATAGAAAGTGATGAAAAACATGTCCAAAAGTTATAGAGTGATGAAAAACATGTCCAAAAGTTATAGACGATATTTGTTCATACTGGTTTCCCCCTTGTCTCTTCTATCTTTTTGGGAGTTCAGCAACTTCAAGTTTCGTTGCGCGTGGAGGGATCGGTATCCACGAACACCGCTCGGGGCACGTACTGCGGGCTTGCCGAATGCGTATCCGAGAAAAAGGATCCTGGGTGGAGCTGGGTTTCTTCATTTGGCAAAGCTTGGATATCCGGCAACAATGATGGGAAGATCTACCCCATCATTGGGGGTATCTGCTGTTTTATATGGGATTCTATCAGATATGAATGATAATGTTTACTTCTTGGAGGATCATCTCATGGTCCTCGTAAGTGGTTTAATAACCCTAGTGATCATAAGTCCCCATTCAGTCGGGGTTATCCCATTCATCTCATACTATGGTGATTAAGCAGTTGCGATTCGTGCGATGATCCTCCAAATAGGGTTGCACCATCATTGGGGATATCTGTATAGGTCAAAATTGGGTGCCCGAATAATTGGTTAATACGAAATTCTACTAGACATATATGTACTAAAATCTGTGGTCCCCTAGGCCAAAAATTTTGACTCATCCCCATACAAAATGTTCTTGCGGCGTGGCTTACGCCCATTGTTGTTTCCATACTCGACCCAGGTCTGAGGGAGCACAATGAGGTGCGAAAGACTTGGATTCATGGGATTTCTTGGATTGATTTTTGGGCAAAAATTGACATATAACCAACCATATTTGAAGGGAAAACATGTTTTTCCTGTAGATGTTCCCTTAAATCATCGCTATGGTGGATGGTTCAATACCACTGAAATGACCGTTTGAGATTATTTGGCTTCATCTTCACCCCCTTGTCTAATTTGATACATCTACGTAGCGTTACCATACTTAACCCATATATTTCACTGCCATACAAAGTGAGGCCCCTCAGTTATGTTTGCTGCTTTACAAATCCCATTAACTATATCTAATAGCTACCCTCTGGTAAACTAACATACTATAGAAAATCACCAGTTTTAATGGGAAAATCCACTATAAATGGCCATTTTCAATAGCAAACTGTTAGTTTACCAGAGGGTATATCACCCGTAGACCATAAAATTCACCAAGTTATGTTCACCAACTTCGCAATTTTATTTGCGGGACCCACCTTCTGGATATGATCGCATGTTTATCTCCCCATTTTAGATGGTAAAATCCCTAGAAATCCCATGCTAAAGGATGGCTAAAACATATGATAATCCCATTAAATCCCATTAAATTTATAGTGATAAGCCCGAAACTGGTCCAGGAACCACGGCAAGATGACAGGAGCCAGGTCACTGAAGGTATTATCCTCTTCCTCAGGCAGGATGCTCCTTTGCTTCTCATCATCTTTCCTCGGCAGAAATCTCTGCAGCGTGGCTAGGGGTGGTCAGAAGGAGGCGAGGCCCAAACAATGACGATTTTTTGTTGTGGAATTTCCTGTGATTAAATCAACAAGACTGCGAAAATGTTGAAGAAAAATGACGGTTGATAATGGAATGATGATAGGTAAGTTGGTTAATAACTAAGGCAACTGTTGGCTTTATGGTGGATATATCAAACTATTTAGAGGGGTGAACATGAACTGACATAAACCAACAAACACTTCACTGACAATTCACTTCAAAGGCTCACTCCAGTGGAATCATGCTTGTAGCTAAAAGACAATTTTATATGGAATACCCCCACTTATATGTGTATATATATATATATATGCCGCAGTCATATATGGGCTATACATGCGGATTATACATGGGCTATACATATGGATTGTTTACATTTATTGACCATTTACTAGGTTGGATGCACATCCAGGTATACTGGACTATTTAAAACGTGGTAAAACCAACGGAATGTTCTCGACCTGTTTTTTTTTACAATCAAGTATGCATCTGTCTGATTTTGGGTGAGGTAAAGTGCCTCTGAGTCTTGAAATCCAAAAACATCAAAAACTGATCAGGAGGATCCTCTGGTAACTTATAAGACCTGTCGCCATTTCGAAATATCCTCTGGTGCTTCGACCATTTACCTAAAAGCGGCCATGGCTCGGGGGAGAAACCGCTGGGATACGGTAATTCTTTCACCAAAACAAACCGGCAAACCCAAGAAGATCTGCCCAAGAATATCAGAACTGCCCCACCAAAAAAAAAAACTTGGTTTGGTATTGGAATGATTTATTCTTGGTGCCAATTTCAGGGAATGCATAAGGTGAGGCACCCCTTTACGATAGCTAGGTTTACTTACAACTTGCTCAACTAGGGTTTATGGGAAATGGAACTATATTTATACAATGGGTTTCTAAACCAACGTAACATCAAAAAAGAAGCGTTCAATCGCCAATGCGGTTGGTTGAGTCACCCACTGTTTACTCATATCCAGGATCGTCAGTTGCAACTCGAGCAAATCCACTGATTTTGCGCCATGATTGTATCCCATGACATCCCATCATGTACTATTCATAAAGAATACAATTTTTGTTGATCAATGATTGATGGAACCCCCATTTCCTTCCCCCCGTCCAACCCTTCAGTAAGAGATTTAGATCACATTATACTGGGAATGGATTCAAAGCCTGATAACCTGGTGAAAACCAAAATCGCGGATAAATGAAGGTTCCTCCCCCGAAAAGCTAATTACAATACAGTAACCCAAAAAGGTAGTTCATGATAATTACCTAGACCCTCCAAGTACCAAAAAAAAGGTAAAAGTAGGTTTAAAAAATGGGCTAAAACACAATTTGTATGGCTACTTGGAAGGTCTAGGTCAACATCTCATCCATGAATCCACGAATAATCCATGAACTATCCGATCCATTCACTGTCCATGAATTACTTGGATTTGCTTGAGGAACCCCAAAAAAAAACTAAAAAAAACTCAATCGATTCCGCAAATGATGGATTTCCTGCAAAATCAAAAAAATCACCTTCAGCAAATCCAAAAAAGTCTATTTCCCCACTAACACCTCCATTTATAGTGGATGTTCATGGATTTCCTATGTTTTCCCATGAAATTCACCCATCCCCATCCCCATCCCCCGGTGGCCAAGGGCCCCTGGTTCCATCGACTTCTGGCGAGGAGCGGCTGCGTGCGAGTCCCGTCCGGGCCGATGTTGTGCTCTGCGCAGAAGAGCTCCCAGACATCCTCGCCGATGTTACATCCTGCGACAAAGTGACTGGGATCCGGTAGAAAATGGGAAAATATTGGGAATCCAAGGGAAAACTGGGATCCGATGTTACATCCTGCGACAGCGAAAGTGGGATCCGATGATGAAAATATATGATGAAAAATCTAGGATAGAAAATGATGGAAAGATATCAAAGAACCAAAACTTGGAACGCACATGGAACATACATAGGAAATATATGGAAATATCAGGTGATTCTAACTGATTGATATTATCAGATTATATATATATACCCTCTGGTGAACAAACATAGCTATTGAAAATGGCCATAGAAATAGTGGATTTTCCCATGAAATATGTCCATTTTCAATAGCTATGTTAGTTTACCAGAGGGTAACTTGTCTATAAAATCGTCTTTGAATCTTACATCCTGCGCCTGCGAGCCGGTTGACAGGTTGACCTCCAAAAAAAGAAAGTCCACCACTTCGGTCGTGGTGATCCCCCAGGTCGTGATAAGTTGGTGTAGTTCAGGTTGTCGCAACTGCTTTTATGATGATTTGATAGTATTAATGATATGGGATTATATGGGATTGATCAATATGGATTATTCATGATTAATGGGATTATATGGACGATCCCTTTCTATGCTTTTCTGATATACCAGCGAAGCCTCGTTTTTCAGTGGTGTTTTCATGGGGACAAACCAGCGAAGCCACTGCCGGTGATCAACCCGTCAGCAACGAGTCACCAACCTTTGATTTCTCATGGCCAATTAAAATTGCTACAACCATGAAAAACAAAAGCACGCAAAGTGTAGATATGAACCAATGTATAATATAATATATTATATATTATGCGTAATATATATATATATAGAAAAGGAGCAATTCATCACTATTCTTCTGGAAGACCTTACTTTTCGGCATCTTTTTGGTGGTTGCTACTGTCATTTATCTACAGTGGGTTGGAGCAACCCTGTGTCCTGCTTGGCCAATGCACAGCGTGATGCACTCTCCATTCGACGGCATCCCGGCCCAACTCCGCCCCCGCTCGAGCCCGTCATTCGCAAAACGCGCAACAATCGCGTCTTAAAAACGCTTCATCAAGGTGAAAAAGCTCCAACATCTGGCAAAATCTTGACAAAGTATGGGGAGTTCCTAGAAGTTACTAGAATGGGGGTATCCCCAAATCATCCACTTCATTTTCGGATTTTCCATTGCAACCCATCCATTTTGGGGCACCCCCATTTATGGAAACCCCCATATGGGAATAAGCCACCGACCAAAGTGTGTTTGGGTCATCTTTAGGATGGTTCGATGGGCCGGGGAGGTGGCTGTGTGACCCTGCAGGAATGGTGATAGCCTCTGATGGTTTAACACTTTGCTATAGAAAATGGCCGTAAAAATAGTTGTGATTAACCTATTCAAAAGCGTGATTTTCCATCGCATTTGCTGTTAGTTTACCAAAGGGTCAAAGAACAGGCATGACCAGCGATGAGGCCATCTATGAACATCACCGTCCCAAATGACAACTCTGGTGGATGAATTCGGAGGGCTCTCCCCAAAGAGTCATAGTGTGAGACTAAAATGATCACCCCCCAATTCAACAAACCCCAAGAGGTCAGTTCCAATCCGAGGTTGACAGCGTCAAAAAGGGTCCTGCAGGACCATCCATGGAGATCTAAGTTTGATGTCAGCAGCGCTGCACAGATTCCGGGATTCTTTGGGCATGGAAGCTATGAATTTAGGCCTTCACCAAACAGAAAGCTGGGATGCAACTGGAAATTCTAAAAACTGGACAGTCAATGCAGCATCCAGCTTCTTAATGCTTCTTATGCGTCTTTTATTCCACCGTAACCCCCTTTAAAAAACTACTGTACAGCCAGGGTTTTTTACCACTTTATTGGCGAAGGCTGCAACCAATTTTTCCAACATCCGCAACAAACCGTCTCGAGACTAAACGTGAAACCTACTCCTCCGAGGGGAGAAGAAGTGGCATCGGCCCCGGTTTGTATCACTCTACTGGCAGCAAGCTTAGAAACAAGACCGTGCTTCAGCAATTCTCTGCTCATGTTGGATACTCTGGGAAAAAATAGTTGCAATATTCATTGATTTGGGGTACGGATTTAAGAGGGTTCATTGTCAATGAGATTTTCATGTTCTACCTCTCAATCTCTCATCTGTTGGTTTGTGTTGATTTAGGCCCCTATTGAAATCCCCATGTAGCTGCTTAACTTAAGTCCCATGTTCAGTCGCAAACCATCCAATTTTGCAGGATCAAGAACATCAACTGGCTATCCGAAAACTGGTACTACCCCCATGTTCTAGATTTGCATACTCGTTTTCAGTGGGTTAAACGCCATATTTATTCTGAACAGGGATTCAGCCAGTCATGTTGGTAAATTACTGATGTTCAGCTGCACGCTTTAGCCCTTTTGTTGTTGTTCTTTAAGTATAGACAGATACAACCAAAAAGAAATAAAGATCAAACATAATCAAACTCACCTCTATATACATATAGATATGGCAGCCACCCAAAGGATAGAACCGCAAATTACCACTGTATACTTTTGATGTTGACTCGTCGACCACCGAAGGCTTGGATCTAGATAGGGGGTCAGCCTTTGGAGAACGTTACTTGAATCTGGTGCATGTTGTCCCAAATATGTTAAATCAATATTGATAAACAGAAACATACAGAAATCCTGTATTTGAAACTACTTTTCTTAGACCAATTCTGGGAGCTTCGATCAAATATGATCTCTAATTAGCTGAAATTTTGAGATCCAACAGTTCGCAGAAGTTTTTCTTGCCCAAAACATGAATTTTGTCCAAAAATGGGTTGAACAGTGAATAGTATCTTTGAACAGGAAAAAGGGCATGGAACCGGATATGTACTTTCAGAGAAACTGATGCCAAAAGTGCGCAAATTTGAGGTCCCTGATCCCTGCAATACCACTGAGGCTTACAGCCGCACAGACTCATTTCATGAACCGTTCATTTTTGGTTGATGTCAAAGCTTGCTGATGAAATGTCGCAGATTGCGGGGCGCCACATTAAAAATTCCTCGCAAGTGATGAATCCGGAGTCTCTCCAAAGCACTGAATTCATCAATTGGTGAAGGCGCAAATTCTGCACCCAAATCTAGAGAATGTTTACTGTATCAAGTTTGTACAAAGTTCAACCAATTCTGGGATTTCTCATCGCAAAAATTGCAACCTCCCAGATGACCCAAGTTAGTCACCAACCAAAAACACTTCTGTGTGAGCCTGGTGATTGGTGGTGTCAACCTAAAAAACAGCAAACCTGACTATTGGTTTCTTACCACCACAAAAAATACCATATATATCCATATATTATCATATGTTTGAATTCCAGAAGTTATTTGGAGTTTCACGGGTTTTAGTATTTCCCTTCTGTAAATAGAAGTGAAAAACCCACCGTGATCATTTTCCTACGGAAACCATGGGATTCAACATATTTGAAACAATTTAAAGCCACCAAGGTTACCAGTTTAGATCACTTTGGAATATGTTTCTTCTGGCACTGGTTCTGAATGATTCTTGTGCTGCGAATCCAGTTTCGATCTTCATCGAATCCTTAAAAATGTTCATGTAAAACATGCCATATCCTTGTTTGGTCGTCACTTTCTGGATGTGTTGAGATTATCTCAGTTCAGTACCAACCTCACCCATATTTGCACTATATACACTTTGTCGGAGACATTCCCATGATTCTGGTGACAAATTGTTGATGAAATGCAGATCCATCACTTAGGATTGAACGCATGTTATTTTCAATATGTCCACGTGTGGTGGTTGATATTTATGTTGATTCTCTCACCACGTCTACTGGTCATGTGGGTATGGGTCCGAATTGGTCTCCCAAACTTAAACATGGAAATTCATACGGAAGTTTCCTACAATGGGTAATTACCCCCAAAACATCCATTTTGATAGGAGTTTCCATTATAAACCAACCATGGTGGGGTGGGCCCATTTTTGGTTCACCCTAAAGATTACCAGCAAACCAAAAAGAGGTTTAAGAACCTGAGAACCCCAAATCAATTGGGTTTGTCTGAGAATAGTGTACCCCTAAACCCCATGGTTCATGATCATTATCCCTATTAAATGGCTATAATTGGGGGTATACCATATTTTCAGACACCCCCAATTAGTATTCTGAAAGGATAATCCGTGAGGGGGACCAAAATCTCCAGTTGCTGAAGTGACTCTGAATGGATACAGCGAAGTGCGAAGTGCGAGCGAAAACGACTCCTCGGCTACTCGTCCACAGATCCAAACAGATCGAAAGCATGGCAACTACCAACCTATTGGGATTTCATAGAAATGCAATGGGAATTGAATTGGGATCCTATTGGAATTGAATGATGGTTTCTCTGGGATTTTAAAGGGGTTGAGTGGCGGCTTGGAGTTCCATGGGAATTGACCGGTGGTTTCATGCGGATTTGTTCCCCCTTGCCGCTGAGTCAAACATGTGGGACCTATACGCTAAAATAGCAATGGATGTTTCTTCCCCCGATGGTCATAGGTTTTGACCCATCCAGATGCTGTTGCCAGCCTCGAAGTGGATGTTGGACGATCCTATTTACAGCAGGTCTCACAGCATCCATGGTGCCAATTCAACCATCCAAAGAACCATGTTGTGGCGGAAACGCATGCAAACGCTCGGTCTGGTACTCTAATCTGGCTTGCACATCTTGAGCATTGGATAAAATGAAAAAATACTATTGCCAGCCAGATTTTTCACCACACCCATGATGCTTGGGGTTGGGGAAAGATATCATACTGGTTCGATATGCTTAGATTACTGGAGGGCAAACACACTTTCGCAACTGCAAGGAGAATCTTCAAGCCTCGGTTCTTGGCATTGGTGACACCAAAATCGATGCTTGAAAGGAACTGACTCGCGATCTCTCGCTTGAATAAGTCCCTCAAACTTGCGTGGATGGCCAAACTGACCACCAAAACAAAGTGGGATTTCAAGTTTCCAACCAGGCCTGGGAAGATGTCAAGGAAATGGAAAAACATGAACCTGCCAACCACGGTCTGGATTTTTTGGGGGTCCGCGGCAAGTGCTGATGGTTGACTTTGCCGCAACGCCCTTTCCACGTCATGTCAGCCGGTCAAATGGTGAATCCGGCATGGCAAACGGGTACACCTAAAGCAGTCCCCAAATGAGGCATCTTAAAACGTCGATGGGAAGGAAGCACAGTAGGCAATCATGCGTTCATTTGTGACAATGGCTCAGCCTGATGGGACATAGAAAACGACGAGTACCAAAAGACCCATCTGTTCAACTTGCACTATTCTCAGAGTTTGAAAAGAAGGCCTGAAAGGACGAACCGAATTGGACCAATTACACACAGCCAAAGCGTTGCTAAACCTCTGATTTAGATGGACAAGGTTGACATACGCACCATCGGACCATCATTAGGTGGAGTGAACTGGATTGAACAGATAGATATTGCTTGCCTGGGTCATGTGTCAATTGAACAGTCTTCAAAACCCGCAACGTCATTAGATGAAATACTGCTTGGTCCAGAAAGGGATTCCCATCATCATGATGATAATCTCCGGAAGAAAAAATCACTGGATTGGTTTAAGGGAAAATTTACAGGAAACCCCTATATTTGATGGGAAAATCCATGGTTTCCTGTAAATGTTCCCATTAACCAATCCATTAGTGTAAATTAGTATAATCCGATGGGCTAGTCAACCAACATGTTTTTTCTGCACACTGGTCCAGTATACAGTGTGTATCTGATTTTTCGATGATTGATGGCTATGATGTGGACCCGTTACAGATCTCCATCGTTGATCTTGATCATCTGAACACTGAGATACCCTCTGGTAAACTAAAAAATAACTATGGAAAATGGCCCAGATGTAGATGATTTACCGGTTTATCTATTAAGAAATGGATATTTTTCCTATCTATCTTGGTTTACCAAAGGTATATGATATGAAATACTGGATTCCTCCCAGTTATCAGTCGCATCATGCAGAACTTTCTGATTTTCAATGCACACGCCTTTCAAATCAAGTCTGTTAAAAAGTATCACGTTCCAAGTCATTTTGAATAAACTCTAATCATTCACCAGCCTGAAACAAGGCTCACAATGGGATAGTTGCTCCACCTACTATTACTAATATCATCATTCCAATGAGTCGCAAATTTTGTTGGGTTTCTTCCTTCACCGGCAGTGGGAGATGCCTCAAGGACTTTTGAAACCGGGGAAGTTGCGTTTGCTGAGGCCGAACTGCGACAGGCAGGTCTCACTGACACTCGAGGTGGAGAAAAGGGGGATTAACAGAGTAATCTAGCATCAGAATGGGAAATGTTATGCGAATTTCTCACTCTTGAAACTTTGAAAAGGGTTCCGAAACTGTTTCTGAATCTTCACTGGGTCTCATGTTTCATTTTGCTATGTTAATTGATCCGTTTCTGAATGTTCATTTGGGTGTCAGCTTACGTGTTGACGTAGTTTTTTGGTAGATTGAACCATCCCAAAATGGGGTTTCATAACCAGTTTGAACCAGTTTGCCATAGTTTGCCACATGGCACCAAGTCGACGGAGTCATGGCTTCATCGAAAATTTCACAACAGATACTTGAAGTTGATGTTCAAGATCACCCAAAAAAAAAAATTAAGCCAACCCCTCGCGTTGTTTTGTTGTTGTTGTTGTTGTTGTAGGATAACTTTTAATTCTATTTCGCCCGACGGAAGATCGCTGGCTCCAGATACCCTGCAAATTCCTCAATGTTTTGTTCGTCAAATTACTACCACACCATCTCGGATTGACCCAGTTCATCATCAACCGATTCTGTCAGTTGTTTCACTAAGTTCTCCCTATCTTTACATTACATGGCTGTCACCACCGAGATGAACGTGGCGAAACAAACGTGAAGTACGTACAAGACACGTACCTCCTGCCGTCGCACGGGACGATCAGCTGATGCTACAAGAACCAAGACCAATGCCTCGGGTGTGTTGATTTGGCTGCTCAAAATTGTGGTACCAAAGTTATGGTCATTTCAATGGTGATTAATAGTGGTTAATAGTGCTTAATAATGATTATTTAATGATGACTAATGGTGATTAATGATGGTATACCCTCTGTTAAACTAACAGTTTGCGAACTGGGAAATCACCATGCTATTCATGGGAAAATCCACGATTTCGACTAGGCCATTTTCAATAGCTATGTTCGTTTACCAGAGGGTATTTCTAATGGTAAATGAACATAAACCAACCAATTATGTTGGGTTAATAATTTTGACCCATAGCCATTTTGTTCAGTAGATACATTGTTGGCTTTGTGGTAGATCGAAATGTCATCGAACTACTGTAATTGGGTGAAGAGAAACCAACAAACAGAACTGGGGGGCACCACGGGGTAGATGTTCCAACCCACTAAAAACAGGGATTGCTCCAACAACAAGTTACTCTCCAGTAATCAGACTTACATTGAAAGAAAACAGTTGTACATGATGTTTCCCTTGAACGCTCCATTTCTATCGGGGATTTTCCATCCAGCCACATTTTGATTGAGGGCAACAGTTCAGTCAAACCACTATTGAAGGTCAAGACCCCAGATACCAAGGGCATGACCTTTACCCTCTGATAATCAAAAATAGCCATGGAAAATGGAAAATGACAATGTTTAGTAGGTAAATCAGCGAACTCAATTTCCAAAAAATAGGGGTACCCCCCAATCATCCATTTACAGATGGATTTCCATGAAATAAACCAACCAGCTGTTGGGATCCGCCATGACTATGGAAACCACGATAATATCAGAGAGTACCCTCTCACAATCCACCATGGCCTATGAAAAATGATGGAGAATGACCATGTGCGACATGTAAACAATCTACAAACGGCTACTTTTCATGGCTATGTTGAATTACCTAAGGGTAACAGTGCTATGTATCCGCAATGGACGGACAACCATGTGGGTTTGTCTGAACATTTGGTGAATCATCATTTGCCCTATTGTTTCATGGCCATTTGGGGGATATGTCTCCTGTTCCTCCGTTTTGAAACCAAGATTTGCCAAGTTTCAGACCTCTCAACATCCAACTCCTACAGCTTGACCCGCAATCGTAAATCTCCATTCAAAACCTACTTTGAATCCACCTTTTCCTAGTTAAATACCAAATACCACTAAATCCCCCTAAAATCCACTAAAATTCATCAGTTTCCTCTATCTTTCGTTGTTTCAACCGGCTCCCCCCGTGTCCCGCGCCACTTTTCGCCGCCAAGAGACATCCTGCAGATCCGGCGGGATTCGGCGACCGCGCGCGGGAATCCGCCTACGATACGCATCCGATGGAGGCAATGGACCGATGGGGATACGATTTTAGCCTGGCGGAGTTCATTGGAATATGGCTATAGTACTGGGATATTAATCAACTGGATATTAGTAATCCAATGTATGATGTTGGGATATATCAATGGATTACTATACTGATGGATATGTATGTTTGGTGATTCCCATCAATAGAGTAATATTCATACCAAACATTCACTGCATGTTAATAATACATCTGGTGATTTAATGGGACATTTACTTTTAATATTCCAGTTACTGACCTGGACCTGGACTAATATCCCATATATGGTACAGGCCAGCAAGCCCCCCCCTTCCCCACCCGTAATGGTCATGGTCCTGCATGTACGCTGTCTGTAGGAGGCTACTTGACCCCGCCCCCTGTGGTCAGTTTCCCTCATAGTATACGTGTCTATGCAATGCATGTACTGTTGTTAGTAGCTTCCGTAGTTACCACTTAATTCATTACTTCCACTGCGCCACTTCGTGGCTCAAGACTNAGTATACGTGTCTATGCAATGCATGTACTGTTGTTAGTAGCTTCCGTAGTTACCACTTAATTCATTACTTCCACTGCGCCACTTCGTGGCTCAAGACTGTCAAGCATAGCTCACAGAGAAAAGTCGCTGCGCTCACTGTCCGGTACTTCCAGGTGTGTAAATAGACCAGGGCCCCTAAGGGGAATACCACGTCACCCCCCCCTGTGGGATGGGTGGGGGCTAGGTACAGTGTGTCACATGCATGTAAGGCAGTAAGTAGGTAGTATGGGGGTAGCGTGCAAATGATGGATCTAGGGTCTACATGTCACTTGTGTGGGGTCTGATTGAATCTCCATGATTGGGGAAAGATGATTCTATCATCTTTGGAGGACCCGTTGATAGGCAAAAATGAACGCATTGACCTACCATTCAGCCATCCTTTTGCCCAAGTAAACCAATCATGTATTGGGTTTGATTATATTTCTTTACCTTTGATTATCCTTTTGAAATAAGTATTGAAATTGTTATTGGACCCAGTTCATTGAGATTCCGCTCTTCTTGGTTTTCCAATTGATTGATATCACAATGTTGTAGACCCAACAATTTTTCAACTCCAGCGATTTCTTGTACCATACATTCGGAATGATGAATGTCTCATTCTCGGGGATTACAGTACCAAATAAGTCACCCAAGCTTCCTCCGTGTTTGACCCATCAGCCACACCACTCCACGACTCGACCACTCTCAATTTTCGCGCAGCCCAGCGGACTGTCGTGGAAGCTGTGACAGGTGTTTGATTGATACCGTACATCAAGAAGATGAACATCCATGAACCAGCTATGTTGATGTTCACCAGGGTGGTTTTCGATCTGTAGTTTCTTAGCAGGCATACACTATAATTTCCTATATATATATATATTATACTATCCGGAACCAGTTGAAACAGTATTTGAGATCTTTGAACTATATATCTATACAATTCTATACATGTATCATCATGTATCTATGTAGTATGAATTGGTACCCTAGGGTGAACCGACATAGATGACGACTTGTAGACTGTTTTTCTGGGTAAATCATGGGGTTTCCACATCTATGTTAGTTTACCCTAGGCTATATTATACTTGGATTTGCTTAAGGAGTCCCGGAAAAATAAAAAAGCATTCCCTACAGATTCCCCAAATGGTGGATTTGGGAAAATAACAATATATGACCTTCAACAAACCCAGGATTATGTTAAATCCCATAAAACCACCATTTCCCACGGTTAAATCACCATTTACACTAGGGTATAGTATGTCATGTGTGTTTCTGTTGTCCATGTGACATATCTGAAATCTCCATTCCTCTCAGAGCGCCGTCGTTGCTTGGTGAATCTGCCAGGCACCATGCGCCTGCACCGAACTGATCCGTAGCAAACTCCCCATCTTTGGCGAGGAAAAAATAGGGATTTCACCATCCAAAGTTGGGAAAACAAGGGGATTTCGCCATCTAAAATTGGGAATTTCTAGAATTCACCATCTAGAAATTGAAATATCATCGGGATTTTTGTTGGATATCAAGGGGGTATCTTAACGACCATATCGGATTAGTGGAACAACTATATGGGGTATGTCCATGTTCTTCCATCACATGTTGAAAAATATAGGATACCCTTTTGAACTACAGGTTAATGTCCATTTAATCTGGGGTTTGATGATCGCCAAATGGTGGTTCCTCACGATCAAATATGCAAGTTCCCATGACATGTGTCGCATTTTCTCATTCCATATGGTAACTCTTCAGTTATGTTGGATTAATCCCTGTCCCGTAAGTCAAAACTACCCCCTTAGCTGGTTTGGCAAATAGTTTCTTGCTGCCAGTTTATGTACTGCTTTACATTGCCAATACCCTACAAAAAGTTAGATGTTTAGCTGGTGAACGTAGATCTTCCAATAGCAAGGTTGGGGTTGTTGATCTTCCCCACTTCCACCGGGTTTTTCCCCTCCGCCTTGCAGCCGTAGACAATGCTCCACATCTCAGGCGCCTGCGCGAGGTCGCGGAGATGGCGGGATTCCAAATGGGCGTCCGCAGGGATGTAATGGGTATAATGTTATAGAAAAGAAGCCATTTATAGATGGTCATAAATAGCCATTTATACTGTTATAGATGGGTATACCCTCTAAACTACCCTTTGGTTATGACTAACAGTTCGCCATGGAAGTCATGGCGAATTTTGGATGATTTTCCCAACGAAACCTCCATTTAGTTCGGGGATTTTCCATGGCTATGTTAGTCATAACCAGAGGGTAACAGTTTGCTATGGAAAGGAAGCCATTTATCGATGGTCTACCTGTTAGAAATGGTGATTTTCCATAGCAAACTGGTAGTTCCCTGAGGGGGATCTGCGGGGTATCCCATTCCCCAAGATGCAGATAGAATCCAATGGACCATGATCATGGCACTTTTTGGGGAAACCAGACTTGTGCAGACCAAAAAAAACATACTCTTGGGGTGATGAAAAAACCCTGGCACAAATTTCAGTAATAGGGTATATAAACAACTATGAAAGTGTGGGGATGACCATCCCCGAACCTCTGGGAAAATTGGCACATACAAGATACTTTAGACGACTGTACGTATATTATGGCAACCTCCAAAACTATTCAAGAAGATAGAAAGATTGCCACAAAAATATTTATGTATATGATAGATTTTGGGGGATATAAACATCATTAAATGTCTGGCCATAAAATCCATCCCCCAAGCCCAAAAAATGGAACATCTTCCCCATGGCACCCCCATCCAATCGCACCTTCTGCAGGTTGGGCAGAATCAGACCGTCTTGCAGCACACCAGCGGCGTGCACCACCGTGTCAATGCCTTTTCCAGCCGCATTGAACCATGGTGCTCCCCCCCACTTGGAGGATCATCCCACTTATGAACTGGTGAACGTCACCGGAGTTAGTTCAGCCATGTTTTTCAGTGGGATCACCTCCAAGCCGTGATGTAAATGTTGGTTTAACCATAGGAACTACTGTGGATGGTGGCGAAATCCTGCGGTAACCATTGGGATTCCTATTCAACACTGGAAAAGTCATGGGATTAGAATGGGAGAAGCTGCCCATATCTACCAACTGGTGCATTTCGCAACCATCCACAGTATCTAACAAACTGGAGCGGCACCTTGTGGCAATTTAGACCAGTGAAATGGACATGAAACGATATCTATGATTGACAATTCTGAATTAGACCTGGGGATTTAGAATATCATAAATTTTGAAAATATGCTTGATATCTTTAAATATGAGACAATCACAACCAATGAGGGCATCACCCATATTTTGGTGCTGCTTTTCTCCAACAAAAACAGCTGAGTTTGCAGCCCATCCGACGCTGCGGCAACGCCAACTTCGTTTCCGTCTCGGCGGACGCAGTGGTGTGGGGGGGTGAGCCACAAATCTGGGGGAAGATGGGTTGGGAAATAGGGTGTACCCATGTATATCCAGAATTTTAGCCATTTAATAAGGAAAATTATGGGAAAATTATGGGAAAATGATGATTAACCATTGGGTAGGGTACTATTTTCAGACAAACCCATATGGAGGCTTCCTAAGTCATGGAGCTACCCCAATAGCTGGATGGTTTAGAATAGAATAGAAAATCCTATGAAATTTTGGATGAATTGGGGGTACCCACATTTTAGGAAACCTCCGTGTCGGGATGAGTTAAAAATTAAAGTGAAGACCCATCGGACCACTTTTTTGACTTGTCTATTCTTAGTATGAACCATCTAACTGTTGGGCAACCCCATTTTGACCCGTATCCATATGACCATAAATTTGGTGAAAACAGTGGTATAACACGGTATAACTCATGGGTGTCAATGGGATAGTTGTAAGTGCTAATGCGCATGGATCAAACCACTAAAATTGAAATATGGGATATATTCACCAACAAAAAAGGAGGCGAATCGCCCTGAACAATTGGGAATATTAGCAGCTAAAATGCTGCTATAACCAACACATGATGGGTGACTGGTGAATGGTCAAGCTGGAGGGGCGTTCACCATCAAGAATATTAATTGGAACAAGAAATTGCTGCTGGGCTCAATGTACAATACATGAGCCATTGAAGCTACCCCGTTTCCCATCTCATGAACTGCTAGTTGGTTGATAGGTTTTCCTAATATGGGCTATCATAATCCCGAAAAAGCACATAGTATAACTCCTTATTGTAACCCCAGAGGATGGGTCGATAGCCATACTAAGAGCCATATCTCTGGGAGAAAACCCTTTGACTTTTCAATCCTTGATAGGATCTCAGTGTCATCCATGCCATTTGTGGGTCAACAGCTGCAACCCACGGGCCAACCAAAAAGTTCCATGCCATTTTGATGAAGAGAACGAGGGGTGTATCCAATAACTTCACAAGTGAGCAGTTTTCAAAAAAAACCTGCCATCCTTTTCTACTGGTTGGATAGGTTCTTCCTGTTCTGGGTGACTGTAAGCCCCAGTCTATAACACCCAACATTAGCCAATCAACCATGACATTGCAGTTGAGTTATATCATGCCATATTCCAATGTTCAGTGGGAAAAATAACCTAGAAATGATAGTCAAATCGTTAAATCCCAAGAGAAAAAAGCAATCAATATTGTGGCCACCATTTTCATCGGTTTCCAGGGAACCATATGGGGGTTCCAAAATTGGGGTTCCTCAAAACCCTGGGTTTCAATACTCAACTGGTCTATGTGGATCCCCCGTTTGGTTTGATGTTGACACCTGTCCCACGGAGAGCACCAGTTTCAGACCTTGTTTCACTCAAGCTGAAGGTCAGGGGGCAGTACATATTCATAAACAGCCCCGACCTTAGGGGCATCAACGGCCCCAGCCAGAGTCTGCACAAGCGTGCTCACATACAGCGACCTGTCATGAACCAACAGTGCCGTAGGTGCCAATCCATCTGGGCACTTCAAGACTTCTGTGAAAGTTGGGCTGCCTGGGTGGAAGGCAAACACCTTTCTTTGATGACACTCGGCAACATAGATTGTTCCACCGTCAGTTACGAACATGTCGTTTAGGAAAGACTGGCCCTCGGTTGGGATTTGGCCCACCACAACAGGTTCCAACGACTCCGCTGGATTGATACGCAAAATGCGACGATTTCCATTCAGAGTATCTGAAAGATAGATCACCTCTTCCTTGGTTACAAACACCCGGTTGGCTTTGAACCGAATGTCTGCCGGAAGACTCTCGGAGGCAATCACGGTCTCAAGCGTCGAAACCACCACCTTTGCCACTGTTCTCCCACCCTGGCTCAATGCATACAGCACTCCGCTGGGCGAGCAAAACATGGGCCCAGCGTCAGTGTTGCCAACAACTAAGTCTCCCGAACCATCTTGAAAACAAACAATCCTCCGATTCCGCCAATCTGACACGAACACCTCACCGGCGGGCGAGATGGCCAGGTCACAAAAACCTCCCAAGTCATTGATGCCAGTCACAGTGGCGCCTTCGCCTGCAACGCGTCGCACGCATGTTGCAGGGTCACCAGGCTTCCAGCAAAGAATGCTGCTCTTTCTACTGAAGAGCACAGCAAACAGTGCACCTTCGTGCCAGCACAAAGCAGTACATGGCAAGGACAGTACCTCTCGTCCTGAAGCTTCGGTGCTGGCACCAAAAAACGGCGACCAATGCTGGAGACCACGCCTCTTGGACTGAAAGGTGCCTGGACTTTGGGTTCTTTTTCGGGAGGTCAAAGCGTCCTCAACTTCTCTATGAAGGTCGTCACCACTCGGACCAGGGAGAGTTGTACGGCCAAGGTGAAGCAAATTCTCAATGGAAAGCGCTTGGAAATCCACATGTTGCAGCAGCATGCCCAGAAAGGCATGTCCGTCCTTGGAAATTTTGTTCCAGGCAAATACTGCGCTCACCACTGCTTCTGCCCTGGAGACTCCCAGATCTTCCCTTTTCAAAATTCGGGCCAGCTGACTTGCAGTAAGTTTCCCAAAATATGGATGCTGGCTGCACGTCTCAAACTCTTCAGCAAACTTGTCTTCACACGCAGCTCTCAAAGAATGAAGGCCATGCGCTTCTTGGAGAACTTGCAGGGCAACACTGCTGTCCAAGCAGGCTCGGATGCCTGCCTCAATTTCACCTGCTAACTTTGGCAGGTCGTAAGCCTCTGCGAGTCGTAAGACTTCAAGACCCACTTCCACTGGTACTTCAGGCTGCCCATCATAGATGTAGTCCAGCAACGCGGACACTGCATCTTTGGAAGCAGCGATTTCCACTGGCTGCTTTTGTTGCACCCTGTCTGCTTCAAGGAAGGACCCACCCAGCAGGTTCTTGAAAAACTCGCTGGCGGCAGATAGCACAGCCGTATGGGCACGATGCTCTGCACCATCATGGCTCTTCAGAACAACGTCGCAGAGATGGTCGTCCATCCAGAAGTGTCGCAACTGCTGCATGATGCCGGCCCGATGCTGGGCCCGATCCGAGTGGTCAAGCTTTACAGATCCCATGGCAGGCCGCTGTGGAACAGCCGACTGCGAACCGTCTAAAATGACCAGTCTCTCTCTTTTTCTGGGATCAGATCAGATTGAAATTGAAGTCCAACTTGAACACGTGATGAGGATGCAAATTCCGGCATAGCAATCCCATGCTATCTTTTTTTTCATGGTTTTCCATCCCTATATTTTTGGCATCAATAGTGGCAGCTTGTAGCCCTACCAGCCAAAAACAACATCGACGTTGTTGACACACCTATCATGTCCTTGAGGGAAATTCGCAATATCGGTCGCCAAGAAGAGCTGGGGTTGATGTCAGACAGACCCTTTGAAATTTCGTCCTGAAATAAGCTACCCAGGCAGACTTGGGCACCGCAAGCCCAATGTTTTCTCATAGTTTGATCATATTTGATCCATTCAAATGGTTTGTTCTGTAAGTAATAGATCTGCAGCACCCAAATGTACGAGTTATCACAATACTGACCCACAACTGAGGATGACAATCAACCGTCCATCAATCTCAGCATAGTTATTGTGGAAATCAGCATACTCATTGAGGAGGTTTCCAATCCATGGGGGTACCCCGATTAATCATCCAATTTAGTAGAATTTTTCAGTGTAACTCTTCCATTTTGGGGTACCCCCATTTCAGGAAACCCCGGGTTTCTCTGAAAATAGTGTAGCTCTAAATCTATTGGTGAATTGTCATTATCCCAACTAAATGGCTATATATTGGGGGTATAAGAACCATATATATATATATATGGCTATAATTGGCTATAATTAAATGGCTATATTTGGGATAATGAAAATTAACCAATAAAATTGGGATAATGAAAATTGACCAATTATTTGGTTTATTGGGGGTATATCCTATTTTCAAACCAAACCGCCAATAAGAAACCCCCATCTCGATTCCAGTTCCAGGCCAACGCACCGTGATGTTCTTAATCTTCACGCCGAGCTCCTGGCCCCGCGAGTTCAATGGCTGTAATCCCAAGCCCCAAAAAGGTGCAGAAAAAGGTGGGAAAATCCCGGAAATCCCCAGTTTTTGGGGGCGAAATCACTGGTCAATAGCTGATTTCCCAGGAAAATCATGGTGATGGTTTCGTTTCTTGGAGAAAACAAGTGAATAAACTGGTTGGCTTATGGTGGATCTAGTATGATCTAGTGGTGTGTAGAAGTGCAATTGGGTGAAGACGAACCAACATATATTGCTGTGGCCAGCCTGAAATTCTGAATAATGAAAATAGCAGCATGAACCACAGTATTGGGTACCCAGAAATAATTACAACAAAGGGACCCGAAACGATTGGTATGTTTGGTTACAACTAAGTGGGTTTTGTAGTGGTGAATATAGTAAATCAGTAAATCCACCACTTTTTGGTAAGACCCTCCTGATACCTTTTTTGAACTGAATTGCGACCAGGTTTAGCGACTAGGTAAAACGTACAAATCCGGGATCTTCAGCTAAAAATGACATCGTTGGTCTCAAAAATGTACCATTCACCCCAGCCTTCGAGGCCCACAAATCAACATGTTCATCTTGAGTTTGTGTGACATTAGCAGACTGATGTTGATTGGTCTGGCCGGAATAGGAGACCCGGATATGACCATGCGGCAAAGGAAAATCCATCAGACAATGGCAAATATATATGAAAACATGGAAAATGTTGGCGGAAAAGAACAAAAATTTGTTGGAGAATCTGATACGCCAAAAACTTGTGGGAAAATCTCTGAAACAATGGCTGGCTGAGGGGGATCCAGATAATGGTTCAGTTCCCTAATAAGAAGTCAAAAGCCAGGTAGGCTAATGACCCTATTTGGCAACCTAATGCGGTTGAACGAGATTTTTGGCCAACCATCGCATCAAGAAAGCATTTTGAAAACGCCTATGGGGTGCATGATGCTTCACAGAAGAGAGAGTCCGACGCAATATGCAAGCAACTGGTTCTCTGACCTTCCAACGCGGGGCCTCCGGCGCGTTTGTTAATTTGGTTTCCATAATGAAAAATTAAGAACAAAGGGTGATGCCTTCTTGCACGCGGATCGCCAAGGAAAGGTTCGATGACCAGCATCCCTCTGACAACGGCAGTGACCTGCGCAGCATCAGCACAGACCATGCCAAAAACAACCTGTTGAGTGTGCTGTCTGTTGCCATCCCCCTTTTTGATCCTTGTTGTTTTTGTCCAGCAGCCGCAGCAAGCCCCGGAACTGCTCCACTTTGCTATTTTAAACACCTTCCCCAATGGGTTTGAAGAGGGTCCTGGATGGGCAAATCTTTGTTTACATTACAAGGCACAGACAGGGAGGGTATAAGGGAGAGATGAAGATTGCTGGAAGCCGGCACTTTTCCGCCGTGTGTCCGCCTCCACCGCCATTTGCATCTACTTTTTTTGGGCGCGTCCAGCGCAGCGTGGTGCTGTAGATGTGTGCTCTTGCCTGGCAGCGGGGAAAATCCCAATGGGGCCGCACCCTTGCGCAACACAAGCTTTTCGGGTGGCCCTTCCCTTAAATGTTTTTTTTCCCTGGCGTCTTTGCTTCTCCAACCGATGAGCGTGCCCTCTAGATCTGGTAAACCATCTTGTCACTGCAGCAGTCTAAGTTTGTGTCAAACATCGGCTTCTAAAAAGGCCGCTAGGCGCTCGTCAGCTGTTGTTTCTTCAGCAAAAGGGACTTCATGCACCCAGGCCACATCCATCACTGCGGTTGATGGCATCGTCAGGGTTTTGCACCCCAGCAGAACGTGTGCCCTGGAGCCCTTCTCCGTCTGCAGTCTACAAGTTTAGCCCGCGCAAGGAGGGGTGGCAGAAATTTCCCAGTACGAACACTTGTTTTTTCCCATAGGAATTGCAGTGATGCCTCATTCAAAGAAAGGACCTTTTGCATGTCCCGTTTCAATGCGCGCTGTATAGCTATAACTCTTTTTGTGCAAAACATTGCCTCAAAATCCCTGCTTTAGCAAATCCCAAACCCACACCCACACCAGGAGCTTTGCAGACTTGCCTTGCGATGGTGAGAAGCTAGATTCCGGGTTTGCATGTGCAGGTCTGTTTTTCCAAAGAAAGAATGCGAAAGTAGAGATATGTAGAGAACGTTATTTTGTAGAGGGTCGTGGATCGGGAAATCTTTATCTACACCACTATAAGATACTACAAAAGACACATATGCGGAGGGTATGGGGAAGGCATAGCTTAGTTATAGCCAAACTTACCGCTCGTTGTGAATATTCCACACAGCTCCGGAGTTTTTCCTTACAGGTTTCCAACCCAAATCTAGCGGAAACATCACCAACACCAAATGGGCGGCTGTGAAACTTGGATTTGTTTGAAACCGTGGGGCTGTAGGGTCTTTTTCCAACGCCAAAATTTTCCCTGGAACAGAAAGTTACAAGATATTACAAGTCTATCCTATCGGTAAGAGAACGTCCCCAGATTAAATTGAACAAGCATATCTATGGCTCACACGTGTATGCGAAAATCAACCGCAATAGACATTGAAATTGTCACAGGATTCCCAAGGGTTACCCTGGCTCAGGAAAAATGGCGTGGTTTCGTATAAACTGGTGTCCAAAAAAAAAAATATTTCAGATTGGTGTCTTGCTCCTATTGGCCAAATCGGGATTAAAGCCTTCCAACATCATTCCATACATCGCATCTCCCCATATTTCAATGGATTGGTTCAGTTTGGAAAATCTGAACCGGAAACCATGGTGTTTGCCATCAATCATTGGGCTTTCCGGTGAAGATGTTCCCAACTAAACCAATCCATTGAATATATTCTTGGCTTTATACCCTCCTGTAAACATACAAAAAAATCTGGAAAACCCACCATTTGCAGATCATTTTCCTGGGAAACCCAAGGGTTTTCCACATCTTCTTCTTGTATTTACCCGTTTGGGTGCCCCACTTCGATATGCATCGCACTTAGGATCCATGGTTTATAATGCATATATTATCCATATCATCTCATAAATCTAAGTTCCATATCATATCTGGGGGTCTTTCACCCATTTACGATTCCTGGGGCCCACCACCCCCCAAGCGAAGTCTCCTGGACCTGTTCCGCGAGCTCCGAGCCAGTCCTCGGGAGCAAATTTCCAGGTGCCAAGCTGGGAAGTCCCCGCAGAATTTGATGGAGGTTCGGGGGTAAAACCCTGAACTTCCCAGCATTTCCCTACTGTTTTGGTGGTTAAACTGTTAAACCGACCATTTTAGGTGGTGAAGCCGATACCAGACTTGGAGGATCACCAGGCTTATCAACCACTTACGAGGACCGTGCGATGATCCTCCAACTGGAAGTTTACATGGGAAAATCATCATTAGATCAAAAAATGATCATCTTTAAATATGTTTCTAGCTGGGAAGATCATCGAATTAGGGAATTTTCCGGCAAGCCACGTTTGATCACCAGGTTACTTCACACTGGCTTCAGTTATTTGTTTTTTTTTCAAAATGTCTTTTTGCAGGAAAAAGTGCTGGAACAAAGATCTTTAGGAACTTCCTTGATTTGCGTTGTAATGAGGTTTCAAATTAATGCCTAAAAATGGTTCTATCCACACAAAAATGGTGATATAATCCGCAATTGAGGTTTGTGAATGATTAAGAACTCCAATTGATGCATAGTTAGTTGAGTTATATCATAGCTGGATCAAATTAGTTGTGAACATGGCGACAAAAATGGTGTAGAACCCTGTCACGCTTCTGTGTAGGACAAAAAAACTGATAAATGCAAAATAGAATGAGGTGGTTCGTGCCAAGCCCTGTGTCATCATCTTATACGGGTTGACTAGTAAGAACATGTAAGAACTACAGTGGCAGAGCTAATTGGACTACTTCCCATTATTACACCAAGTATGCAAGAAACTCCAGTATAATGACTTGATCCATACCCACATGTATCACCAACACATGAGGTATCGTCATCTCTGTATACATGGAATTGTGTATATACATATATACACATACACCTTTGCGACCTGTATTTCATAGATACCTGTGGATGATCACTACATCATCAATATATGATAATATATGCATGTATACCGTATGAGTGTACACTTATATCATATATGTATATATATATGTGTTATACAGAGAATTCATATATGAACACCACCAAAAATGGTTATTTCCCTGCGCCCTCTTCGAGTTCGAAAACGAAGCCACTTCTGAATGGCACGCAGTTGCGCTGCACCGGCGGCTGCGGCGACACCTCCTTCAGCGCGTTGCTTCAGCCTCGGTTTGCATCCCTATTTCAACCAGCAGACATGGTGATTAAACCAACAAAAATGAAGTTTACATCAACAAATATGGCTATGTGCATGTAATTTTGTGCTTTTTATGATAGGCAAGTTGAACATGGGGTTTATGGTGTATCTATATATAGTATGCGTGTGCGCAATATGAACATGTGGTACACCCTCTGGTTATATTAACGTAGCGAAAATCAACATCCTTCATAGGTAAATCGTCATAAATCGTCTATAAACTGGCCAAGTTCCATAGCTATGTTCAATAACCAGAGGAATACATAGTTGGATGGCTGAATATAAACCAACAAACATAACTCAGGGGGCGACTTTGATCTTATGCCTGGGCGAGGTCTTCTGAGATTGTACTGACCCTGTATAACAGATCTGTATAGGGCATCTAGTGAATCACCAGCAGTGATTCTTCAAAAGAATGGTGCGAAGTCCTCAAATCGATCTGATTTGCAAGGCGAGTAGTCGCCAAGTGCGACATCGAACGGAACAGGGTCCAGTCCACGATGATCCACCAGTAGCTGCCACGAGATGATAGTGTTTGGTCCCATGGCACCCAGTTCTGATGAAAATGGTCAACGGACGGCAAGCTGTGCGTGTCCCGAGAGAACGTCAATGGGTAGACATAGTCGTTCACCGTACGTTCGATATCCCCGAGATCAAAGAATCCCAGCAAGGTATCGAGGATTGGGCCAAGTCCCAAAGTCAAATTGAAGAGGAGTCGGACCCGATGTTCTGCGGCGATCATCATCTCAGGAGGTGCTTGCAGTCCAAGGACAGCAGCCAGCCAAAGACAAGGGCGATGGTGCCGTAATTCCAAATCTATGAGATCTGAACGGACCTCCATGTTGTTGGTTGGTGAGTTTTTGGGGATCATCGTCTCAACTATGGTCGAACAAAGTAACATCATAAAAGAGATACATACATATCTTTGAAGCCAGGTTGGGTACGTGAAGTTGACTGCTGGATGATGCTTTCAATCCATAAAACTGAGGGCACACCGGAAATAATCTGGACAGAAACCAACAAGAAATGGGGAGGTAAAAACAACCACGATAATGGCTAATGGACATGGCCACCTCTGGTCATACAACTAGAATAAAGGAGGGTTCAGGAAGATAACCCAGACACACACAAGGAGATTGACCAACAAAGAAATCCCTGCACACCAGCAACGAAGTTTACTCCGGAACAGTTCCGCGCAAAAGCAGTCGATTGGGGATCGATGTCCTAAATGTCTCACAGGGTTTGTTTTAAAGAAACCGTCCAAACCATATCGGGCCATATCTGGATAGATTCTGATACTACGCCAACCTCTGAAGTGAACCACTTCAAGGTCGACTTACCAAGAAATCCTGATCTAGTCTTTAATCTGTTCATCTTGGGTAGCCTTGTTGAAGGAATGCAGATAAAACGTCTGCACCTCCACATCCCTGGCGGATGGAACTTTGGTTGAAAACGATACTGTATATCCCGGCGTTTTCGGGTGAGAATCCGCTGACAGTCTATTTATACATACATATCACATGATATCATATCACATCATATCATATCTAATGCAATATAATCGTGTGAAATCTATGTTTCCTTCTATCTTTGTACAGTACATCCACCAAACTCCTACCCTGAAACCAGCCAAAGCACTTCGCAATGGTGTCCACCACTTCATCTTCCTATTTGCGCAAAGGCAGTTGTGAAATGGAGCTAGGACTGCACAGATTGCCGAACAAAAACTATGGGATAATATAGGAATATGATGGGAAATTTCACGGAATGTAATTGTATTTTAAAAGGGATTGGTTGGTAAAATATCATGATTCAACCATGATTTTGATTAAGGTGTATGTTTTAGGCGAATCCAAACCACCAACAACCACGGTTATAAGGGCGAATCTTAAGCAACTATCATTGAGGAGGGCTACCTTTGGCTGTGCCTTATGATTTTCTGAATTTTCAAAAGAATTTGAGGAATCCTGGAATCCAACGCTCAGGCTGCAACCTAAATTTGGGGAATTGAAAGGGCTGAATCAGCAAAATGCTGAGATTTTAACTACACAACAAATCTATAACTGCCGGAGCATTCGCCCACGGTTGGAGTTTAAATACTTCAACCAGAATGAATTTTAAACATGGTAACCCATAGCAACCCATCATTTTTTCTATCCCACTCTTTTGTTGAAAATGGGAGCAACCCTCAATAGGGAAATATATGGAAATATATTTCCCTAGAAAGTGCATCAGAATGAGTTCGTCAAAAAAAAAAAAATATTGACAGGCCCAAGGGGCAACCTGGAGCAATTTGGGATGCCATTGGATCCTGCCTTCAAGTGTGCCATGTGGATGGGAGTCATTTGGCCGATCCGAAAAGGCCCAGTGAAAACTCCTGTGGAATCACTCAAAACTCCTACTTTCTGCGGCATCTCTGAGAAAGAGACGCTCAAGGCTGTACACTCAAGCCTTGAGTGTTGTTTTGTTTTCTCCCTATTTTCTCACGTCATTCTGCATCTTCTTGAAAAACGGTTTCCTTGGCTAGAATCTTTTGACTTTTCAGCAGAACAACCATTTGAAAAATAAATACCCTCTGGTAATCAAACAATGGAAAAATCCGCCATCTATAGATGATTTTGCCAGCTTTAAACCTCCATTTCTAGCTGACTTTCCAGTCAGCCACGTTTGATTACCGGGGCCCGGACGCGGTCACGAACCTCCTGGGCGTCTTCCTCGGCAGTGACGACGAAACGGACACCCTTGCTGATTGGTTATTCAATGAAGATTTATAGGGATTTTTAGGGAAATTATAGGGATTTATGGGGATTATATTATAGGGATTTCCTGGAGATTGTTAACACAATATTATGAATATTTGAGGGTGATGAACATGGTCTAACCATCTTGAAAGTGGGTTTTAGAGGGATTCTACCATCTAGTGGGATTAATGGAATTTGTTAAGTATACATTAATACACATTAATGGACATTGTTAATTGTTAATGGAGATTGTTATAGGGAGTTCACATTTCATAAGGGAGTTGACATATCTATAGGGGAGTTACCCCCCTGCAACCAGTCTTTGATATGAAGATATAATGGTTTACATGACGTTAGCATGGTTCAACCATCAACAATGAGTCATATGGGTGTTTTCAATGTATACATGTATGTATATATATATATATGTAAATGACAAAATGATTGATGGATGATTACATGTTACTATCCAGCACCACTTGGAGGGTCCACAGAGACAGCAACAGGTTTTAATTTAGCAACCCGTAGGATGATCCCCAGCAGGTCAACATCGCCAAGTCTAGGGGGTTGGTGTAACCACCAGGGAATCAGGTTTTAAGCATCAAACATGGGGATTGATGTTCTATCAATATTTATGATAAGGGGATTTTCCCATTGAAACCCTCCATTTATAGGGGATTTTCCATGGCTATGTTAAATAACCAGAGGGTATGTTCTATCAATATATTTATGATAGGTGTGTGTTTCTAAAATTCACTGCAATGACTATCGCACTCATGGCAGATGTTATTTCACTCTGGCTGGTTTTTAAATCAACCAACTTATAAATTATTGTCAGTGGATTGGTTAAAGGAACATCTATAGGAAACCATGAATTTCACGAATTCAGCCAATTTCACCAACCAAATGGTTTTTTCTTCCGGATATTCGCATCATGTGTTCTCTTCAGGATGTAACCTAGATGGTTTAACGCAACAAACATGGCGAATGGATGCTAACATGGTAGCAATCCAGAAAAAGATTGGAAATGATGGGCAAGACACCATCCAATGTCCTATCCTGGAAACACTAAGTTTGGATCTGTTCGGCATTTTTGGGGGCCATAATCACGATTTCACGATGATCCATTGAACCAACCATAAGTCTGGCAGTGTCAGCAGTGCAAACGGGGGTGTTCAAATGGGAGTCGCAAACATGTCTTTGGTTTATGAAGTGGGTTATGGTTATCGGCAGTTATCGGGTAAGCAAGATGATCGCCCATTTACAACGTTCTATAACCGGGGTTCAATCATCCATAATCTACTGAAACAAAATGGCACGCTGACTCAAAACTATATTCTGACCTCAAACTTTCGTACATAGCTCTGAAAACTCATAAATCCATTGGTTAGTCATCATTGTTCCTATTAAGATTGCCATAACCTGGGGTATACCCCATTCCCATGTCGCCATGTCGATGTCGCCAAGATGCCACCGTCACATCGGCCCCAAAGTGGACCTTGTCACTAGCCTCCTGGGCAAAGGCGGATTTCCATGCTGTGTCCTCAAACGTGGCTGGAAAATCCCCTAGAAATGGAGGTTTAACGCTGGAAAAAATCATCTATAAATGGGATCGATCATGGTTAATAGAAGATAATATCAATAGATGCTATTAGAAGGCAATGCTTAATGTGGTACCTAATACAAGGATTAATCATGGTTAATAGATGTTAGTAGCTGAAAAAAAATGGTTGGTAGCTTCTGGTAGATAGTGGATAGATTGGATGGTTCAGAAGGGTTCTTAGCGATTACTTGTGATGAAAAGTGTCAGATGGTTAGTTGTTAGATGTTTAATAGTGGGTAACAATGGTTGATAGTTGAAACATTTATGCTATGGGAAATAATGTTGCTTCATGATGGTCTAATGAGGATTAAGGATTGATAATCGTTTAAAGGAATGCTGCTAGATGGCTTCATGATGGATAGATATATCTATCGATGGTTCCCATTATATAAATATATATATATATACAGTCATCCAAAAAAGAACCATCGAAGATATAGATATATAATCATGATAGAATGCTTCATATGTATAGTTCGATGGTGTTTTTATTGGATGACTAATATGTTGGCTGGCGATGTTTCATCCCAGAAATATTAGCCCGTCCCATCATTGGTAAATAAAAACGGTTGAAACCAACAACCAGCAATTGTTTAATAGCTGGGAAAAATGTTGTTAGATTGCTAATGCAAAAATTGTCTCCCAACAATTTGGAATTAGTGATATTATGTCATCATCCGAGGCATAGTAATACCTTCTGGGTCAGTTCTTGGAAGATAAAAAACCTGAAACAAATTATAATGTATGTAATTATGTGTTGTCAGGCAATCATCATGTGCAAGCATCAGGCGCCTGATAATTTTGGATGCTTGCCGGAGTGGTAAGTCAACAAAGCTACTGCAACATCTACATATTCAACCCTCCACTGATAGTGTGGCAAGAACTTCACAATTTCATTTACCCTATGTAATTCAAGAGTGATGTAGCGAACTGGAAAATGCCCATGCATCCAAACGGTAAATCATCGCACCTAGCCACGGCTTCCATGGCAATCCATGGCAGTTTACTGGAGGGTAATCTCCATAATCTCAATACACCCAACAATTCTCATGATATGCCCATGAACTATCCCCATTTTAGATGGTTCAACCATGTGGTCGACCCCCAGCTTTGTTGGTGAATGCCGATCTGGAACCCTGATTGGCACCTTGGCAGTGTCGATGATCTCCTGTCCACAGAATATCGAGACGTGTGGGGAAATAAAAACAACAGGACATGGAGATGTACCCTCTGGTAAACTAACATAACTATGGAAAATCACCATGTTTAATGGGAAAATTCACTATTTCTATGGCCATGTTCAATAGCTTTGTTAGTTTGCCAGAGGGTAAGTGATAGCAATTGCTTTTTCCTCAATGCAACAGCAACTAGATAGTACTAGATTATTTAACCAACATTAACCAACAATGGGACCCAATACTCAAGGCCCCAATGACTCCTCATGGTATACCATGGTTATCCGGTGATCCTCAGATTCTTCAAAGTTCTCCGTTTCCAAGGAATTAAAAGCTTGGTGCTGTGTTGATCCCCCGCCTGAAAAATGAACAACATGTTCGTGGATTGTAGTGGTAAACCCTAACACATCTATGGAAAATCACCATCTTGATGGCTAAATCGTCCATAAATGGGCAATTTTCCATAGCTATGTGAACTTGGCAGATGGAGGTAAAATCTCCATCTTCTATTAAAAAATAATAAAACTGTTATATAGTTCTACAAATCTTTTACAGAAAAATTGATTCTGTTCGAAGCAGAGCTATTTGAATTGGAGAAAGTCACCATCTTTGCCCCCCATCATCCAACATCTTTGAATCTTCGAAATGATTCATTCTTGCTGAGGAGACTCAGTGATGCTGGTGTCATCATCGTCTAGTGGCTATTCGTTGGTTGGTACTTATCCAGGTACATCCATGTGTTCTGCTCGCGTCAAATAGATGCATTATCAAAGTGAGTTCTACACCCCAATGATCCCCAATGATATTTGGATATACAGTATACAGATATATGTTTACAGACATAGGACAGCATGTGTATATGCACCACTTGTCACCACTTATTCATCCGATTCTGCATGCACTGAGGCAAATCCACTCCTTCTTGATCCTTTCCAGTGTCTCCAACGAGGGCCTTGACACCGTCTCAGGATGCGCGAGTCAGTAAAAATCCCTATCCCTGTGGCTCAAAATTCGCGCTTGTCTACAGGGGAGTAACCCCCAGAACCTCCTGATTGGTTTGATATGGTCTGATATTGGCATCAACAACCTCTGGACATTTGGCCTATGTTTGGGAAGGGATTGATGGTAAGTCAAAATGCCCCATCCATAGGGTTGTCCCAGGATGTACCATGGACCCAATATGTTGTTCAACATATATATATATATATACATACATATATGATTGATTGTGTGTATATATATATGTAGATATGTATATGTATATGTATATATTATGTATATATATAATTATATATATATATAGAGAGAGAGAGGTAACACCAAGGGAAACCATTGGATATATTTCCGATATTTTCCAATAACCCCCATGGTTTTCCGTGTCGCTTTTCCCATCTTTGGGCGGTTGGCCTTACGAGTTCCTCGGGCATCGTCTCCAGCCTGAAAGCGTCACCGGCAGGTGATTCGTACCCGATTGAATCTAACTGGGGAAGTAGATGGTAGTTTTGTGGAATTTTGTGGGGTTATATATTCATACAATACATATATTCTGGAAGTTTGAGATAATTCATAGATATCGCATAACTTACTTATAATAAACTATTGTATGGGTCATACTTGGTGATTGTAAGTATTGGGGATGGTGACCATTCTCAGTATCCCATAGTTCTCCACTATTATCCCACATGTTTTCTCATATCAATCCATATTCTCTTGGGTGAGAGGTGAAGAAAAATGAAAGGCCTATATCACCCCAGTTGGAAGTGACCAAGGAGGCTAAGGAGGTTTTGAACACCAGGTATAGTGATCCCAACACAGATGGAAGACAATTTGGACAGTTGGAAACGATACCCACGGTAGGTTGGTTTAGCCACTAAACAATAGGGAAATGATGGGAAATGACTGGAAAACGATGACCGAATCTATCCAGATGATATACATATATTGTATTATTCATATAATTATACATATTATCACATGTATGTATATATATATATAGAGGATTATAATGGATTATATAGGTATATAGATATATTCTCACAAACACAGCTATTCCAATACGAATCCCCATCGAAGTGTACGGCTGCGCTTCCCTTCATGGCTTTTCCTTCGCCAAGACACTGCGCCCGAGTTTGGGAGATCACGGTGCCCAGGGTCACCTCGGACGAAGCCAGGAAACTGGGAGACATCAAGAGTTGACCAGGAAAAAATACCGAGGATTTCCCACCAAAACTGATGATTTTACCAAGAAAAAACCGAGGATAAGCAATTCAATACCACAAAAACTCATGATTTTACTACCTACAATGATTGGTTCACTGTTTTTACAATCAAATGACGACTTGATGGCACTGATCATTTTGGTGTGGTTCAGACTTCACTTCATTCTCCTACAAAGGGCCAACTATTCAAACCGGGAAGCAACTCCGTGGGGACAGTTGCGGAACTGAGTACCTCAAATAATCATGACCGCGTTTCCGAACAAAAGATCGCCAATGTTGGATACCTTGATTCTGTTGTTGTTGTTTTAGATATTCTTAGTATATCTCCCTATCTTTAGCAAGAGATTAAAGTATTCAATTACGCATTTCAGGTTTAACCCAGAGGCTGAGCCACCAAATATCTAAATCTGGCTCAATGACTTGACAATTCACGACAAAAATACCATGCTATCCCAAGATATCCCCGAGAAATTCTTTGTTGTGTTGCATTTTCTATCCGCATGTATCCCACTACAATGGATTATCTCCTGTTTGTGAAGGTTTAGTTTCACCCCAATAAATGATATCTACATATATATATATATATACATACATATCATATATCTATCTACCATCAACTATAGTTCACAATTATCATTTGGCCCGATTCAATGACCCATCGAAACGCCGTCAACTGGGCAACCCCACGGCCGATTCCGCTAAAAGCCCAGGGCGGCCTAGGACGGTAAACCAGTGACTACCTGCAGCCAGTAAGAAGGGAGTATTTACCCTCTGGTTATTTAACATAGCCATGGAAAATCCCCTATAAATGGAGGTTTTAATGGGAAAATCATCCCAAATTGGCAATTTTCCATGGCTATATTAAATAACCACAGGGTATATTGTGTACAGTAAATGTCTCTATAATTCTCCAAGAGTTGATTTAGATCTATGAAATCTACATATTTCGCGGCGATACTATTTTGGAATACAGCATCATGGAAACCTACAGCAACATGTGCATACATGGGTTGTCTGATTATAGGATACAGGATACCCAACAAAAATCCACTGCTTTGTCATTATTTTCCACCAATCAAGTGCCCATTCTGGGGGGGCATCCCGATTTCCAGACACACCCAAACATTATCATAATTATCATGCAACCATATGTAATTCTCAGATTCTTGGTAAAATATTCCGTTATATCGTAGTATATTTGTGTATATTGCCATAATTATCATGTTCTTGGTAAAACACTCCCAATTTTTTGTATGACGAACCAGATGTCATCAAATATCCCAACCAACACATCAGGCTCGTTAATGGTTCGTTATACACCATTTTTTTCGGTCGCCATGGTCATTTTTTCGGCTGCCCGACAAAATGCTTGGATGGTGTCCATCATGACCTCGCTGACAAAACCATGGGGCCACGGTTTTAGCCATGCCAAAAGCATCAAAAATATGGGACTTCAAGCAGCACAAGGATTTGACTGACTGGAACATTGACATATATTGACATGATCTAAAAATTCAGGGGTCTGCTTCCCACTCTTCAACTGTGCACAACAAATTAACAACCTCAACCAAACAAGCAAGGAAAACTTAGGTCGGTGAAAGTGCTAAGACAAAGAAAATGTTTACATTAGCAGACCAAACGTGGTCAAGAAATCGTCTTTTGCAGAAGATACAAGCTGAAGCTTGACATACGGGTCTCCATGATACACCCACTGTATCGCAAACAAAATGATTGCTGTCCCTTTTTCCATGGTGTTTCCCATTGAATCATCACTATTCCATTGTACCCATTGGATATCCAGTGTTCTATGATTTTTCTGCTGAAACAACCAAATTACCTATCGATTTGGATGGAATTGCCTATACATATCAGTCTAATTTGGGCTTTCAGTATATAGGGGTATATACTGTATATATATATACCAGGAATCAAGTGCGATAGGCTTACAAATAGTCACCACTCATGGAATATTGGTAGAAACATGTAGAAACCTCTTTGTTGCGATGATTCCATATCAATATCATTCAAAGTTACAAATAGCTTTATTAACAGCATTAACATATTCAATATTATCAACAATTAATATGAATATTCCATATATATTAACCCTATAGTTTTCATATCATTCCTATCCCCGATTTAGTTCGATCGTTGTCCCAGCTACAAACCTTCATATATAGCTGTTGTTTTCCATGTTGTCCCATAGTTTTCCCATCAAAACCTCCATTGCAACTTCCATATTTTCCTACATCTTCCTATATTTTCCCATGAAACCCTCCATTTCCCCATGGATTTTCCCATAGTTTTCCCATGAAGACCCTGGGATTTCCCCACCATTTTCCCCATGATTTTCCCAGCCACTCGCCACCAAGGCCAAGGGACCGCCCCATCAGAGCCATCGGCCTTCACCATGTAGTGAGGGCCTTGGAGATGGGGAAATCACCCGGGGAAGATGGGGAGTTCACCAGCAAAACTGATGAGTTCACGAGCAGAAATGGGGAGTTAACGGAGAAAGAACCAGCAAAAATGGGGAGTTCACTGGTGAAAAGTGGTATTTAAGCTACAAACATGCGGATTCAACCCGGCAGAAATCGGGAGTTGAACCAGCAAAAACCGTGCTCAAAAGAAAGAGGGTAAAGCAAGTAATCCTGGAAAAAAGGACCATGGAGTTCTTGTGCAGATCTGCAGACATAAAATTGGGTTTTAACCAACAAATTTTGCTATGTTCATCCTCTAAAAAGTTGCTATAAAGATTCCTTAAACTAGGGGCGTCGACCATTTCTTATCATGGGGATATCCCTTTTTTCTTGTTCCTTATGACAGTCATCTTCGGGGGGGTGGATCCTCAGGTAAAACCCCACCTAAATGGGACAATATCAGGACCACACTCAACCTGGAGTCACGATCAAAGGTGCATTGTCAGGTTCAACACCCCCAGCAACAAAACAAGGACCTAGAGAAATGCTCTTAGCCAGAGAAATGCTCTCAGCCGGACAGGTGCGTTTGACCCATTTCCAAAACCTCAACCAAAGGGTGAAGGGTCACAAATGTGGACTGATGATGATCTACCTTTGTGGATTCGTTCTAGATTCCTCTACTTAGATGTTGTTAAGAATTAACTAAGTGGCTAGTACCTCGGGTGTATCCCCATACATCCCAATTGCAAGGATTGATAACCTAGGTACAAACCACTTAAAGCTTCTTAAGTGTCAACATCAGAGTAGCAATGGAAACTACAATTCGTGTGTGCACCAACCAGGTTTGTCATGTACCCCTCTGGCAATCTGGTAGTCTGGAAATCTGACCTGGTAATGGAAATCCACATCTCTTTTTGCATGTCCAGAAAAGACGAATCATCCCTGAATCAGCAGTACAAAAAAGCACCTGGACCTTGGTGACTTTGGCGGGATTGATCAACTAGAAAATAATCATAGATGATTACCCTCCAGTAAACTAGTATAGCTATGGAAATCCACCATGTTTGGCTCATTTCCGCACTGGAAAACCCATGGATTTCCATAGCTATGTTAGTTTACTGGAAGGTATACAGTATGCGTACGAATTTATACCAGCAAGATTGATTTCTCGTGGCTGCATGAAACATTTCTGGTGGCTTAATAGCCATGATCAGCCCTGCGTCCATTGATACCCCGATGATTGAACCATAGGCATGTTTTTGCTCAATCCCCGTTTGTGTGTTCAAATCCAAGCAAATCATGAAACATCCAACTTGTTCATAGGAACACCCACCTATGTGCATGAAAATCAAAAAAAACATCCAGGGAAAAACTATCCTTTAGAGTCCTGAAAATCATTGAAAATCCACTGAAAAATCGTGAAGAACCGAAATTATGTGTGTATGTATATATATATATATGATTATATATATATATATATGATTATAAAATTATATGTGTATATATATATATACACACATCATATATAATATACGGTTTTCCATAGCCACTTCGATGGTTCATCCCATCCCCTCAGACGCGGCACAAGTGGTCTGCATTGCGGCCATCCTGGGAGTGTCAAAAAGATTGGCATCGGCTGGTATCTTCCCATGTAATGTTGGTAAAACAATGCCATGTTTACCACCCATGACTGGGAAGGGTTGAAATACCACCTATAAAAATTAGGTGATTTGAATGATTTAGGCGATGGTTTATGATTGTTTTACCAACATTCTTTCACAGATATGTAGTTTTTCTCTATTGTAATATATACTTGTCCCGAAAAAGATAGAAAAGTAGATTCTCACTATCTTTTGGGGGTTACGGGGCTACTATAATCCTTCGATGTACTTGACAGTCTCTAGTTAGTACTCTTAGTTGGTCGTTTCGAAATAACAAATGTATAGTGGAATCAATATATATATATATGTATGAGTTGATAGTGCAGTCTACTTGCAATGATGCAGTTGCAACCTGACCAATTAAATCCAATTAACACCGATACTGGATGTACAGCATATATTCTAGAAAACAAATCAACACTATCTAAAAGTACCTCTACACAGTATACAGGAAAATCAAGGAGCATCATCTAAGATACTCCAGGTAGACCAATAGTGGGATTAGTAACGCTGCAAGAAATAGTCCAGTTTATTGACCCGTCTAAACCCATTGAAACCGAAAACACAGTCATCACATGTTACAAACTGACCAACCCACATTCAAAAAAAAATGAAAGAAATTGTCGGCCCATTTGGATCATTTGGAATCATAGAAACCCGGTTGTTTCAGACTACCCAACGTCAACACAACGCAACACACAAAGAATCAATGCCACCCAGCTTCAATTGTTGCAGTGCCGGTGGCATCCCTGTGGGTTTACCGCTGCGCGATGTGGCCACAATGTGGTCCTGCGGGGTCGGAAACTTCTGTTGGCGGAAGTTGAGTCAGTTGAAGACTGGTTGAGAACGGGATTCCCCTAATGGATTATGAGATTCCCCGATATATTGGTTACTATAATCCCCGAACTAAGGATCAACCAGCCGAGGTTTTGAACACTGCTCAGTTATTTTGCAATTTCATCAACAATTTCATATGAAGAAACCATTTCAGACGTGCAACTTACAATTAAATTTCACAATTAGATTCACTCAACTATTAGCACCCATTGAAGTAGCCAGTTGGTTCAATAGTTTCTTAACCAATTTAATATCCAATCAGTTAGACGGGCTTTATTTCTCCATTCAGGCTAATTGTACTACTTATCTAGAATCGATAAAATCAATACTTGGATGCCCCCAACAAAACCAAAGTCTAGTACAATTTTGAAGCTTAATCAGCTGAAGTTGAATGAGGTGGTATTCCCAACAGTAATGGAAGTAGTGTGCCGTGTTTTGTTGGCCCTGAAATACAGAATCCTGGAACCCTGGCACCATTCAATGTTCAAGTATCATATCAAGTTGCTTTGTACGCCGATGTTTTCCATAAACAACAGTCATTCCATAAAACAAATGTTGTTATAGAGTGGATATAGTTGCAGTAAATGGTTACCAAAGCAAAACAACGGGTATATTCCCACTAGACCCCACAAACAGTTGCTCATATTCTATTAATCCCACAAAAAATCCAGTGAAACACCATTAAATAGGTGCCAATAGGTAAATCATCATAAATAATCCTATGGACCATGTTTCATAGCTAAGTGAAATATTCAGAGGGTACCTTAGATTCCATTCACATCCGAACTGAAGCAAACATATTCCTATTGAATCATTATAAATCATCTATTGATAGGTAAATCATCTGTAACTATCCCATGCAACAACCACCAAAAAGTTGGTCATATTCCATCAATTCCACAAAAAAACAATGAAACACTATGAAAAATATCCTTTCTTAATAGGTGAATGATCTATAAATCATCTATATTTTTCATCCTAGATAGGTAAATCAAGCGTAAAATTCTGTAGATCTCCCATTTTCAACAGTCCCATGTCGCCTTGCCGGCGATGGCCAACTCATTGGCCGCCAGCATGCCCAAGCCACCCAGGCCTGGGGCGAGTCACAGGGATGGCACGGATGGCACGGAGTCTCTCAGGATGGGATATGGTCTTAGTGGAATGAATATCATAGAATATCATGGAATATCATGGGATATCATGGGATATGGATAGATATTCAGAATGGGTTTTTTTTTACTAGTGGGACTTATTTGGATGTCTCAATGAAATCATGGGATATATGTATATATATATATACTAATATAGAACCAAGCTGATGTTGCAAATGTTCCCATATGGCATGGAATTTGGGACCTCTTAATGGAATAATATGGAATATCATGAAATATGTATGTGTATATATATATGTGTGTGAGTCGAATATTCTGGGAGACACAGCGGAATGTGATGGGACACAATATCATTATCATGCACTTCATACTATAGTATGATGAATTGGATTTACACACTTATTTTGGTACGTCACCATGGGATAATATTTACATATGTATGAGTGTGTAGACTTAGTATTCGTTCATGGGATATTGGGACATTCAAGTAATGATGCCATTAGAGGGAATACCCAATGCCATGACATTTATATAGCGGCATATTGGGATCTTGGTATATCGGCATGATGTAAAGTGCTCAGGAGTAGTTCCATAGCTTCATACAAATGCACAAGTCTATTGGGAATACAATGTGTGAAACGTCGCATAGACTTCTGCATCTGCAAATGAACATAACTATACATATACATGTGTGTGTGCCCCCGTGTCTACACGTGAATGTATATATTTGTATATCTATATGTATGTGCATCTGTATATATATGTATATGATTGTATGTGTGTGTGTGTGTCTACTGTGTGTGTGTGTGACATGTGATATGCACCTTCATGCGTATGTACATGTGATATGTACATGCATGTGCATGTATCATACCACACCTGCACATCCCAATTCCAAAGCAGTGAGTGGTTTATGACCCATTTGTCACTGAGGATATTCCATCCACAACCAGGTTATAACATGGATACTACCCTCAAAAACTATTCCTTGGAACGGGGATTACCTATACGTGTATTCCATGTATGACCGGTATGTATCATGGTGACACTCCTGTGTCCTCAAACGTGCCTAGCTGGAACATCCCCGCCAAAAATGGAGGTTTATGGCTTGGAAATCATCTAAGAAAGGGAGATTTTCCAGCAAGCCATGTTTGATTAGCGGATGGGATCACCCTTAAAAACGACTCCTCAGATGCATATCCAGCCATAGATCACCCATGACAGGACAAGATGTTGGGCCTCCCGTAATCAACGCCATCGCCTCGCAGGGTCTTTCAAAAACAACCCACTGGTTGCCGCTGCTAGGTGCTACTCGGACTGCCGAGTAGAATGGGTTACAGAATCAACATACCTGCAGCTGGACCATGGAAATTCCATTCTAGATTCTAGCAGTTCTACGCATGTCATTTTTCTGAGCAATGAACATCTTCGTGACACGGATGTTCTGTCGTTGGAAATGGCGGAGAAGCACATAAGTTAGAGATGAGCGAATGGTTCGAATAGGTGTGATTCCCACATGTTGATCCGTTTCACTGGCCATTCTAAGATTCTAAGCGATCTGTATTTATGAAACACATGTCCATTCCCAGCTAGTGAGCAAAGGACAAGTAAAATATGTGTTGATATCTCCAAAAATGATCAATCAAATAGTTGGTCTTGTCTTTGAATGATTATTCTTACAACCAAATACAGTTCGACATAGTTTGACCCATACGTCAATCATCATTTCCGGATCGAATCCCACTTCTGTAGTGAATACACTCTGGTAATTTAACATAACTATGGAAAATCCCTGTTTATAATAGGTATGGCATGAATAAATGTGCATGTTTCCACAGCTGTGTTAAACTACCAGAGTTTATCAACACTTGTTTGACATACGGATGACCACTTGGTCCGATGAGTTTCTCATGGCTCTGCATGGGTGTTTCCTACAAAATTTTGGCTACCCCAAATCATCCAAGTCATTTTCATGACCACATTCATGAGTATTCAACCATGGTGACGACTAGGGATCCCCCATATTAGAAACACCCCATTTTTTTAGGGCTCGGATTCTGGAGTTCCAATCACCAGCTGGATGAAGTCCTCCCAATCTCTCCGTGGCATGATGTGTCCATTGATGAATTTGCATCCCATCATCTTCAGTGGTTCATCCACTCCTATTTGTTGGATGATACATGTGATAGATACCCTCTGGTTATTTAACATTTCGCCATGGAAAACCACCATCTCTAATAGGAAATCACCATGGTTATCATCGAACTTTCTATGGGCCATGGCTTCCATGGCGAACTGTTGGTCATAACCACAGGGTATGATTTTTTTTGACCCAGTCTTGGTGGGAAATGACGCCATCTTCACTGGAGAATTGATTGTTGCACCGAAAGATTGCTCTCCGAACAGGGGTTGCAAATGGTGGTTTCCTAAAATGGGGGGTACCCCCAAATCATCCATTTTAATAGGAATTTCCCTTATAAACCATCCATTTTTGGGTACCCCCATTTTAGGAAACCCCCAAATGGTGTCCTAATTTTTCACATCACCCAACTAGTGGGGATCAAAAATCTCCAACGGATACGTGTTCAAGTCATGTGAAAGAAATCCCCAAAGCAGGACATTTACCAACCTATGTTGATTTTGTATAGTCAAACATGGCTGGTAAATCTCCTGCAAAAGAAGTGATGTAAAGCTTGGACAAATCATCAGTGGCAGTGGGATGTGAAAGAAATCCCAGCATTTACACGGCATTTATGGGTGATTTTTCCTACTAAGACCTCCATTTACACGGCCACGTATAGGCGATTTACAGGATGATCAAATAATGATGATCATTCAAACCTACCTTCGTGAATGATCTGGTAAGGGTGGGTGTTTGTCGATTTTTTTTTCAAAACGATGGTTTTGCCTACTAAAAATTACCAATTTGGGGTGATTTTGGGATCCCCCATTCGACCCAGATACTTCATCAATTTGCAGAAAACCGGGCTGAAATTTTCGATTGTTTCCTTTAGATTTCCCCAAGAACACCAAGCCATTCGCTTCTTTATCAGTGATTCTCCAAGAAACTTCAGTAGATTTGGCGTGATTTGGAACTATGATTTCTTGTACCCTCTGGTAATTTCACAGTTTGCTATTGAAAATGGCCCTAGAAATAGTTGATTTACCTATTGTCAATGGTGAGTTTCCATAGCTTTTTGTATGTGCACCAGAGGACCGACCTCGGGCGCGCCAGGGATGGCTCCGGAGTGGCAACTTCAGCTCAGCTCACGGCTTGGACCCAGGTTTGGCGGCGGAGGTTTGGCGCTATGAAAGATATCCAGTTGTGGTATTGGTTATGGTAGGTTTAACCGCTAAACTATGGTGCGAAACGACGGGAAAATGGGTGGTTGAACCAACTCACGTGAGAAAAACAATAAATTCTATACTTGGAACTGCAGGCGAGGGGTTATTAATGGGTACAAACATGGGATTTGGACCTAAGTTTGGATCTGGCGCCCCTACAACTGTTGGGATGCACCCTTCACTGTGCCAGCTATGGCCAGCATGGCAATCCCCAAAAAGATGGAGACGATGGGAACCTGGAACCTATATTTATATCATCCTGGAAACACAGCTATCTATCTTTTTTGGGGCGTGCTATGAATATCTTCCCTATGGCCCATGCTATCCCCAAATATAGAAGTGTATATATACATATATCATCACGATGATAATGACATCACATTGTATGGGATCTTCATATATTAATGGGATATATTCATCAATGGGATACTTTATTGGTTTAACTTGGACCAAGTAGGGTGAATGTATCCCATGCCCATTATCTATAAAGCCTACTTATTGGACTTAGAAACCAACTTAGCGAGGGGCTTGTTCCAATTGCCATGTTTGATGACCAAACGGGGTCCCACATTCATATTCCATTCATCATCAAGATCATCCATCAAGATGTATCCCCATCAATATTCCATTCACATCCCATCCATATCCCCATGTTTATTGGTAACTGTATCCAACCATCAACCAACTATCCCCATCATATCCTACTTATGGTTGACTTTAGATTCCAATTATCCATAATTGTCCTATTGGTGCTTGTATCAATATTGTATTCATTATTATCCCACTATATCCCTGTTTATTGTTGGTTCAACACCCGTTGAATATCATTAAAACCACCATTCAATCCCATTAGATCCACATGAAATATCCCAATTGATATCCCACTGAAAAACACATTCCAGGAGTGTCTTGGTTTGTGTATCCCTCCAGGATTAAGTAAAACCTATTCCAGTACCCTCTGGTAATTTAACATAGCTATTGAAAATCCCTACTTTCATAGGTAAATCCACTATAAATGGGCCATTTTCAATAGCCATGTTAAAGTTGTTTTTCACTGCTTTTCTAGCTTTTGCAGGCTTACCATTGATCCATTTGCTTGTCCAACTATTGACTATTGATGGTCTCATTTTCAGAATGATATCCATCACAAAGCCAACTACCACGAGCCATGTATCTCCACACTCATCATTATCCCCACGAAAAATGGATTAACATTTGTGGAAAATTTCACTCTATATCATAGAAAAAATCCCAATTGTCCACAATAGATCCACATTACCATCTGGTAAATTAACATGGACCCTGGCAGATAGGGATTGGAAGATTAGTTTCCTCTGAAAATAGCTATTCTCAGGGTCTATGTTAATATACCAGAGGGTATATCCTCAATATCATCCCATTCCCCCATTCCCTGGTTATTAATGGATGATTATTACTGGTTATTAATGGATGATTATTACTGGTTATTAATGGATGATTATTACTGGTTATTAATGGGATGATTATTATATAATGATATCCTGAATATCTCACTTTATCCCATCATCTTGGCTTCTCCGGCCTCCTCCGCATTGCGCCTATCGGACCTATCGCGTCCCAGCGGTGCCGAGGAGCCCTGCGGTGAGCCGAGGCGGCGATTTTTTGGTGGCCGGGGGTCAGCAGCGAAAATGGCGGGTTTAGGTGGGGTTTATGTGGGAATTCTATGGAATGATATGGTTTTTAGGATGTTTTAGGTGTGTTTTCTGTGGTTTCTTAGGGTCCGAAAATGGAGGTGTTTGATCATTTGGATGATCCAAACATGGATGCAATTACCAAAAGCACATGGATTTCAGCACCAGCAAAATTGTGATTTAACTTGCAGAACTTGGAGATTCAATGTTCATTTATTTCGAAATAAAATTCCAATGTATCATGAAAATCCGCCCACATCCACCGGAGGATTTCAGGCCTCGCGTTGCAGGACGGTTCTCTCGTGCCAAATCGCTTCCCACTTCTCCTGCAGACTTCTCGGGCGCAGGACGCTGAAGCAGGGTGGATGGGTCGAAGTCTTGAGATGGGAATCACCCTCGGAACATCCACCATTTATAGATGAGTTTCCCATTGAAAAATATTCATTATTTCGGAGATGTTCCAGCTGGTCACGTTTGATTACAGAGGGTAAATATGCTGGTTTTCTCACCCACAAACATGGCCTTTCAACCAGCGGAAATCATGAACGGATTGCGACATGATCTGACTATCACACTATCACCAGCAGGGCTGAATAAAAGTTGCACCCACCTGACCTTATCCAACTTTAGTTTTTAACTACCACAACTAGAGGCCCATCATCATCATCATGATCCCAGGTTGCGGTTTGGGGTTTGGTCTTCAATCCAAACAAGGTTTTGCCATGAGGGTATGGGTCAAAATGACCAACCCCGAAGAAAATGAATGATACAAGGTTTTGAAAACCAAATAAGCATGGCCTTGGTATAATACCAAAGGCATTGAATGGAAAAAAAAGACAAGCCCAACCACCTGCCTAGGGACTCCAAGTACTCCGGTTCTCGAAGAGTAATCAGGTTCTTTGTTGTCTTGGTGTTTGTTTGATACTCTGCTGATAGTTTAACTTTTAGTGGGATGTGTGGTGCTAAATAAATATTTATATAACTATGTATATAAATATATATATGTGTGTGTGTGTTTGTCTTATACATGTCTTGGATTACGAAGTGGTATCAACCCAAAACAGCGCCATATGAAGGTGTACGGCTAAACACCATCCAGAGCCGCAATTTGGTAAACCCAAAGCCATGAACTATCCCCAATGTCACCAGGAACGGGTGGTGTTCCTACCATACAAACCTTCCAAGGTTTGTCGATGAGTTTGTGGCATTGGGTTTACCACATGATCATCCACGATCCCCATCTGCCCTCCGGCAATCAAACGTGGCTTGCTGGAAAATCATCCATTTAGTTCGATGATTTTCCCAGCTACAAACCTCCAGAAATATAGCGGATTTTTCCAGCTTGCCATGTTTGAGAACACCAGAGGGTAGAATATCCCATGGATATCTACATAGTTCTAGGGATTTTATCTTAATTTGTCGTGGCAATTACCACACCATCCATTATCCTCATCTACTACCCTCTGGTAAACTAACATAACTATGGAACATCACCATTTTTCATGGGAAAATCCACTATAAATGACCATTTTCAATAGTTATGTTAGTTTACCAGAGGGAAACCATGCCTAACCTATGGTCTCCCTATGGGATGCTCATCTCCTCGGCATCTCGGTCTGGAAGAACTTTGAAATCCTCATCGAAAGCACCTCAGACGATGCCCATAAAATGCCAGGAAATATGGAATCGAATTGTTCGATGAATTTTGGATAAATGATTTTTTGGACCCATTTGTTGAGGATGAATTCAAATTGCTTCTGAATTCGATCCATCTTGTGAAAACTTCAACATCTGGAAGTTGGAGGGGACCGCCGAAGCATGTGCATGAAAAAGTAGGCCCCAAGTTGTGCGCGTTGCAAGTCGAGGGCAAGTCCAGGTTGGTCATTTCGGGGGGTGAGTTCCCAAGGAAACGGAAGAAAACCATTTTGAAATGCCACCAGAGACTGGCAGGGGGATGAACCTCCTGCCAAACGTCAGTTTGTTGCGTGAAATCAGGGACCCCTGTTTGATTTTCAAAACCATTGCCATATAGAGGTTTCCTAAAATCGGGGTACCCCCAAATCATCCATTTATAGATCGGATTTTCCATTATAAACCATCCATTTTTGGGTACCCCCATTTTAGGAAACCCCCATAATGTACATGAAGCATCATCTGCAGTGACGTTGGGGAGTGCGGTCGCTCTTCTTTTTTCACCATGGTTATTTCGTCACCGAAAACGAGCAACCAGCAACCTATGCAGAATGGGCGACATCGCAGATCTCCCCTTCGCTGGGAAATCCCTTAACTAAATGGAGCTTTATAGCTGCGAAAATGATCTATGACAGGACTGGGGAATTTTACATTGCCATGGGCCATGTGTGATTCCCGGACGGTAATTATCTCAACCTCTACCATCAGTGGATTCCGTTTACCAATCATCAAAAGACTTCCAGATGGAACGGATGGTTGTACACTTCACAGACACGACTGCGGATACTGCAGTCTATTTGTACCGTAAGACATCCCAGTTAGCCTTCTGTAATCCGACATTACAGCCAGTGACGAAAATGATCATGTCGAATGGGAAAAAATCAAGCTTACAAAGTATGTAGAATCAGGTATATATATATATATAGAACTGTAGAACTATATACCCTCCGGTAATCAAACATGGCTTGCTGGAAAATCCATCATCTCTACTTGATCTTCCCAGCTAGAAACCTCCATTTTTGATGGGGATGTCCGCATCCACCTGGCTCTAAGGCTCCCCACGAGCTAGGCCCCAACTGCCTCGCGCCACCTGGAGACCGAGGGGTTAGGGAGGCTTCCGTGTTTTTTTGGGGGGAGAAAAATCAACGATTTTAGGAGTATATTATAGGATATACAGCAAGTAACGATAAGTTTTCCTAAAATTGGGGTACCCCCCAAATCATCAGTTTTAGTTGATAGGATTTTCCTTTTTCAATAAACCCATATAAACCATCCATTTTTGGAGAAATCCCCAGGCATCTGTCAGACTCCGCACGCCTCAGACATCAACTGATCGGAGCTCCACACGGCGTGGCCCTGGCCCAAGCATTTTGGACGATGGGTTTGGACGGTTTTAACCAACGGTATAGTAGAGGGTATATATCATGGGTATATCAAAGGTTCAAAATGCGAATACCAGTAGTACCGCACAAGGCGCTGGCGGAAGTTTCAAAAATAGAAAACCTATAGGAGAGTTTGGCTGTGAATCATGGATGGCAGAGCGAACCCACCTTCGATAATTGGTATATTAGCCATGATTACCATTACTATACCAATTATTCATGGATACATTAACTATTAATCACCATTATCAACCACTGGCTGCCATTAACCATTACTAATCGCCATTGTTGACCATTGTTGACCACTATTAACCATGGACTGTTGGTGTACTTTTAATGGGTTAATCATCATCAATCATTCATTCAACGATGGTTAATCCCATGATAATTCCATGATTTACAGTGTTTCACAGTTACGAATAGTTACCAACTGCACCTTTTTAGCTGTGTTGAATGGCCAGAAGGTATTTCATATCATATCCAAATGTTGAATGTTTAAGACCCATGTTTGGTGGTGAAACCCTACCGGTTCACAAGCAACACGAAGGCCCCCCCCAGTGGTAAATGGGTTTGTGTTTACCCTATCTACCCTCTGGTGAACTAACATAGCTATTGAAAATGGCTATTTATAGTGGATTTTCCCATGAAAAATTGTGATTTTCCATAGCTATGTTAGTTTACCAGAGGGTATAGTGATATGTAGCTACCATGAATCCAATCCTCTGCCTAGTTATGTTTACCAACGGAAACCCATCGCTTTGGGGGCCCCGTTCTGCACGGAAAATATGTGTGAAATGTGGAATGGGGATCACTGGCATTTCCACAATCCCCCCCATGGGCTATAGCAATGGGGGATACATCGGGAATCACCACCTTGAACAATTGGAGTGTGTGTTTGAAATACGGTGGTTATATCATGTCATATGCCTACGATATATCAGAACCATATCCCCATGCTGCAAACCCAGTTATGGACCAAAACAAAGCTGACATTGAACCACTATCATCATGCTTTGGTCAAAATCCCTCAAAATCCAGCATTTTCCGGTGATCTTCAAATATGTTCAACATTGATGCCATGGGTATACCACTAACTCTAGATCTACCACAGATTCAATCGTCGACCTACTGAACTAGACCAACTGTGGTAAAGCCAACAATCAACCATCCCCAATGTTGCTCTATGAAATTGGGCACCCTCTGGTAACATAACTATGGAAAATCACCAATTTGAATGGGAAAATCAACTATAAATAGCCATTTTCAATAGCTACATTAAATTACCAGAGGGTATACCCCCATAGAATTGGGCATTCCAGACCCGCACAGGCACCTGGAAGACTGTGGCGCTCTGAAGCGAGAGGTTCTCTTCTCGAGCTAGAACCTGGAACCGAAGCTCATCCGAACCGAACCGAACCATGGAGAGCTGTGTTAGATATTGAGGATATGTTGGGATAATATTGGGATACAACTGATATAACTAACATAAACTAACATAATCTATATGATGTTATGATCTTTTATGGGTTTGTCGGATATCTGCTGAGGGTTAAAAACCATTCCCCCAATGGTCTATCATCATTTTACCGTTGAACCTAGCCAGAACTGGGGGGTGTACACCATTTTTAGACGCACCCAAATGGAGTTAGCCATTGGAAAGCTAGAGGATTTTCTACCATTTTCAGCCTTTGCCTGTCAATGAACATGTGGGAAATCCACCGTTGATTTTCATGATTTCCTGGGGAAACGACCGGTTTTTCATATATATGTCTGCTTACCCTGGGGTTCATATCTCAAGTTTCAGGCCATCTTTGGGGATTTGTTGCAGAAGCCAACCACACCATCTTTCACCTTAGATTAGGTGCCTCTCTGTAAAAGTAGCAAAAGAGTGCAAAAGTTGAGATTCAATTACTTCAGGGTGCTTTCAACCCATACAAGTATTATTCATGGGGGGGTCATCATCTGGACATAACCCAATGACAAATGGCATCCCAGCAGGAAACCAAAGAAACATCGCTTGACTTAACCAAAGAATTGACCATTCAGAATTGGTCGAATGGAGATTCAATCAGCACTTACGAAGTGGTGTCCTAGTTCTTTGGTTGCTTTATCATTTGGTTAAATAGTATGGTAGATACCTCTTTGATTCATGGATATCAATGGGCTGTATAATTGTATAACCCAAGAAACATCACTTGGGAACACCACCCCGGTGCACGAAATGGGCTTCTGCCCACGGCTTCCCGAAAACACGAGCCGCACCAAGCGCGGCGTTTTTGCATAGCGAAACGTTGGTTCTGATCGGAGTCTCTGCCGTGTCACTTCGGACGGCTCAGGGCACTGGTGGAAGGTACACCCGAATTTTTGACCATGCCGAATAGATTGATTTGAGGATCCCCTTCCTAGGTTTAACACACTTAGTGGGAAAAATAAGGTGTATCCATTCAGCTGATGTGCAACCCTCTGATCAGCTAATCCCAAAAAAGGCTAAAAATCCAAACATGTGGCTATGTACTGCTACAATCCATTCAGATCCTTTGCCTTTGGAAGCAATGCATGTCCACGCCCTTTGCGGCTTAATACGACCAATGAGATAGGTCCAGGAAAACCCATCCTTGGAACCTATTTCGAGTGTGTAAAACTATGTCTATCTATTTGAGGACCGCCAGTTGAACTTAGAATCAAGGTCTTCAAAAATAGTGCAGCTTTTGGGGAGTTTAAAACGATTGAATGTAATCTCTTTCCTTATAAAAGACTCGGCAAATATTGTGGTAAACCCAATCAAAACCCCCCAAGTTGGGGATGGCTTCTACCACCCATGGCAAGTCTTTGGGATGGAAACTTTATGCTTTGGGTTCAAGAAAACACATCCCATACCAATCCCATAGTTTCCCATAATTGCCCCGTATTTATTCTCATAATAATCCACAATAATCCCAGCCATGACTTGAAGGTGCGTTCGATATTTGTTCACCAAATCAGACTCGGAGGTGTACCACACACCAGGTACGTTCTATCTACTCGTCGAACAACTCGTAGCTTTCACGAGCCGCGCTCTTCCAGCCAAAGCTGGTGAGTTTGAACCACAAATCCGAACAAGAAAAAAGGTTTGTGTAGCTGTTTGGGAGGATTGAACAAGTTTGATCATTAAAAGTATGCAAAAATCGATATCTCTCACTGGCTTGAAATAAACCCATCATTTCGGAGTGGTCAAAAAAAAGGCAACTTGGATCCACAAATGGCACCTGGAGCTGCAATGTTTTGCCCAAGCAACCCACTGCAAAAGTTGAAACATGGCTTCTGGAAACATCGCTGCTGGAGCCTTCATCAGAATCCAAAACAGTCTTAATCACCATTTTATAGCTAGTTAAATCATCAGAAGTCATTGAATGGGCTGATTCTCCATAGCTATGTTCAATAACCAGAGGGTATAACAACCTTCCATCTCTCTCAATGAGTGGGAAAAATGGGTCAAACATGGGGTACCATTTTACTAGACCACGAAAGGCTGGTCAAACGTGGAAAATCCATCGGGAAACCCTAGGAAAACGATCTACTTTCATGGTGGGTAAACTCCACATCTAGGTGAACGTTTACAGCAGAGTAAACCCAGCAGTCAACAATATACCTGATTCCATCATTTGGAGGTCTTCCATACCTGCACAGCATGGAGATTCTGATTAGGTTTACTATATCAATACGATTATTGGCTGTTTCAGCAAAGCTTGGAGCTTTCTTCTTGACCAGACCATACTCAAAAACTTACATGTCTTACCCTCCAGTCATTTCACATAGATATTGAAATTGTGTTTTCTGGTAAAATATCTCTATAAATGGTGCATTGTCCATCTCTTTGTGTAACTTGTATATATATATATATATATACGTATATATATACGTATATATATATATATACATATATATATACATATATATATATACGTATATATATATATATCCATGTTAATCTGCTGGAGAGTAATCATATTTTGATCTCCTTAAAGCTAAAGGAATCTCGAACTGCTCAGTCGCCATGCAGGCCCTTCAACAGGCGAGCAAACCAAGCTAGTGTAGGTATATAAATTGATCGCCACCTATCGGAGGGAAATTGGTGATGTTACATATTTGTTTTGTTGAATTTACCACCCCAAGAGAACCTGGGCTGTTGGGAGCCTGATCAATATCACCTCAATTGCGGACAATTCAATTTCTGGTAAACCCCCAAACCCTCCCAAAAAGTGAAGTTGCAAGTCTTGGGAGCCTATATTCACCCTAGATTCGCGGTCTTCACGTTTATCGAAGCTCCAACCGCTCAGTCTCCAACTATTTACAAACCTCACCTGGCCTTATTGAAGTTTCCAATCCATGGGGGTACCCCTAGTTATCATCTATATTTAGGGAATTTCCATTAAATAAACCATCCAGCTATTAGGGTACCCCCACAAGTCGGTGCCCCCCAAGTTGTAAGTTGCTTTATAAACCATGGTAAGTACAGATATATCATGATATATCTACCATAAATTATAAACCAACTTAGCTAATTGTGCTAACTATGGGGCACCACCTTGCATGACTTGGGAAACCCCCTATGGCCTCAGTTCGTTGACGACGACCTCATCGGTGAAGTCCTCGTCGTCGTTGCTGTCGTCATCTTCGCCCCCGCAGGGCGAGCATCGGTCGCGGCGGCAGCTGCGACAGAACGCCGACGCCGGCTTTGTGGGACAGATGTAGAAGCAATTCCTCAACGCGCACGAGGCCGAGGCCAGGGGAAAAAAAAACCAAGGTGCTGGGGGGTGGGAGAAAAGTGCCTGAGTTCATCGGCCAAAAATGGGATTTCGAGTTGTCTTAGCTACGAAACCATCATTTTCAATTACGAAACCACTATGTTTCATGGTTTAACCATAAATAAAAACCCCACCATGTTGTTCACCCGCCGGTCACCAACCAGTGTTCAACTCTGCCCAGCGTCGACAGAGCGCAATCGAGTTGCGCTCCAAAGCAGCCTGCGCAGTGCCCGCGGAGTCCTGGAAAATCTGCAGAGGCTGGTCATCACAAATTATCCTCTTGTTATTTAACATAGCTATTGAAAATGGCCCATTTATAGATATTGATAATAGTGGATTTACCTATGAAAATAGGGATTTTCAATTGCTATGTGAAATTACCAGAGGGTATACTTTTATCTATGTGGATATGGGCCAAAACCCTGGTACCCTAGGTACCGTACTAATTGCTGGTTAATGGATGATTGTTCCCCAAAATATGATGCTACTAATAGGTTGTGACCCATCTACATATAGCTAGTGGGATATCAAATAATCCATCTGTGTAGTCATCGAAATGAAAAATATGTTGTATAGGAATCACCATTCTATAGAGTATCTAATGGGATATAACGTGTAATTTCAATTAATTTCATATCTATAATGGGATTTGAAATCCTCTATCTTCATTAAATGATGGGCAAATATCTATATGATCTACAATTCTATAGTCATCCATAAATGATACCATCTGGTTATTTGTGACTTAGCTATGGAAAATTGCCCACTCATATATAGACGATTGATGATGATTTGCGGATTAAAAGAAATGGATTGGCCATAGCTATATCGATACATTCGACCCATTCTTCCACCGAAAGCAGCTCCTTCTACCTGTTCCATCAAGCAAGTGACCCCGCAATCGGCTCGTGCACGGCCCTGATCGACAGAAGAAATGCCCTTCTGGTGATGATAAACCGTTGGAGTTTGGAAGTTTCCAAACATGTTCAGGGACTTGGGGGTGCAATTGGCGTTATTACTAGGTACAACCAGGTTACCATGGGTTTAAATGATTTAAACCTCGAATGAGCTAAGATATCAACCCTACAACTATGGTTATGTAACCATGCAAAATTAGCGGAACTGCATCCCCAAGAATACTCCCAACCTTACAATATTGGTTCATATCCCTATGAAGTCCCAATTATATCCTTCCCTGGAGCCCCAAATCATCCAAGTCATGAATGACCATGACTTAGTATTGAAACAACCATGGTGACGTGGGAATCTTCCATTTTAAGAAACCCCCAAGCCATTGATATTGGTTATATTATGTTATATTAGTTCTAAACCATTGATAAGCCCAGTTCACCTATCTGAGTTGACCAAATTTCAGGTAGGTCGCACCACTGACCATTTTGGCCTTGGGCTGCGATCGGCATCGTCGGCCGCAGAGGGCAAAGGCACGGGCGTGGTATTTGCAGTTTTCTTCCATCGCCGGGTCAGATGCTACCTGAGAAGCACAACACCAGGGGTCTGCTGAGCTTTTTTTGAAGCAGCAAATTCAAAAACACTATATAACAGTGTGAAAACTGATTTTTGGGATTTTCATTGGGATACACTTGGATTTAATGGGATTTAACTAAGATTCAATTGGATTTACTGGGATATTTCTCTCAGTCGCGTGGCTAACTTGGTAGTTCATCTGATTCAAAATGGACCGATGACCGGGCCTATCACCTACTTACCACATAGGCTCAACCAAGTTGTTGCTGCAACTGCTAGGCTGGATGTTTCTGCGATCCACCATCGGGAATTTGTCGAGAGGTATCCTTTTTTCTGGTGGTTTGCCCATGATTGTGCTTGAAATATCTTGAAAGCATGTAATTTACGTGGCAAACCCACCAATAATCTTATCCGTTACCCCAGTTACCCAATAGGTTACAATGTTGTGGGATGACAGCATACCCAAAGAAGGGGTTGGTTTTTTGGGGAAGATTACCACATTATTCCAATTATCCACATTTGGTCAAAACAATCATATGCCACTGATGTTGGGCTCTTTCAGCATCATACCCCTTTACGAGAAACTTTATTCGCTTCTGCACCCCCATTGGGGAGACTCTTCACGCAGGCTGTTTGGCAGGTAAAGACTATCTCGCCCACCGTTAGGGACCCCGCTTTCTTCACTGAAGCCCTTACTTCTTGCCGTCAAAGCCCCCACGTCCCCAATGTCGGTGCATGATCTCTTGCGTTTGCTGGCTAAGTGTCACAGTCCTATTGGGCAAACATCCTTTTTTGATTGTAGTCATACATCATCATACATCAAATATCCATGTTCTCACCTTCTTTTTGATTTGTGGTAAACTCACATTGGTTTACGGCAAAATCCAACCCTTCTTGGCCAAACCTGTTAGGACTGAACTCACCCCAACCTCCGATGTGTTTTCTTCGGAAGACACCCCCCACATTCGACCATTTGAATCCATTTGGGATGCTTAAAATCCCCCCATGTTCAATCTGAATCGGTTGAATCCCAACAAATCCCAACAAATGCAGATAAATTAGAATCATTCACTACCCTGAAATGAAGTCATTTTTGGATAGCTACTCCTTACTCCCCATCATTCCCCTGATGTCTTAGTGAGGTCAAATACCCCGATGAAGTTGTCAAATCCCAAGGTTCAACTCTGAAATAGATTAAAAACATCGTCAAATCCCAAATCCCCATGAACCTATGAAAACATGGGAAATAGGTGGAAATAGTATCCCCATTGAAAAAAACATGGAATTTCCATGTTTTTGGCCGAAACCATTCAGATCTTTCGCAAACAATCACACCAATCGCCGCCATGGCCACACATGACGTCAGCGCAGCCATCGCCACGAGAAACGCCGCGAGGCGCGCCATGACGCCTGGGAAATCTCTGGATCTCATGGGATTTCACCAAGAAACATGGTGAGGTGAACAACAAACATTGATATTTTCTGGGACATAAGTCATCATATTCATAATATGTTGATATATCAACATACAAAAAAAGCCTGGTTTTTTGTGTATTGATATGTCCCGACCTATTGGGGATAGGTAACAATGTTAACCAGCAAGAATGGGGATTTAGTGGGGCTTCATGGGATTAAGCATTCAATGACTGGAAGGGATGCCTGGCAGGGAATTCTATGTTTTATCCATTACTAAATCGGAGATTGATACTGTCATGTAATATTAGAAGTTGTGGTCAGTATGACTAGTCAGTTAATGGTCAGTTTTGATAATTCCAATATCAATGGTCAGATAAAATCAAATAATATTGACTATTCAATATCATGATACTGACCATGATTGGATTGAAATCTTTACATCCTGTTCGTCTTATTCCAAATTTGTGCAAGATTTCCTGGTGGAGGCAATTACCAACGTATTCAACCAGGACCTTAAAACAATGCCATAAACCACCCATGACTGGGAATGGTTTAGTTTATACCACCTATATATGGTGAGTCATTGGGGATGGTCCACCTACAATGAAACTGGGGATGGTCAAATTGACCCTCTGGTTCTTTAACATAGCCATGGAAAATGGTTCATTTTGGATGATTTTCCCAGCTATAAACCTCCATTTACAGGGGATTTTCCATGGCTATGTTAAATAACCAGAGTGTATGTTTATACCACCATGATTCCAAATGTCGGTTTGACCGGTTGATTTTTAGCTTCGATGGGCTTTCCTGAGTTCACTGCTAGGAAAAGTGGATGAGTGCACCCCTGAAACAACATCACACACTGGAGGAGTAAATGGGTACATAACCACGCTTATTAGGGGTTAGAGTATATCATATTATCCCAATTTCTAGGAGTTGATACTATAGTTCTACCCATTGTATAAATACCAACTGCACCACCAAGTATAGGAGTTAATTTATTCTAACACCATTTTAGTTGGAAAAAACATGCAAAGCCTTTAAGTTCCAATCATTCACCCATTGTTCAGCAGTTAGACCCATCATCAACGAACCATGCCCATCGAACCGGCGGCTGCACCTTGACGTACCGTGGCTCACGGGTGATTGAGCCACTGAGATCAAAGATCCAGCAGGAATCGTAGCTGCTGATTTAACCACCAAAAATCAACCATCAACTATGGGTTTACTACGTCACTATAGTTGTATAGATATAGCTACTGTAACTATGCTTCTTCTATAGTACGATACTTGTATAGATATAGCTACTGTATAGTACAGTAAGCTTGACTAAATTTATATACTATTCCAAGCCATTTGGGTGTGTCTGAAAATGCTGAATACCTCAAAAATGGCAATTTGAAAAGGGAGACATGATGATACACCACTAGATTTAGGGGGACTATGTTTTCAGACAAAACCCGTGTAAAATTATATTGTGGTAAACCCAATAAGAAACCTCCAATTCTAGAGGCTTTATGCCACCCATTTCTGGCGATATTGGGGACGGTTTGTCATTGGGTTTAGCAACACTACAGTCAATACAAGTTGAAGCCCCCAAACGATGGCTAAGTTGACGCACATACCTTGCTTGCTGTTGGGGATAAGGGGAATATAACTCTAGTTGATGGATTTATGAAGCAACTTGTGGCTGCAGGGGCATCACCTTTTATAAAATGTTTGGAAATGGTGCCATGTTATAAGCAACTTATGTGGAATGTACTCAAGTTGTACATGGATTCTTGACCACCAACTAGCTATATCCAATTATATATAGTCCCATTAATTGTTGGTTGAATCAATGGAATTTCAGGACAATAGAATGCGGTACTGCACCATATAAAGCCATATTTTGTGGGGATATTCCCTAAACCATAGCCCTTACATATGCCTTATGTATGATAGGTACTTCCAATTTAGGTACAGTTGGTAATCGTAAGTCCCCGATTCGTGGATTATCCCACTTACTAAGTGGGTTATATCCCCACTTCCTAACCACTTACATTACGTAGGATATTCCAAGTATATTCCATTGATCTTCCCAATATTGTTGTATTGTACCCTCCTTATCTTTCCATGATATTCCAATGATTGATTTATCATTACTATATCAAGACATATCAAGTATATTCCAATGACATTCCAATGATATTCCATTGATATGTTCCAATGATTCTATTCCAATGATGCCCTCTGGTAAACTAACATAACTATGGAAAATCACCATGCTATTAATGGGAAAATCCACTATTTCTATGGCCATTTTCTATAGCTATGTTGGTTTACCAGAGGGTACATATATTATCCACCCATTTAATTCTGTATTCCCATTATGTTCCCATAGTTAATCTATATTCTCATGACAATCCGAATATTGTTATATGATCTTCCCCTTCTTTGGGAAATCTCCGTTCTATCCAGCTCCGCCTGAAACGCCCCGCCTGCACCACGTCGCGCAGCTCCCCAAAGAGGGCCTCGGTGGACCCACCTGGCGCGTCGACTCGTGGTGGATACGATCCGTGGTTCTACCATGGAAAATGAGGCAACCATAATTTGGAAAATAATGGTTACATGAATAATATGGATGGTTATTCCCCCAAATATGGTAATAATGGTCTATATGGAAAATAGATTTGGGGATGGCTCAAAGCCTATGAAATTACCATATGATTGGGGGAATAACCATCCATCAACCAGCTATTTAGGGCCCTAGTGTACCAGGGCTTTGACCCACCCCCATTTCTTAAAAACATGGAAATCTGGAAATGTCAGGCAATATCAATCCGGGGTTGACATTACCCAACGATGTTGGTATCAGATATTCCAAGATATTTGGGCGTGTCTGAAAATGGTGAAAACCTCAATAATTGCTATGTAAAAAGGAAAAAATAATGATAAAACACAAGATTTATAGGGGTACTGTAGTTTCAGACAAATCCATTTGTGGCCAGAAATTCACCCATTGACCTCATCAACGTTCAGGCTTTTCAGACAGAAAGTTTCCTCAAGAACTTCCAAAAGGAGCCAGGTGTTTTTTGTGTGGACAAGCAAGAGTGGGATTCATGGATCCACTGGAATCCGATAGCAAACGCCGCCACTTTCGTTCCTTTTTTTCTGATGCAACATTATTCCTGCCCACATCCAGGAACTTCTTCCAATTTCTCTCGGGGAGACTGCCGCGCACTCCATGGTTCCAATTTCGTGATGCAGCATGTTATTCTTTTTGCTACTTTTCGTTTGGACTGCAGATTGCGATTGGACAATTTGTTTCCGTTCTATTTAGCCCAGGATGATTGTAATCCCTTCCCGCGTTTAACACGCCCAAACACAACAAAGCCTGGTTTTGTCTCGGATCTATTCATGAATTGAGGTCCCTATGACCAGCTGTTGCAGCCTACCATCACCATCCGCAACGCTTCTTAGGCCGATCCCTAGCTGTCGTCTTTGTGCTTGCTCCACTCAGGGTTCACGGTGCCTTTCTTGTCCGGATGTTTGATCCTGGCTGGGACGTACCACAACCGGGGAAACTTATTTCTGTATGTCTTGAAATGGATCCCTATCATAAACCAGCTCCCAATCCTATTGGTCCTATTTTTTGTTTGGTTGAAATCCTCTGAAAATCCCAATTTTCTACTCTAAAAACCCAACTTCGCTCAGGATTTGGGGCACCAAATTGCCGTGTCTTTGCTCCACCCTCTGCCAAGCTTCACATCTGCATAGGCCATCTCCTGCCGATAGATGCGTTCCGTGTCCTCGGCTTCGGGGTTGGTGGTTTCATGGAGATTTCACCAACGATATATGGGGCTATTTGATGGGATATCTGATGGGATATATAGCTGATATGACTGATATACCCAACATTAACCAACATTAACCAACTATATGATGGGTTTTGATAGGAGTTTCATGGGGAACGCCAACCATTTTTATCATTTGATATGGCCCTGTGAGGTGGTGGTTAATACGAAAATGGTCATCCATGACTTGGATGATTTTGGGGGGTACCTCCATGACTTTGGAAAACCTCCATATGTTGGCCAAGTCAAATGTTTGATGGTTTATGTTCACCCCATTCACTAGTTCGATATGTCCAACATCAATTCAATTGTTCACCTACTGAACAGAACCAACTTAGCCAACTACAAAACAGTACAAATTCCGATTTTTCCAGGTGAAATCACCACAAATCCATATCCCCTGCACTGGGGCGCCACTTTGCTATCACTCTGGGGATGGAGAAGTCATGACATCTACGAGGTGGTGACCCAGTTTGTTATAGTTCGATTTCTTGTGATTCTAACATATTATAAGCATTTTGATATTGTGTACAAACAAACTTAGATGAACATACCATGTGGGAATTTCAGTGATGACAATACCAAAATCAGATTGGTAGTAAACCCACTTAAAGTGAATCCCCCGGTCAGGTCAAACCCAAACATGGGGCCGATCGGGTATGAGTCAGGTCTCGGGGTTCAAAACCCCTAAAATTGACCGTGAACAGCCCTAACTTTCATCTCGAAATGTACTGAAAAACCGGTAAAAAAACTACATTGTAACAGCTGGTAAATCCCAATTGAAGCACCTTGTTTACATTAAATTAGCTTCCTATTTTTGCCTGGGATTTCCAGATCCCTTTGGCATCAGGCCCGGGAGCAGCCCAAAATCCAGGTCGATTTGTAGAATTTTCTGGGATTTGTGCCGGAAAATTTGGAAATGAATGAAAGGTTCGAAATGGTCCAAAACCTATAGGAATCTGCAAGATGTTGTGGGATTTCATGGAATGTACGCAATAATTTTCAGATGTTGAAACCAAAAAATGCCATAAAATGCCACATCCAAGTGAAAAAACACTTTAAAAGCCTCATGAAATGTTGTTGGTCCATGTTAAATGAAGGGGCGTAGTCTGTAGTGTATAGCAATACTATATATAATATTATATAATAGTGAACATTTCTGTTGTACTACCTTTTGTGACAAGTACAATCTCTATATTTATCACTTGTTCCATCTCTATCTTTTTGGCACGATCCCCAACATCGCGTGTACCACCCTAGCTGCGTCGTTTCTTCCTCCCCACTGTTTGTCAGCATCCCCATCTCATTTCTTTAACATAATTACCCTGGCTGTATCTGACTGTTACTGGCCACAATAAACAAACATCTATATAAGTCTATATATACATATGTATGTTACATGCCTTGTATAAAAATATCATTGCCCCCATTCAACAACGCATAACGCAATTCTAGATCCCATGTCATAACGTCAACACGGGCAAAGTCTCCTTTTTCCCGTCAATATCCCTACATGGTTACATGGTTTAACCATAGCTGCCTTCAACCCCCCCCCAAACGAAATCCGGTGGGGATGGGATGAAATCCAAATGACAAGTGGATATCTCCCCACTGTCGGTTAAAACCAGGCGGCAGCGCTTCTTCCAGTACAGTCGCAAAAGAAGATGTCATCGTAGTGTTTCCTGAGCTGCACGAATGATCACCCAAATTTGTGGGTGGTCATTAAGACCCAAACATGCAAAAGAGGAATCCAGTCCTGGGGCAGGTGCTATATGAAGTGAGGGTACTGAAGCGGCCGTAGTTTCAAATGTGGCCTCAATACTGCCGTTCCGCCAACGCTTCCTGCCAGCTCAACGAAGTGAGCGAAGCGTAGCGGGCGTTGGTGCGGCGACGGCGTCACTATTTCAGTGAGTCTTTACTGTTCTATCTTTTTTGGGGTTGCTGTAGTAGTTTGAAAACGTCATGATATTTCCATGGAATCTCCTCCTAACTATTGGTGAAATCCACCTCAAAAAAAACAGGGGGGTTTTCTCCTGTTATTGGGCAAATGTAGAAAAGAAACCATCATAGATCCATGGAGTTGGCTGCCGGTTGTATATCAAACTACCCCCATACTATCTCCATTTTGGCAACGTGAATCCCCCGTGGTTTAGGAAACCCTCTAGGGGGGAGCATCTCCCAACTTGGGGTGGAAGCTAAGTCGGTACGAGGTGGTGCTCCCCGGTGAATGTTTGTTGCTTTCTGTTCACCCCACTTTAAACACTGTAGTTTGATCCACCACGAACCCAATGGAGCCTGGTTGGATGTGTTGTCAACTTAGACTATGAGGCACCACCTTAGAAATAGCTAGAGATTCCAGTCTTCCTAGATATGCCCCATTCCAATCCCATAATGCAACGCTAATCCCACTTTGGTCCCATGAATCCCCACGAAATCCCCATTTCTGCTGGGGCACCACAGCCATCTTTCACCAAGTCTCGCGGCCATACAGAAGCAGCCCTTGCCACAAGGTTGTAGGCAGTTGGGCGTCTTCGCCGGCCAAACCTATGGGGAAGGAGTGACGTCTTCAACCATGGGAAAAGAGAACAGGATCTTTGGGGGGTGACATCTTTTGGGTAAATTGTGTGAATTGTTTGTGGCTGAATTGACATGTTCGACCCTTTTTTTGGGAGTTGCTACAAAAATCCGAGAAAACAAGTCTTTGAACCTTCAAATACATGGGGTGGCGTTGTAGGATGTAGGTTGTACCTGGCTCCAACTACCCCAACCCACCAAACTCGAGTTCTGTGCCAAGTTCAGGCGTTGGAGGCCCCAAACGACCACTTGACCAGTGGAGAAAAGTTACCCTCTGGTTGCTCTTAATATGTACATATAGGCTAATCTAGGGTAAATCATCGATCTATGGAGGTTTCCCAAATTGGGTGGTACCCCAAATTATCCAAGTCATTAGACCATGAATCAGTATTGAAACCTATGGTGACTTGGGGATCCCCCATTTTAAGAAACCCCCATGTGGACTGTGGCTTCCATAGCAAAGTCCAATAGGAACATCATCTCAACATGTTGATGGTACACCAGGATTTGTTGGTGATATTCCCCATTCAAATTGCCATACAATGGGGTTATACCATATATATACACCTATTTTTTGACGAAGCCCGTTATCGAAACAACCCAGACAAAAACCTTCCGCCTTGTCATCGGGATCCTCTGTCTCCAGCGCACCCTGCGGCGAGTTCAATGGTTTTCCTTCAAGTGTCAATGGGTTGCTTTCTTCGGCAAAATCTTCACCTGAAACCATGGATTTTATCAGCCATATGTATATGTGTGTATATAAATACTCTATATATAATTCTATATACATATATATGCGGGGTGCCTGTTGATTTTCGCTAAAACCAATTACGCGAGAGTGGCAATGTTGCATTCTCTGTATCCATCTTAGAGGTGTTGTTCCATGACGATAGGCCCCGTGAATGATTGATCCCCGAAACAAGTCAGCCCTTGATTTTTTACATGCGCCCTGCGTCTATCTTGAGGTCACTTTAAAAATGTCCAAAAGTAGGGGATGTCCAGAACCAGTCATGGTTTCAAACCTTGTTGTGTTTTTTTACAAGGGGAGAGCAATCTCGGACTGGATCCTCCGAAGTATTGGAAGCACCAAAATATAGTTTACCCTCTGGAAATCAGGGCACTGGAAATTTTGTTTATACATGGTTTTCCAATCAAAAGCCATATTTATAGGGGATTTCCCAGCTTGCTATGTTTGATGACACCAGAGAGTAGTCCAATATGAAAGTGGAATGCACCCCTAGGAATTTGATTGAACATCCCTCCATGTTTCTTGGACCCATACCCATCATTGCTGGTGAAATATTTCGCAATGTGTATCATATTGATAGTGACTATGATGAAATATCCCGCCATCCTTGGTGGTCAAAGCCAGAATTTCAGTGGTTCAATCTCTTTGTTTGGTGTGAATCTCTATTTCGTGTGGTTTAATCTCGATGTTTGGTGGTAAAACACCCGTCTTTTGTGGGTGAACCGCCAGAATTCTCTGGTCAATTCTCAAGTCTTAGTTAAACCCCCATCTTCGGTGCTGAAAAATACGAGTACCAATCTTTGGGTGTTAAATCACCATTTTTCGCTGATGAAATCACCATTTCTTGCTGATGAAATCATGATTCTCCCCATCTTCGGTGCTGAACTAGCTATCCCCACAGCTCTCTCTCTCTCTCTCTCTCTCAATGGCACTCCCTCCGCTGCGGTTTTCCCACCTCCCCTGTCAGAGTGCCACTTCGGTCCGCGAGACTTGGGTTCCTTCGAAAGCCAAGCAGATGGCTAAGCGATGGAAAAGATGCAGGAAATCCCCATATGCTGCAATATGTCGTATGTGTCTATCAGTATATAGCCTGGGAAAGTATGTCCAATCCTCCAAGTTTTGCCGGGTTTTCCTGTAGATTCTCCACTAACATCTAGTAAACAAATTCTTGGATTGATATGGATTCTACAATGATGTTGAGGGTGGCTTTCTGGTAGCTACCATCATCTACGTTGTGAGGTCACTATCATTTTTCTCAAATATCTTGAGTGGTCAGAGAGTTTCATGAGGTTCTACCAACTGGTTTCATAAGGATTACCCCGTGAGAATTCGTGTACACGATGTCTGGAGAGGATGCTCCCTTCCAAACAATGACAAAACCACGGGGATTTTTTGGGTTTTCGCCAACAGAGATGGGCCCCCAAAGCGCCATGACTGGGTCAAAACGATAGAATTAACCTGAGTGAAATGGTGGTTGCTACCCCAGTTGCATTGGGATATGCTGATGTGTAGAATTTGTCTACATGGCTGATTAATCCCGACCCCATGAAGCTAGTATCTGGTTCAAAAGTGGCGTGTTTCTGTGATGTACAGCAAGGGTCCAAAATTGGGGTACAAAATTAGGCTCCCTCAAGAAATGCTGTACTGGGTCAGACCAAAGGCATCAAACAAAATCTGGGCTTGTTTGAAAATTGGGCACCCCATTCCATCTACTCATTAATCATCATTTGTACAAGGTAAAAATGCGTTTACTCGGGGGTCAAATGCCCCCATTGTCAGACAGACCCAAATATCATATTGTTGCTTAGGCGTCGAAAATGATGTTCATTATATCTCAAACTATTGCATGTATATATATATATATACATACTACGTATATATATATATATATACTTGTAAAATGTAAAATGTATTTACATATGTACATAGGTTATTGTAGAATATGTGTTGTCCAACTATACTTGCATCCAATTACACCCATTATACAATATGAACCATTCATTCTATATCCACCTCTAGTCCATCTCAGTTTTGACCCCTCCCCGCAGCGCCGAGCCACGCAGAAAGAAAGATGGCGACTGCCAAGTATGAAGAACGCCACCTGGCAGCTGTTGCGCCTTCTTGGGAGGAGCCTTCTTACTACCCTCTGAATAAACTAACATAACTATGGGAAATCACCATTTTTAATGGGAAAATCCACTATAAATGGCCATTTTCAATAGCTACGTTTAATTACCAGAGGGTAACCAATGTTCTTATGGTGAGGTCGCAGTGAGGTCACTCTATCTCGATTCTCCAGCGAAAAAACATCGACAGCAATAAGTAGATAGAATAATCTGTGGATCATGTTCGGATTGAGGTGATGCTTCAAAATTGCCACTTTGATCAAACTTGGCTAAAAAATCCACCATCGAAAATGGTCCCAGCTACAAACCTGGAGGATTTCGGTCGCCATCTTTGAGGAGACCGGGAATTCCCTGGAACATCGAACCAAGTCTGGGGATATATGGGGATATATGGGAAATGGCTCAAAGCCAACTGGAAAAACTGGATGACCTAAAACAACTTAAAACAACTGCCAAAAACAAGAAGTCCTTGACTCTTTGCAGCTAAGGTGGTCCCACCCCTCTTCTTTCAAAATCCAAAAGTTGCTGCCACGCCACATGGTCCACAGTCAGGGGAGGCACATGGCGTAGGACCTGCTCTGAATCTGTGTCCTGGGCCCCGGCAGCTGCAGTATGGTCATCCCACAGGGAAGCCTTGCAATGGGTATATTGATCCCCATGAATCCATGGATGACCATCCCCTTTGATGGAAAAATAAACCATGATTCGGCATTGTTTCATGTATTCAAGAAAAATAACTTCATATGATAATTGATACCAACATATAACAACTACAATGAAAACATATTAGAAAAGCCTCTGGATGACCATCCCTTGACCTAAATCCTATGAACCATGGCGTCCTGCGGAGCTCTGAAAGTTGAACATCAACATCCCAAATGGGTGGGCAAATGACCAGGATGTCGCTCAGTTGCGGCGATAAACATTGGGAAACAGTAAAATGATGAATTACCTCCCCCCCTTTATGGCATTTGAATGATCTTCAATGGGGAAAATGATGAACCAGTAGATGGAATTGATGGAATTTGATGCGTAGTAGCCTATTTTCAGACAAAACCCAATTGATTCTGAAAATGAAGAAAGAAGTATCAGGTGCTTGGGAAACTCAATTCGTAGCTCCGTGGCTCCCCAAGATTTTGGAGGCAATTTGGATACCCCTCATCTCCTCAACCCCTTTGTAACCACTGGATAGAAAAATAATCCCCTTCTTCACTGGGTGACTTTTTCGGAGGCGTATCCGGAGGCCAAGCCAGGTGGATGTGGGATAAGCCGTTATTAAACCCCAAAGAGGGTTCATAACTGCCAAAAATACCCTGGGAGAGTGGAAAATATGCAACCCCAAGTAGCAACTGGTGAATAACCTACATACATGAAGGTTTCCTGAAAAGTACCCAAAAAAATCATCCATTTTATTCTCGGATGTTCCATTGTAGACCATCCAGCTGGGGGTGCCCTGCCCTCACCAGCGATTCCAAAACAACCCAAGTTTCGCCCCGCGAAAATCACCGACTCACCACGATGTCGAGGCTTGAGCCATAAGACATGCCATGGTTTGGCGAAGGTTTGAACCGGTCCATGGGACCTATCAGTTTTTTTAGGATGTATGTATATACCACAAGGAACTGAAGAAACTCATAGGAGAATAAGGATATAAAATAAACTGAACCTAGCTAACCCAGGATATAAAAGGTTAGTTTCTGTTGAACTGTCAGGTAGTCACCAAACATGTTTCAGCTGTTGTCGAACATGGATCAAGAAATAGTGATCTCACCAATCAAAATGATGGCATCGCAACAAAAAATGCCCCTTTAAGCAGGGTATCATCCCCTATAAATACCTCTAAATCCCCCACGTTTGGACAAATAAACTATTCTTTTACTGTGCATAACGTCAAGTTAGCAGGTCAACTCACCATGTTTGATGTTTAATCTATAAGTTATTATTAATGTTTGTTCCCATTGAACCCCCATCAAAACTAAGGTTTAAAGTTTGTTTTGCCCCATAGGATTGGTGTAAATCCACCAATATCTCTGGGTTATTAGCTACCTCTCTATTTCTGCTGCTTAAATGGCTCTTGGATAAACACATACCCTCCAGTGTCATCAATCGTGGCTAGCTGCAACATCACCCGTCTAGTTCCTCGATTTTCCAAGCTATAAACATATAAATCTCCATGTTCAGTGGATGTTCAATTGCCATGTTATGATGTTCCCACCAAAATCCCACTAAAACATATTAAAACTAAGATGTTTCAATTGCCACGTTTGATTACCAGAGGGTATCCCAGTAGATATCCCAAGTTTTGGTTGGAAACACCGAAAGATCCTCCCTCGCACCTCCAACGATGTGTACAAGTCGCTGCAAAGGATGCGACAACTCGCCCTGAGTTATGTCATCAAACGTGGCGATTGCATGGAAATCCCTGAACTAAATGGAGGTTTTAGATTGATGGAAAAATGATCTATAAATCGGGGGGTCCATTGCCACGTTTGATTAGTGGAGGGTGTATATATGTATGCATGTGTATATATATATACATATGATAGTTTCATATGTATATCTGTATGTATTATATGTGTGTATATATATATATATGTACATGCATATAATCAATAAGATATTTCAGATGCTAGATCACCATGAAGTTTAGGATGTCAAAATCTGGTTGGTCACTGGAAAAAAGAACATGTTGCCTCTATCGGCATTTTGGTTCGTTGTACCATACGTCTTGCTCTTGTATCAATACATCCCCCCAACCCAAAAAAACAAACTGGTGGGCCATTCACTACTTGAGCAGTGTTCTAAGCCATGTGTCGTCCTTCTATGGTCCGAAGGTCTGTAAACAATGATCGTACCTCATCCTTCCTCGTTATATCCCGAGTTTGTACGGAGGATGTTGGGCCTTTCAGCTGTACCCAATCCAGGTGTGGGCCAATAGTTGCTCTTGACCAATGCTCCATGGAAACCCCCAACGGCAGGACTTGTTTATTTCACTCATGAAGCTGAAGGTCAGGAGGTAACAAATATTGGTAAAGTTTCCCACTTCCGGGCTCTCCAATCACCTTGGGTGTCATCATGCTCACATACAGCGATTTGTCGTGAACCAACAGTGCAAAAGGTTTCAGTCCATCTGGACACTGCAAGACTTCTGTGAAAGTTGCACTGCCTGGGTGGAAGGCCAATACCTTTCTTTGATAAAGTTCAGAAACATAGATTGTTCCAGCATCAGTTACGAACAGGTCCGTTAGGGCAGACTGCTGTTGAGATGGGATTTGGCCCACCACAACAGGTTCCAACGACTCAGCTGGATTGATACGCACAATGCGATCATTGTTATTCAGATTATCCGCCGTATCCAAAAGATAGATCACCTCTGCCTTTGTTACAAACACCCTGCACGCTTCGAACTGCATGTCTGCCGGAATACTCGCAGAAGCAATCACTGTCTCTAGCGTCGAGCCCACTAACCTTTGCACTGTTCTCCCATCCCCGCTCACGACATACAGCACTCCGTTGGGCGAGTAACACAAGGCGGCAGCATCAGTATTACCAACAACTAAGTCTCCAGAATCATTTTGAAAACGGACCAGCCTCCGATTCCCAAAATCTGACACGAAGACCTCCCCGCTGGGCGAAATGGACAGGTCAAGCATAGTTCCCAAGTCATTGATTCCCGTCACAGCGGCGCCTTCACCCGCAACACGTCGCACACAGGTTGGAGGGTCACTGGGCTTCCAACTAAGGATCCGGCGACCCTCCAAGTGGGCAGCAAAAATCTCACCTTGGTGCCAGCACAAAGACAAGAACGGGAAGGGCAGTACCTCTCGCCCTGAAGCTTCAGTGCTGGCAGTGCTGGCACCCAAAAATGGTGACCAATGCTGCAAACGACGTCTCTTGGACTGAAAGGCACCCGGACTTTGGGTTCTGTTTCGGGAAATCAAAGCTCCTGCAACTTCCCGGTGCAGGTCGTCACCATTCTGACCGGGGAGAGTTGCACGGTCGAGGCGAAGCAAATTATCAATGGAAAGTGATTCGAAGTGTACATGTTGCAACAACATACCCAAAAAGGTATGTCCGTCCTTGGAAACTTTGGTCCAAGCAAATATTGCGTTCACCACTGCTTCTTCGCGAGAGACACCCAGATCTTCCCTCCTCAAAATTCGAGCCAGCTGACTAGCACTTAGCTTCCCAAAATCTGGAAGCTGGCTGCAGGTCTCAAACTCTTCAGCAACCTTATCTTCGCACGCATCCCTCAAAGAATGAAGGCCATGTGCTTCTTGTAGAACTTGCAGGGCGACGCTACTGTCCAAGCAGGCAAGGATGCCTGCCTCAATTTCACCTGCTAACTTTGGCAGGTCGTAAGCCTCTGCGAGTCGTAAGACTTCAAGACCCACTTCCACTGATACTTCAGACTGCCCATCATAGATGTAGTCCAGCAACGCGGACACTGCCGGTTTGGATGCAGCAATTTCCACTGGCTGCTTTTGTTGCACCCTCTCTGCTTCTAGGAACGACCCACTCAGCAGATTCTTGAAAAACGCGCTGGCGGCAGATAGCACGGCCGTATGGGCGCGATGCTCTGCACCATCATGGCTCTTCAGTACCACATCACAGAGATGGTCGTCCATCCAGAATTGTCGCAACTGCTGCATGATGCCGGCCCGATACTCGGCCGGATCTGAGTGGTCAAGCTTTACAGCTCCCATTGCGTGGCTTCTACACCGGAAGGCGCGGGATGGTCGCCTTCTTGGCGGATAGGTGTTGTGGGGACCCAACCAACGCCTGACTGATCTGGTCACTTTGCACACATTCTTGACTACAACCCAAATTTGAGAACACACAGTCTTCAAAGAATTTAGGAATAGGTTCAACATGATACACACAAAGCTGCAATTCTCACATACATGACATAGATCACAGTTGATTCTTCTGCTTCTGCCCACATGAAACAGTTCAATTTGGCATCAATTGACAGCTCATAGCCTTTGGCAGCCGAGAAGACGAGCTCCAGTTCGTTAGCTAAGTTGGGGAACTAATACAAGTGCATTGGTCAATTCAACCTGTCTGGATCTATATAGATCTAGATATCTCTGTCCAGTTGCTGATTAACAAACCGCTGTTGACACAAAAAAAATATCTCAGTAAGCTTTGTTCTCCGCTGATCAATCTACCCTCCAGCAATCAACCGTGACTATATGCCTCGGAAATCCCCTATCAATGGAGCTTTCAATAGGAACATTATATCTCTACAAATGCCGGACTTTAAATTGCCATGTTTAATTACTGACCAGTCAAATTGCTGCTTCACCATTCACCGACCGGGCGCAAAAAACCGGTCCTCGAAGGGCACGAGGGCCAAAAGTTTCTCTGGACCCACCTGAAAAAAGTGGGAACAATTGGAAAATTTGACGCATCAGCAAAACATACACTTCAGGAAATCAGCAAATTGTTTAAAAACGGATCCAATGTTTGGAAATTCATGGTTAGAAATACCAGTGCCAGAACAAGGACTTGATGGCCTCTGACTGCCATGTCCACAGATGACTATCCCGAGTCGTCACGGGGAAATCCCAGATTCGCGGACACTCCAATACAATCAGGAGAGATGTCACTCGAGTGTCGCATAGAATACCACTATTGATGAACAAAAGGAAAAGAGCTGTATTGTGGTACTCATTGCATATTACATGTGCATTTTTCACATGCGCTAGGGGCACCTTGAACATGGATTTTCATGGATGTTCAGCGGTGGAGCATCCCAGGAATCGCGGGTGGTGAATAGCCTATGCAAAACTGGGGTTCTGTCCCATCACTGGCTTATTCTATATGGTTATTACACACCCACAGTACCATATACCAGGGATGTAATAATGGTGAGTGCATGGTAAATTTTACATCAACTAGGGATGTATTACATCAACTATATGGTTATTACTGGGGTATATCCCATTCCCATCGCACCAGGGATCTAGCTACGCATTGCGTACCCAAGGACTTGACCCCTGTGCAATGGTCAAGTTCGGATCGATGGGGTATGGTCATCCCTTCAATGAAAACCAAACATGATGGGGCTATACCCTCTGGTTACTTAACATAGCTATGGAAAACCACCATTTTCAATAGGTAAATCACCATGGTTATCATCGAACTAAATGGGTCATGGTTTCCATGGCGAACTGTGAAATAACCAGAGGGATTCCATCCTTCTACGGATTGATGACCATCCCCCAACTAATGGCAAAAATCAACCTTGTAACTTGACCATGGCACAGTGTGATGGTTCTTGTATGCCAGGACAGAAAATCGCAGAAAATAATCCGATAATTGTAATTCCATATTTATATATATATATAACTTCAGAAAATCTTCAGAATAGGTATTCATCCTATGATATTCCCATAACATCCCAGAATAATCTCAGAAATATCATTATCTCATTGTATTCCCATTATAATCCCAGAGAGTCTCAAAAATCCATTCATTTTGTTTCTATCCCCATCTTCAGCGCACCAGAAGTCCCAGGTCGCCCGGCTGGCCCTCCCACGAGAAATTGAAATGGCGTGGTGGGCCCCCTGGGCTCCGTGGTCGTTGTGTTCGTGCCCGATTCGTGGGGTTGTCCCATGTATATAGGTGGTTTATAACCCTACTTTCGAACCAGTTACTAACTGGGATGATTCTCCGAGTACAAGCCATTTATACTAACCACCTTGGATGGTGCCCCTCAAAACAATTTATGTTTGTTGAATCCATAGTTCACCCCATTAAGTATAGATATATCGTAGCATATATCCCCAATAATCCATAGTTAACTATGTTAACTATTGTGGGAATCCCATCTATGGGTGAACGATAACTATGCTTACCTTCACCCGTTCCGAGCTTAGGGGTGGTTTAAGCCCAAGAAAAAAATCGTGCGTAAACGTTAACCAACCAAAACTCGGATAGACTGTTTCAAAGTGGGATTGCAATTTACTATGAAAATTCCATGTAAATACATCAATGTAATATCTTTACTATGTACTCTATGTAAAGCCACTGGGAATGTAAATTTAAGTTCCACCGGGATATATCAATGGAATTCTATAAGTTCCACCGGGATATATCAATGGAATTCTATTCCCAATGAACTCCTACGCAAATCTCCGTTGTGAGCAGATGTAAGTATGGTGTATGTACACCCATCTAGGTTTGGCTTGGGGGCCCATCATTGTACAACATATGACCACCGCCTGAGGGTTTCTCAACGGGCTTTGTTACTTCCCATCATCAGTTTTCGGAACTCAAACCATCCACCCTTTTTCCCAGTTCCACTGTTTGAAGGAAAAGACTCCCGTCCAACATCAAAATTTGCATACCCGCCCAGGACTCTCAAAAATCCCCCCATGTGTAGCAGAATCTGGAAATGCATGTGGAGCTGGTCAACATAACCAGCTCGGTTCAAAGATCAAAGGGAAAATCCGATTTTTTGTGTTGGTAAAATGTTTGTCTTTTTGCACAGTTATGTGTGTCAGGGAACCTATTCAAAAATCAACCAAATTGTATCTTGTTTTAATATTGTAAATTTGTTCGACGTTCCAATTTGAGGAGTTCCCCCAAGTCTTTAGAAAGACCGTGAAACGCCCACAGTCCCAACCATGATATTCCTGGGCCCCTGGGGCCGCAGCAAATGCTCCTGCAGCGGGATTTAGCCACCAGTTATGACGGTTTAGTAGGAAAAATATATGGGAAATGCGATGAGTCACCAGTGGATGTAACGGAGTAGCCTAGTTTCAAACAAACCCATTTGAACAGTGACCGGTTGACCCTGGTTGATTTGTTGTTCTGCCTTGATTAGCTTGGTGTAGGGAGATTTCTATCACCCATAGTGGAAGCAACTATCGAACAAGCAGTATAAATACTGATGAGAGGGGGTCTGAACGCTGCTTGATTGGTACGTCGATCTCAACCCCACCATTTCTTAATCATCCAAGCCTACTTACCCGACTTCGAAGCAGGCACCAGGAAAAATGTGCATCCCAGGAATCGTGAGTTATTCTTGTTGCCACATCCTAAGCCACTTCCATCTGGAATATCCCCAGTGACTTCATGGGCTATAAACCAATGACGACTCTTGGGTCTCTGCACATCCAATTGCAATTCATGAGGACAGCCATCAAGAGAAAAGAAGTAACTCTATCCTCATGTAGACTTGGTGGTGTTGGTAAACCTCTCGGGATGGCGGGTGAAATCCCCATTTTTGCAGGTGAAACGTTGCTTGGTTCTATCACCATTTCACTTGCTTTAACTCCCAGTTCATTTTATATTAAGACCCATTAAGACCCATCAAACCACCTAATAATTAGTGAGATTCATTCAACTACCATTAACCACCATTAAATCCTATTAAAATCTCCACTAAACCACCATTCACCATCAAAATCCCATCCAAAAGCCATTAAAATCTCCATTGGAATCCCATGAAATCCACATGAAACCACCCTTTTGGTTTCATCTCCCGGGTTGACCCGGTTTCCTACCTGCAGCAAGGCCAACTCATTTGCTCCACGAGGATCTGACACACGAGCGCCTGGCGCTGCCCCAGTCATCAACGCCTCATCTATCATTACAAATATATAGTTTGTATATATGTATATATATATATAATACAAATCTTATAGTGGTCAATCATTATATGACAAATGTTTTCTTCTGGTTATTCACCCTATGGATCCAGCCGTACCTTCTTAGGGAGTATTGGGGGTATGATTTAGTGGGTCAGCCATACCTTCGCAGGAAGCGTTTGGGTCCATAGGGTCATGATATGATTGTAGTTCATGGTCATCTAAGAGTCATCTATCACAAATGATAGTTGTAGTGTAATATCATTCCATGATACAAAAGATATTTAGTATAACTATCATACAGGAATATATCCTCCATCATAATAGTAGCAAAAGATTCGTTGGCCTCGTGTAATCATTGGTCAATCTATCCAGCAAAAGATTATATAGTTCGATATACTTAGATTAGTACAATGAGTTACTAAATTACAATTACAGTAGATCTAGTTGGATATAGTTATATGAGTCAGATATAGTCATATCATATACTGTAGTTGGATTAGTACAATGAACTACCATACTACAGCTATATCATCTATATCCCGCCCATTAGATTCCATGATATCTATCCCGATTACATTCGCCATATTTCAAAAAAAATGGAAAATCCCGCATTTACAGATGAGTTTCCCATTAAACCCTCCATTTAGTGCGGGGATTTTCCAGCCATGGCAATGATTACCAGTTAAGTTAGAAAATGTTCGAAAAATCCCATGATTTTCCCCATATTTCTCCATGAACTCCCCATATTTTGTCCCATCAAACCAATCATTGGATTGGTTTAAGGGAACATTTACACCGGAAACCATGGATTTTCCCATGAAATCTACAGGTTTCCTGTAAATTTTCCCATTAACCAATCCAGTAAACCAATGATCGTTGGGTCAATTCCCCATGTTTGAAGATCTTCCCAGCGCCGCATCACCTCCTAGGTTGACCCCCACCAATGCATCGCTGCCATCGGTGCCCTGGAGAAACATCTCGGCTGGGTTTCAATAAACGGTGTTTGTATATAGATATAGATATAGATATAGATATACATCTAGATGTAGATAGAGATAGAGATATAGGTATTAGATATGGACAAAGATATTGGATATTGGATATTAGATACAGATGTATATACACATAGATAGAGATAGTGTGTAGCTATTTACTTGTCAATTCATCAATATCTCTATGTATATATTCCTCTATCTAATCATCTTCATATGTATTGATTCATCTGCTTACCTACTCTATTCATGTATATACATAGATATATATTATATACGTATATACACGTAAATATCATGTGTATGCGGCAGGGGGGGAAGTTGACCGATCAAAAATTACGCTCTCACAGTGGTTGGTAGCTTGACTATGTTTGATAATATCAACATGTCTCAAATGTGGCTGAAAAATCTCCCTGTGCCAACAAGGTTCAACACACATTTGACACCCAAAGATGCCACCGAAGATGTTCCCAAAGATCCAGATCTATGTGCAAACTCAACTCATGTTGCCAGGCAGGTTTTGTTGGTTAAACCCCTTTTCAAAAGTTGCAAAAAGGGTGTCCTATTTTTTGGAGAAATCCATCTATTGCTTGTCATCTCACATTCCATTCCCATGTCTGATGAGTAAACATCTCCAGTGTCTGGAGAAACCCACATCAATCCCCGGCTGGTATCCTCATGTGTGCGGTGATGAGGGGTCGGATGTGATATTGGCCAAGCATATTCCAAGTAACATTTTGCTTGGTAAAATGAAATGTGTAAATATTGGACCCATCGGTATTCCAAGATTCCATAAGAGAAGATATGAATAAAGTGATATCTTGGAATCGCGTATGGATATCTTTAGTTTTAACCATCAATATTCCATGATTCCAATATCATGATTGAGAGATTTTGATGGTTAAAACAGAAGATGTCAATATCTCTCAATCATGGAAACAAAAGGGCATCCCAAATGTTGGATGATTTGTCATCAAATACAAAATGTTACAAGGTTAATGTTGATGTATTGTTTTCTTAAAATATTGAAATGGTTTAATTATCCCATTTTCAGACAAACGTAAATATCCATTATCATCACTGTCCTTTGGTTGAGTCCCTATTTCTGAGAAATTTCCATCTATCCGATGATCTTGCATTCTATTCTTTACTATATCCCTTTCATTATATCACCATTGTATCACCATATTTCTTGGTTACATATACCATGTTTCATGGGCAAATTTTCTATTTGTCCCTATCTTCGACGATGAAATCACTATGTTCCCCCATGTTTGATGGGTAAGATCATTGTTAAAATCCTTAGTTTCCCCAACTTTTGATAGTAAAATCTTCCCCATCATCACCAGTTCCAAACAAACGTCTCTCCGTTCTCCGGAAAGAACGCCTGCCGCTCCCACTTGGCCGCCAAGAGGTAGATGCCTCCAATGGACAGTTCTACCTATCTGACTCAATATTGAAATCAGCAATAGAGTTAGAGTTGGATTTTGGTAGACAGACAAACATATTGATATCGATAGCTTGATGTTTCTTTTTGAAAAAGTGTTACTAGATATAGCTATACTCATATGCATATTGATGTTCATATAGTTCAGGTGTAATGACACACATGCCCACATTGTGTCTAATGGGTCAAACTTTCAACCTTGGGCCCGCACAAGACTTGGGTCCTGTTGAACACTGTTGGATCCCATACCCAAAAAAGGTAAAGGGAGCGAACCACGCACTTTTTTAGTAGAGCACCCCCCCAAAAAGATGCCGAAAAGGTTCAATTGATCTATGTTAGGTCCGGAAATGTCCATGCCAAAACATATGTTCTGATCTTGTATAGATCTGCATGTCGACACTAAACGGAATGCGACGGTTCAATACAGGCTGCGGTCCCAACATAAATCCTGACACCTCCATCGCCTCAGTGGCTGAGGAATCAGCTAAAAGTGGATGTTCCATTGCTATATTTGACTACCGCAAGGTAACCCTAAATTTCAGCAGATGATCTGGTATACCCCATGCCATAAACAATTCCAAGAATCACCATTTTTATGGATGGTATATACACCAAATGGTGGGGTTAGGGCATTGGGTTTTCCACATTATCTGCAGGTAGACACCTCGTAAATCTAACTTGGAACCCCAAAAATTGTCATCTCCAACAGGAAAGTCACCTTCGAGACCCCATTCTTGGGAGGTTCCATGTTAAATTTTCACCCATCCGACTGTAGATGTACCCACCATAAACCCAACATATCACCATTCTTTTGGCAACCTTACCTATCATCAATCAACTCAAAGTCCTAGACTTTGCTCGGTCCAAGCCTGAGTGTGAAATCTCCAAATATGCCCTCTGGGTAGGTAATTCAACCTTGCCATGGAAAGTTGCCAATTGATAGATGATGTACCTATTCAAAATCTGTGATTGTCCATGGCTATGTTAGATTTCCAGAGGGTACCCAGGTACCCAACCTCGCACCATCAGTGGCCCCACATCCCATGCCCAAACTCGGCCTTTGTGCCAATGAGCCATGCGGGAGGCCAGGACCGCCTAACACATGTGATGCCGAGGTGGATTTCTTCAATGGAAGGCTAATGAGACTTCCAATGGGAAAGTTCGAGTCCATGTTCAACCTTTGTTTTTTTCGGGTTTACCGTGGTTGTGAAACAATTGCTCTACATCAGTAACCCTCTGAAATCTAAGATGGAACGCAAAAATTGTGCTTTCCTATTAAAATCCTTTCCCAAAGCTATATTTTGAGGTTCCACGTTCGATTGCAAGTATCGTCATCCGAAAGTTCCAGAAAAATTCAGAAAATCCCATTTTTTTGTACTTGAAACTTGAACCTGTCTTTTCGTGGTGCTTACAATCTTCCATTTTTCTCGAACTCATCACCCAGTCTCACCTCAAAAAAGATCATCACATTGTCATTGTGTTGTCGCCCCCGGCGCGCCTCAGGCCGGTGGATGTAGGGGATGAGATCACGTGGAACCGTAGAATCATGGTGTTTAATATGAATGCGGGACGAGTTGTTTTTATGTTTAGCCTGCAATTCAGCATACTTCAGGGCCTTGTATTGGTCAAAAACAAAGTTGAAGCGCCGATAAAAAAAAGAGTTCTAGACGTACACCCAGGAGATCACGCATTCGAACCACCATTTTTCAGTTCTATCCACTTATATCCCCATATTTTGATGTTGTTGTTTACCCCTATGAAATGACGAACAAATCATCAATCAACCGGGGTTAAATGGCCGCCCCATTTTCTAACGCTCCAGACCAAGCTCTCATCGCGTGCTCGCTGTGGCGTCTGCCTGAGATGATGGCAGCGGTGACGATGGCAGCGGTTTAATCCTAGGGGCCTCGGGGGACCACAGGTGGCTTAGTCTACTTTAAGTATTGACCCAAGTCTTGGGGTACCCAATTTTGACTCATACCCATTGAAGCCAATGATTTATGGGTTGATGGGTTGATTTACTCGTAAAACGGCTGAGTTAAATTCATAGGTATCGGTATATCCCTCGGGGTAATCTAAACATGTTTGATAAATATATTTACCAATATGACTTATGACTAAGTCACTGTGGTACAATGGAAAGGTCCCCTTTGTTTCAGCAAGGTTTACATAGAGAGTTGTTGCATTGCCTTGTTTGATTGCCACAGAGTAGTGGGGGGAGCGTCAACGGAATAATCACCATCGACATACACTAACACCAATCCCAATGTCCTATCATAACAAGAGCTACCCATATGTGGGACTCAAAATGAAAAAAATACTACATAAACCATGCAAAAACTGGTAAGTGGTATTTTTTGTGGGCGGATTGCTGCTGTACAAGATCATTAAATCCCACCAATAATTGTGGTTGCGAAACTCAATTCCTAGCTCTTCCGCTCTCTTGATCAGGTCTTTAGCGGTTTTTTCTGGAAGAATATAGAAAAATCCCATGATAGCCATTACATACCGATTATATCACTATATACTCGTTATACACCCATTATATACACATTAAATCCATTACCCTCTGCTAATCATTGCCATGGCTTGCTGGAAAATCAGCAAGAGTTCGATGATTTTCTCAGCGAACCCAACCTCCATTTGTATGGGATGTCCTCATTATAATACTTGTCTTGTTGGTAAAACTAAAAAAATATTGCTAAGCAGTTGAATCTACCATAGACCTACCATTTGGTTGTATATCCCCGTAAATATGCATTTAAACCGAATTAAATCCATATAAATCCCATAAAATCCCATGGAAATCCCATGGAAATCCCATGTAAATCCCATTAAATCCCATTACATGCGAATTGTATCCCATTCCATCCCAATGATATCCCCTGAAAACACCATATTATCCCATTTTAGCCCATGTAAATCTCATGATATCCCATGATAGCCATGTATCCACCAAGGCGCAGCACCAGGCATCCGGAGTCCAGCAGTGGTCGCAAACGGCTCCGGAGCGTCCTGACCGCGTCTACTTGGAGGATCACCCGACTTGATACCCTCTGGAAATTAAGCGTAGCTATTGAAAATGGCTATTTCTAGTGGATTTTCCCATTAAAAATGGTGATTTCCCATAGTTATGTGGCTGTTTACCAGAGGTAACCGGTTAGTAACTGGGGCTAGTTCAGCTATTTATAAATGGGATAACCCACTGGACTTGCTAATCAGGGTTACGAATCACCTACTAAGTGGGATGATCCTCCAAGTAAGATTTGTTTTTCTGAGCTGTATCTACATTATCCTTTTTTGTACATACTCCAAAACATGTATATCGTATCTTCATCTATCTATCTGTCTATCCATCCATCCATCCATCCATCCATCTATCTATCTATCTATCTAATCTATCTTTCTATCTATTTATCTATTTGTCTTTCTATTTATCTATTAATCTATTTATCTATCTGGAAGAACATACATCTTTGCATTCATATACACACATACTGTATACTCTGGAAACTTGCCTCGCAATGACAAATCCCCACTTTCCATTCAACAAGGTCAACTGCTTGGGTAATTGTATGCACTGATCATGCAAGACTTGCCACTACACCCCATTCACAGCCCCACTACATTCTACCGAAGTTTGGGGGGCATTGTTTCTGATTTAAGAAAACCTGGACTTTATCCCTACTATCAAAAATAGATAATGTCCTTTATGATTCCATTATCCTATGGTTTCCCATGTCTTTTCCCACGAAAAAAAACCATGGGATTTCCCACGATTCTTGTCTCGGCCCGCCTGGGCAGGCGAGTGATCGCATCTCGGTCATAACGAGGATTCGTGCGCACCTACAGCCGCAAGATGGGCCACCACCAGGGGGCCCCTAGCAGTTTTACCCAGATGGATCCAAAAAGACATACAAAAAAATGATGGTTAAAGAAATTCAACCACATTCAAAGACTTAACCTGAATTGCTCTTTGGAGGGTCCATTGTAGTCCAAGTTTTGAGTCACATTCCGATGCGTATGTCTTGTAAGTGAGAAACCTCCCGGGATCCATCCACAACCAAACGTATTTACTTCTTGCTTATCCATGGATTGCTCCTTAACTTGCATGTGATTCATTTATTGTCATTTGTTCATTTATTTGCTTGCTTGAGTATTCTTGCATCTATTCATTGATGGGTTTTATGTATGGATTTGTTCATGTATTCATGCATTTCTTGTGTTTGCCTAATAAAATTAACCTGTTAATTGATGGTGGAGTGGGATATTGAGAGGAACAACCGTCGACATCGTGCCGCTCATGTCCCCCCTTACAATGGGCCGGCGCCCCACATGAAGAGATCCAGTATATATTCCACCGGTTTCTGCGAAGGTTTTATGGCTTGTAAATAGGGTACCCCAAAATTCAGCGGTCAATCATCATTTTCCCTCTGAAAACTGATTGTTTAGTGGGTATATGCCAATTTCCGACACACCTAAATATCCATTATCATCATTATCCATTGCTTGAATCCCTCTTTCTTGATCTTGAAACCTCCGATCGCTCACCATTGGTCATGTTTATACTCTCATTTTCAGACACACACACACACACAAATCTCACATAGCTGGTTGTCCCGTAAAATTCCCGTAATTGTTGGTTTTCCCAATAAATCCCATTATATAAATCCCATTTAATCCCATGATATTTCCATTACACCACCATTCTCACTAAACCATCATAAACATTCCCATTTTTCCGTGGCTTTTTCATAGGGCGCCCCATCCGTCGTTACGAAACGCCGTCACGGTGACGCCGTGGCCCGCCGCGGCACGTTGTCAAAGAGCGCTGTGGTGGTCTCTTCGCTGCTGCGACTCTTGGAACTGCGCCTGAGGAGAGTGAGGAGCGGCGGCACGCGGCGGCAAGGTGCCGCGTGGGATCTGTACCACTTTTGTCCATCATATATGTATATGTATGTATGTATGTATGTATGTATGTATGTATGTATGTATGTATGTATGTATGTATGTATGTATGTATGTATGTATGTATGTATGTATGTATGTATGTATGTATGTATGTATGTATGTATGTATTGATATATATTGATATATATTGATATATATTTATATATATTTATATATATTTATATATTTATATATATATATTTATATATATATATGTAGTATATGTGTGGTGTATATATATATATGCAGATATATCAGTATGTATAGTAGATATTGGCATAGTATATATGTTAGATTATGTTAGTATAGGATCAAGGGATGGATAGGTAGATAGAACTCTCAACTTCCCCCAACTCAGTTCCCGGCCAAAGCTTCTCCACAGGTTTCAATGAAAAGTGGCTGCGACATACCTCCACACCCCGGGAACCCCGGGGTAGGTGGAGAAAGGTGCAGAGTTCATCGTCAAAGACGTTGTTTTTTTCCCCAAAAATAAAACCACAAGAATCGGGATCTTTAGAAAAGAATGGGAGTTCATGATATTTCATGGCCAACCTTCCAGAAAGTGGGCGCTGAAAACACTCACCTGGGCATCAAAAGGATGCATTCACCAACATAAGATGAGGATTTGAAACAAAAAACATGGGTTTTAACCAACTGAAAGTGTCATTTCCTACTCAGACTTGGATAACCTGCAAAGTAATGTAGCTGAGCTTTGGAATAGTGAAGCCATCCACTTGACCAGCAAGAACCCAGCCTTCCCTGTCCTTTTATGACCAATCAACTCCATCAACTCTGGTGATATGTCCCATTGATATATCCTGTCATGATATCCCCATGATCTTCCCATTGATGTATCCCACCAGAATTCTACCTTGATGGGAGATACCCCAGAAGACTGTCACATAGTGACTTGTAGGCCATCTATATGGGATGGAAAAGCCCGGCGAGGCTTCTTTTGGTCCCTCAGTTGGTATCTTTTGATCTGAATAAAACCATGCTTTGAACCCGGGTTTCCGGTAGCATCCGATTCTCTTTACTGATTGACATATCCCTTTATATAGAGATGATTATAGATGATTTCCCGTCAAAAACACCGATTTCCCATTGCCATGTGGAATGAAACGCTTCGAACTTGTTGGTTGCTTGAACTGTTTCCGTTTTTCCTGATTCGACCCCATGTTTCCCCTTCACAAACCACATCGAACTTCTTTGTTCGCATCTGATGTCAGGTCTTTCCATGTCTTTCCGTGCGCTGGCCGCTGCGCACGACGCAGGCCGCACTTCTGGCACGTCGTGCATTAGGAGCGAGCGAAAATTTGGCCGAAGTGGGTAACACTGTGGCGATCAGAGCACCAAAATTTTGTGACATTGGATAGGTTTGGACGATATGATCATTGGTTCAATTCACAATCCACTCTTTGGAACAGCGATTTCCCACCGGCCATGGAGGCTCCATGGCCGCTTCAGGTGTCTTCATTGCGAGCAAAGCCTCAGGTGCAGGCGGCTTGACCCGGCTGAAACGGGGGGATGACAAACAGTGGGAGTCACAACCGGCTGTTTGCTAGCGTTTGTTTGTAAATCACAACCCGATTTACAGCCAAAAGATGATCACAGTTTTTGGGATTGAGTTTCGCTGGTTTTGTTCGTGGTTCATCTTCTAAATGGAATGTAAAATGGGGACAAGGAATTCATCCTGGGGGTGGTTTTTGCTGAAGTTTGGGCATTAGAAGAGAAAAGCAGGGAAAATGATGATAATGATCATGATGATGATCATGATCATGATGCTGATGGTGATGAAGGTGGCGATGAAGGTGGTGGTGATGATGGTGATGGTGATGATGATGATGATCATCATGATCATGATCATGATGGTGATGATGGTGATGACAGTGATGCTGGTGATGCTGATGAGCATGATTCTGATGTGTGGAAACTGACTCTTTATGGGAAGTGGAAATGGGTGGTTGGGGAGAGGTTGACGCTGCCAATATTGCTAGGTACAGCATCAGGAATCCTGCTGTATTTCAGGAAGCCCTCATGTGTTTGTGTTCACTGGATGCAACCCCTGGATCTTTTATCCCATCTGCACAACACCAAATCTACCACTACCAATCTTGATGATCATCATTGAATCTACAATCCTTAAATCATCATCACCACCACCAGCATATCAGCATCATCATAACCGGTAGTAAACCCTGGCAGTTGCAACCAACCCAATTATAGTGGGGTATCATGGTATCATTGATATCATCCCCAGTTTCCTTGGGGAAAAATCATCAAAAATCAGTTCTAGTGCGATATCAGGACGATATCATCCTCGATTTCGTTGGACATGAAAAATCTGCCATCCGAAAAAATAAGCCCAAAGAATATCCCCAACAGCAACAACAAAAGTGAAGAGTCATCAAATGCTTTTCGCAATCATCAGGAAATTGCCCGCATCTCACAATTCTGCCGCATATATCTCTTCTGATTTCCGCCAATTTGCTTGGAAACACATTGTTCGCAAGTGAACCAAAAAGTAAATTAAACCATTCTTAATAAATATCGTGTTGAAAAACCAAAAAAAATCAAAAAAAACAAAAAACGAACCGCTTTGCATCATTGACATGATTAGCACCGCCATCGGAATGACGTTCACTGGTTCTAAAAGCAAAGAAGTCCCGGCGCGCCGGGTCACATGGATGATTTCCTTAGCTCTTCTCTGTGGAAAATTCTGCTATTTATTTTTCAACATTCTTTCGTTTTTATGCCACGTCATCATGAGAAAAAAATTCCCGGCGCGCCGGGTATGCAAATGTTGCAAGTTCAAGCACGTTTGTATTCGGTTGCACGTTTGGTCTTTGTTTACAACCCTTTTCCATTGTTTCCGAACGGAATGTGTGCCTAGTAGAAGGGATCTTTGTCCATGCTACGGTTGCTGCGAGGTGCTAGC
>BGPT01000607.1:18629-60500 GCA_003297045.1 Symbiodinium sp. clade C Y103 | reverse complement strand
CTTGGGAACCTTGCTTGGGAACCTGTTCTGGGAACCTTGCTTGGGAACCTGTTCTGGGAACCTTGCTTGGGAACCTTGCTTGGGAACCTGCTTGGGAACCTGTTCTGGGAACCTTGCTTGGGAACCTGTTCTGGGAACCTTGCTTGGGAACCTGTTCTGGGAACCTTGCTTGGGAACCTGTTCTGGGAACCTTGCTTGGGAACCTTGCTTGGGAACCTGTTCCTGGGAACCTGGGAACCGCTGAATCAATATTTTGGCTGCTCCGACCTGCTCCGAGACCTTTACTATAGCTGAAGACCCCAAGCTTATGCTGTTGGGGAAAAACGTCAAAACTCCTCGACCCGAAGCCCACTTCAAAACCCCGCACCAGGTGCCCTGGTCTCGGTCCCCTACCACCTCCTCTGGCGATGAACTCCCTGACGCCACCCTCGGTGGCCATCTGAGCTCCGATCTTTGCAACAAAAAATCTGGAGCTTGACTTTTCTTGTCACCTACTGTTGGTGGTTATGGTCGTTACTGCAATAAAATGTTCTATAAATATCGCATTAGATGGCTTGCACATGACAACCCATATACATGACTGGGCATTGGACTTGTGTATCTCAATCTTTAGATGATTCATTTTCCCTCAGTATGGCTCTGACAAACTGTTCCTGGTTTTAGAGAGGTGTTTCTCCAGCAAAACGAGAACAGAAATTAAACCATCCTGGCATCCTCCTTTGACCCCATCTTTCTGGTTAATTTTGCAAACCCCAAGGGTCAGTCAATCTGAAAAGAAATCTACCCAGATATCTTACTCAAAAGGTAAAGTACCCTCCTGTAAACTAACATAGATGTGTCAAACCACCATGTTTAAAGTATCTTCCCAGGGAAACCATGGTTTTCCACATCTTTTTGCATGTTTACCCTAGGGGAACACACGCACACTATGTGGCACCCCCTGGGCTGCCGGTGCCGCAAAGAGCACTAAGACCAGCAGGTTCGGCAGCTCAGCGGACAGTGCTGTGGGTGCAGAGATATACCATGACGGTTGACCTGGACATATATGGTAACATATAGTCTATACATTTGGTTGAGATGTATATCTAGATATAGGGATTTCCTAAAATATGGGTACCCCCAAATCATCCATCTTAATAGGTTTTCCATTAAAAACCATCCATTTTGGGGTACCACCATTTATGGAAACCCTCATATATATACATACCAAATTCGGACGGAAACCAATCAAGATATGCTTCGTTGCCACCCCTCACTGGGTATCATCTCAAAGCAAAAGACTGAGAAACTGACCTCACGGATTCTATCATAAACTTACAAACAGGTTCGTGTTTTTCAATATTTTCTCAAAGCAAAGTAATGTTGATAAAGCCATAGATATCCATCCCCAAATCCAAAAAAAATGAGTGGTATAAACGGGCAATTCATATGGGTGGTTTATGACATTGCTTTACGAACAATGCAGCTGGGTAATAGGATCACTTTGGAACACCGCTCCAGCCATCACTTTGGAACACTGCCATTTTGACATCACTTTGGAACACACTTCCAGCCATCACTTCAGAACACAGCGTATCATATCATGTGGCTAACCATGGAGCAACACATAGAAAAAACACGAACCGAGTCCCGGACCATTCCCAAAGTGGCGAAGACCGATTCAACACCTTGGTGAATGCCCTGAATGCCCCATGGTTTGTTGGTGAATAGAGGCACAAGGTTGTCCCCTATAGTTAACGATTGGATCTATGATAGATATATCTATAAAGCAAGGATAGGTTTATCTATCTTTAAAACCATCTATAATAGATATACCATGTATCTATATGTAGTTACTGGAGTTATAAACAAACTCATAACTGATGGGATGAATAATGTGGTAAACCCAATGCCATAAACCTCCAATTTTAGAGGCTCCATACCAACCACTTCTGGTAGAATTAGGGTTTGTTTACTACAATACAGGTAAATTATCTACCATTGAGCTAGCATGGATAGATCCTCCTTTTTTTGTTGGCATGCATGAGGGGAATATCAGACTGACAGTAAGGCAAGGAATATGCCATTATTCGTTATCGTAAGGGAAATAATATGGCATACTAGCAATAACAAAAAAAATGTACTAATGTCATTATTATCATGAGTACATAAGCCATGAACTGGGGACGTAACCCACAATACCAAAAGGATGTTGTCAGTGGTGCACGGTCTCCCTCCATCTTTGGTTCAGAAAAAATCCATTCAAACCACCCGTGAATCACCAAAACATCCTCTCAAAACCCGAAAAAAATACACAACATACACACCACCCCACTTAGCCAAAAAAAAAACATCTCACCCAAATTTCCCAACTCAATTCTAGTTTTTTGGGGGTTTTATACATTTGAACCATGGCTTCACCATGGCTACCCCACCAGTTGTTGCTTCACCAAGGCGCTAAGCCCCGCCCCATCCGCAGTGGTGGTGGGGTCCACCGGTTCTTCGTCCTCCATGAAGCGATCCACGTACTGCCGCCGTGCGGCGGCTTCCTGGGGGAGATCCGCCGGGAGGTCAAAACTCGGGCGAACATGGCGAAATCACCCGGGAAAAGTGGGAAAACTGTGGAAAATTGAGGAAATTCACCGGGGAAACTGTGGAAAATTGAGGAAATTCACCGGGGAAACTGGGAAAACATTGGAATTTCATGGAGAAACATGATTGGAGAGAATCAAGTGGAGGATGGTTTGACAGCACCGAATGGTGCGGGTTTGAAAAGCGGTGGATTCGATGGATGTTGAAAACGAACAGCAAATGGCACTGAAACCAACCAAAGTATACAAAAGTGCGGATGAAAGCGACAAAGATTCCACAGCAACTTTGGGATGATCTGTGAAGAAATCGGGTGCAAACCAACAAGCGCGGTGTTGATGGCAACGAGGGTGTGGTCTTTGTACAGTTCAACTTGGCACCTTCAAAGTTTGAGTCCGTTGAGTCCTTTTGTCACTCAACTCTCAAATGGATCCAATTGCAACCCATACTAATAGTTGGAGAGTGCATCCCAGGAATCGTAAGTGGGTAATGATCACATGTCATATGAAAAACCCACTTATGTATATATACATATATTGTGATTATACATGTATGTGTTTGTTAAATATGGCTTCTACAAAACACGTTCATTGCTTGGACTTGCCCCTTGCAGGTCCAAGTCCAAATCTCATGAGCAAAAACTGATGCTTTCCCCGTCATTTCAGCCAGCCATTTTTGGGGTAGAACTCCATCACCACCCAACCTGAACGGCCGTGAACCAAGCGCTGCTGGCGCCTGCCAGGGTTGAACGGAAGAAAATGGGGGCTGGGTCGACTCGGTACCCTGAAAAAATGGACTGTTCAAGCGGTTTTGTAGTAACCGCAAAAAAGGTGGAAAAGTAGGATCCCACTAAAATAGTGATAAATTGTCTTTCTTTTTGGGGGTTACTATATACAACCAGCAAACAATGAAAGTGACCATCAATAATCAGCTTTCACCCAAACCAAAACTCGGATGGGTCAAGCACTTCATTTCCAAAATTTGGGGGTATCATGCAAAAAATGTAGAAATCAAATGGCTCAACCAAATTTGAAAGAAACTGAATGGGTTGAGCCGTATCGAACAGTATCTGGCAAATCATCAAAGGCTCAAAACATTAGATGGCTTCAACCTGCCAGGAAGTTGCGGAGTCACTGTGCAATTCAAGAGAGAAGTGACCAAAAAATGGAGTGATTGGGGATAACCCCGCAAAAAGCTGATGGCCCATCTGTGGTCGCCTGCATCTTAAATTTGAGCTTTGCACAAATGGGTTTGGGTCAAAGATAAGGTACCGAAAATGGCAGGGGTTGAATCACCACCACTACCCCAAATTCACAAACCAACTTGTGGGTTTAAAACAAAAAAAAATGGAAAATCATTGGGAAGGACTACAGAAATCGGAAACCAATGAAGATAATGAAGAATCATTGGCCATCCATTTTTTGAAACAGATTGGTCAAAAGGAAAAAAAACACCCATGCGCCATCCATTTGCGGGTTGAATTTTGGCTTTGCCACAAGCTCTTGGAGTTTCCGAGGTGAGCATTGAGGAACCATTCCAACAGTGGGGTGAAGTTTGTGGATGTTCAACCCACTTTGGGATGGAAAATGACCCAAATGTTTGGTTGATGGGATGGTGTATGGCATTGGGTATACCAAATTACCATTTTTTGAGCAGGATCTAGATCTTTGCCTCCATTGATGCCTTGCTTCACCCACTATTTGCCAAGTTGGCAACACAACAGCGCGTCTCAACTTTTCAAAGCTTGCTGGCGGAGCTAAGAATTTGGTATACATTGAGACAGAAGATCCATTTTCCGTGCATGAATCTATAGTACATCGTATATTCAATGATTCATGAATATTCAGTGTAGATTCTGTGCATTGCAGAATCATGGGAAAAGTGCCATTGAGTCGCATTGATGTTTCCCAAGTGATCCACACCCTCAAGTCTTCGAAAACGTACCAAACACATGGGCGACCAATCTTAGATACGAAGCAGAATAGGGATTTCAAAACTCAGCTGGGCCTTCTGTTCCAATCCACTTAAAGTCAAACAGTAGATAAAGAATCAACCCAAAATTGCACACTTGATGAATGTTGTTGAGCCCAACCAAAAAAAAACACACAATGCGGTTCTCCAAACAGTGAAGCAAAACACATGTGCGCACAACAACACTTAATTAAATCGAGGCGGCCATTTCAAAGCACAAGGGTGTTGTACCATCGTTTTCTGCTTGATCTTTGGCTGCACCAACTTCGACTAGAAAGCGCACAATGTCGAGGTGGCCATTTCGAGCGGCAATGCAAAAGGGTGTTATACCATTGTTATCTGCTTTATCTTTGGCTGCACCAACTTCGACTAGAAAGCGCACAATGTCGAGGTGGCCATTCTTAGCTGCAATCCAACAGGGTGTTGCACCAGTGTTATCTGCTTTATCTTTGGCTGCCCCAACTTCGACTAGAAAGCGCACAATGTCGAGGTGGCCATTCTTAGCTGCAATCCAACAGGGTGTTACACCATTGTTACTTGCCTGATCTTTGGCTGCACCAACATCTTTGGCTGCACCAACTTCAACTAGAAAGCGCACAATGTTGAAGTGGCCATTTTCAGCCGCAATCCACAAGGGCATTACACCCCTGTGATCTGCTTTATCTTTGGCTGCACCAATTTCGACTAGAAAGCGCACAATGTCGAGGTGGCCATTCTTAGCTGCAATCCAACAGGGTGTTACACCATTGTTACTTGCCTGATCTTTGGCTGCACCAACATTACACCCCTGTAATCTTTTTGATCTTTGGCTGCACCATGTTCGACCAGAAAGCGCACAATGTCGTGGTGGCCATTTTGAATTGCAATCCGCAATGGTGCGCACGGGGAAAACCCAGGTACATCTGTCTTTGCTCCTGCCTCCAGCAACAGGTTCATGGTTTGAACATTGCCGTGCTCTGCAGCATAAAACAAGGGCGACTTGCCATCTGTGTCTGTCTCATTGGGGTTTCGTGGTTGTTGCAGCAACTGTTCGAGAGCAACCAAGTTGTTCTCCCTAGATGCAGATATCATTTTCTGTGTTTCTTCATCATCAGTTGGCCAGAATTCCAAGACCACCAGCTGGATCTTCAGTGGAGCCGGATCTAGCAGTTCATCATCCTGGATCTCCCTCGAACCATCTTCCACAAAGAATCTTTGCTTGAATCTGGAAATGCCAACCTTGGCTGCCAAGGCTTTCTTCACTGCCTTGGCTCTTTCGCCTTGCAATTCATCTTCAAGGACTGTAAGTGTCTCGCCCGACGTTAGGAAACACACCTCCATGGCTGCAAGTTCCTGGGTGATGAGAACTCACAAATCTATGTGTCTACAAATGGGTCTATGTATGTAGTGTATAGAACATTAGTATATAGTATAATACTACATGCATAATCTATGATGAATATAATGCATAGATACAGGATAAAACAAAATGCCTTTGCAATGACAACCAATGCTACACACTCCACAGTGCGTCTTCATCCTGTCCAGTCTGGACAGTCTCCAACTGCAGCATATGTCACAGGCGTTCATTCCACACGCAACAGCGTGGGATAGGTATGGCTGCGTGATTTGCATAGCATACATGTATATAATATATACTTATGGCTATGGCTCAAAATTATTGACCCTATTATTGCATTTACTATTCAAATGACCATTTTTGGTACCATAATTTTGAGCCATAGCTATATATATATATATAGTGGTAAACCCAATACGAAGTCATCCCCACTAGAGGTTTTATTAGTACTACCCGTTATATCCCCATCCAATCTCATGGCACTATATCCCCCAGTAGCGCGCCTCCGGTAGTCACACATGACTTGCTGGAAAATTCCCAATTTATGTGCATGATATAACATATGAATTTCAATTAAAACGTCCATTTTGTTCGGGGATTTCCCAGCTAGCCATGTTTGATTCTATATCAGGTTGTATTAACCAATTTTGAGCTAATATTCCATTCGTATCCCCATTATATCCCAATTCTATCAACTAGGTTGAAACAGTTTGAAGAAATCCTATGAAATCTTACAAAATCTCATAAAACCCCCATTGATGATGGATAAAAATCAGCCATGATATCCCCTTAAATCCCACTAAGTCAGCCACCAAAAAGAACACTAACACCAAATAGAATCCCATGATATCCGCCTTTTTTGCTGGCAAAATCCCACCATTACTTGTGGGTGCATCCCCGTGAGTAAATTCTCTATGTGACTGGTGATAATCATTCAGAATCATTGATATACCCCATTAAGATACCCCACTCAAATGTCAAGTTGGTTAGTCCAATCCCCTTACATTCTATAACATGGCTGGTGACATCCCCCATGTTTCCATGTTAAACCCACCTGAACTCCCCAAGCAAACTTGCCTGCTGCTACGGCGGACAGGGACATCTGCTCCAGCCCCCCGACCTGCGGCCCGCGGCCTTGATTTCAGGTGGTTTTCATCAGAATTTAATGGGGAAACCAACGAATTTCCCATGGAATGTCATGGCATGGAACTAAGCAACAAGGTTTTACATTATCTATTCCTTGGGGATGGATTCAAGGAATTAGTTTTAGTGAAACAGCCCGTGGTATTTGTTATAGTTTCGGGAGACGACCAACAAGTTGTACATATATATATATATATATGTATATATATATATATGTATATATACCACCATCATTGGGAAGATAAAACAAAAATGAACATTGACCCACTAACAGACCATTCATCAGTCCGTTCACGCAATTAACGGGCAAATGTCCATCCAATCACGGCTGTTCCTATGCAAAATTCTGGTGTGCCAGCGGATTGCTACCCCGGGCGCAGGACTGTACATCAACAGTATGCACTGGATTTGTTGTTGGAAAATCTGCAGAAACCCTGGCTGAATGGGGCTTCCCTTCTTATCCGTTCATAGCTGATTTTATTTTGAAAACTGGCCGATTCCCATTACCGCCTTTGTTCCTGAAAAGGTGTTTCATGCTACCACACAGCCGTAATCCACAGCTCACTTTTCTTCGAAGCGATCAACGTCGAAAATTTCGGAAATGTTGCGACCAGCGCCGGAGTAGGAAGGATCCGTTCCATGATTAAAAATCTCTGGCGGAACTGGATTGGTTTAAGGGAAAATCTACAGAAAACCATGGTTTTTACCATCAAATTTGATTAGTGTTTCGGGGGTTGCACTTTGATTGATGCTTAGAAGAGACCGCATAAAACATTCAAGACCTGTTGATGAGGCCCATGGCAGCCCATCCAATTGTAAAGTCATCGAATTCTCCAGATGACTTCCATGTGATACACCCAAGAGATTCAAACGAGACTCTATGTCATCGACACTGGTCAAACCTAGGATCCAACTGATGTGCCCACTTAGCAACCTATTCCTGAGGTTTTTTGTATTGAAATATTTACAAACAAACAACGTGGAACCTGGAAAAATTCGTGGGTTCCTAAAAGATTCACTAACTAATTGGCTATTTGAAAAAACGTCTCGAGTTGTTCCATAGAACCATGGAACAAATCTCTCCGAACCAACTTTGTGATTCCCGGCGCGTCGGGGCTTTTTTTGGGTCACCCTAAACGAGAGGCAACGGATGGGGATCCCGAAAATTGACAGGATGGATGTGTCTGAAAATTGGGTATACCCCCAAAATAGCAATCTTAAGCAGGCAAATGATGTCAAATTGGACAGCAACTCACATCCTGCTTGGTTTAGCCTCTGGAACTCTAACATGCCTCGGGTGGCAAGGGGTTCTCGGCAAGGGGTTCTCCATTGAAATCTGTACTTTGGGATGATTTTTGCGCTAGAACAAAAACACCTGCGTGTTCCCATTGCCAGGATTGATTGCCAGAGCCAGGCTCAAATTGTTGGATATTGATCAAACTCCCAATTGATACACAAAAAAGATCATGAAATCCTCATATACTTAGACTTAAGCTCTATCTATGTACGTCCTATAGTACCTCAATTTGGATGTGACGTGTTACGTAGCTTACCATACTTCATACAACAAAGCACATGTGCGTATATCTACAGATATGATCGAGACCATACTTGTATAGCTACCAGACAGTACAAACGCCAACAGGGTGAACTGCTGCTTCCACTTTCATCGAGACTGCGCCATTTCATACCTCGGTGTTCCCGGTGATGGTGTGACGACACAAAACTTGGAAGGACAAAAAAATGGCATTGTACGGTAGTATGGTGTATAGTAGTATAGTGAAAGTATAATCAAAATTCATTTGGTGGTGTTGCATGTGTAGTAACTTCTTTTTTGTAGTATAGTATTGTAATATTGCACAAATGTAGATATAATTTTGGTCTAGGACGTTGGGTGCTATAACACTTTAGATCTCTTTATCTTGTGGTCCCTTGAAACAGGTGTTCTTTGGGAGGTGGGATTATCATCTCAAAGTTATATTGATCAAAATCCCAAGGGGAAATCCCGAAGAACATGTTAATAAACTATCACAATCTTTAAACTATTACAGTATCATCTTATATTTCTTTTCTTATTTTGTTTGATCAAAATCTCTATATTAAATCCACACTTTTGTTGCCTAAATCCACAGGCACTTCAGGTTCTGGGAGCCCATGAGCTGAATCTGCGGCAAATTTGGAGGATCTTCCAACAACCTATTTTGGCAGGGTCTATGTTAATTGGAGGGATGGTATGTGTTATTTTTTCAGCCATGTTTGTAGCTTGAATAGGTTACAAGTCCATGTTTTATATATATCTTTGGTATTCCCAATATATCTATAAGTCCATGTTTATACAGTAATTTTTATCCCTGTATTTATCCACGTTATGGAGCTTACATATCCATTTTTAGTTGCCAAATTCACCCCAAGTTGCTGCTTCAATCCTCGTTCCCATTCGCGTTCACCAAGACCACTGGGCGTCCTCCCACTGTGTCCAGAAATGGCTTGGTAAAACTATGAACGGGGTTCGAATGGGAAAACCGTCGATGGGACATTTTAGTTATATAAGAAAGCTGAATTGTGTGACTATTGGTGGATTTACCATAGCGTTGTTTGATGTTATGAAAGCAAAAACGGATCCACCATCCCCATATTTACCATGTTTATGCGTGGGAAACCGTCAAATTGTGGCTGGTTTCTGACATTGCTTTACTAACATTACAATCGAGATTCTCATGATGTCCCTGGCATTTTTGGCTGCTTAGCTTGCTTTGTCCCATTTACAGCGACACATTATTCAATCCTCAAGGATCCAAGGTTAAAGAAGTTCTCATTGAAGAACAACGAACTACGCGTTGACTGGAACTAAACATCAATTTTCAATGGCGATTTCAGGTACCTAAACTTGAACTGTACGATGTAAAGCCATATTTCAGGGATATATTCTCGTACATAGCCCTTGCATCAACCTTATATGTGGTAGGCACCACCAATTTAGGTACCTGAAATGGCCACTGATCAATGGAGACATTACCATCAGGACTGGGTATCCGGGATTGTGAATGTGTCTTCCCCGATTTCGGGGACGTGCATCACGAGTTTTTTGCCGGGAGGTGAACATGGTCGAATCGTGCTGAATAGCAAACTCTGCTGGATCACTCATAATGAACTACTCAAAATAAGCCATGGTTTTTCGGCCGGGTTACCTTCGGCTCCCCACTATCCCCATTCTATCCCTGCCATATGTGTTACCAATATATTTAATATCCCCTGCCAATTCATCCCCAATTCATTAGTTGTCGGTTTTTCCCAATTATAATCCCATTAACAATTGGATTTACCTCCCATTTGTCACTAGTTTTTCCAATTGTTGGTTGAATCTCCCAATTCATCTCATGTTTTTCGCTCCTGACCGTCACCACGCCCTTGCCATTGGCTTCACGACAGCTTGCAGCCACCATACCGCAGTGGTCACCCCTTGGATCCAACGCGTGGACGTGTAGACGTGACGACGTGACGTGACCGTGGTGACCCCCCAAAAAGATGGAGAAAATACCGACGAAAATCGTGGGGAAACATAGATTATCTAGATGTCACTAATGATTTATTGCCAATTGTTTAGTAAGGATATGTTGTTCGTCCCTTTTTCAGTGGGATAATGCGGTATACCGCTCCCCAAATTGCTATTGGAATAAGGAAAATAAGGAAAAGGATGATAAACCATTGGATTCTAGGGTTTTTTTCCCTGAATCTTCAGACAGACCCCATATGAAACTTTGGTGGGTCAGCCATCCAGCCATGTGCCAAGTCACCACAAACAGTCGTCGAAAAAAAGCCTCGCTCGCTCGCACGACCAAGATATCGACATGAAGAACTGTGGATATCTACTTGGGGGTGCATACCACTTAGTAAATGGGTTGTACCCCCAGTTATATATGGAATATATCACCACTTAATATGATGGGTCATAAATATATGGATTGTAAACCACCTACTAAGTGGGATGCACATCCAAGTATAAATCTGCAATTCAGTGTACATAGTTCGATACATAACTGCATGTACGTACGTATGTGTGATGTGATGTGTCAGGTAATGTAATGCAATGTAATGTGATGTAGTGCAATGGAATGGAATGTAACGTAAAGTGATCCAATGTAATGTGATCTAATTTGATGCAATAGTATGTATATTTGGGAATGAATCAAAATTTAAGACCCAGCAAATGGCAGGATTCTGTAAATTTTGGGGAATACTTATTTCTGAATTCGTATGTATGAATCATGTTTTTCACAATCATAATTCACCAATCTGAATCTTGGGGCCATTTGGGATGATTCCCCTATACATTCACCATGATTCCAGTGAGATTGGGAGAACAGTGAGGTCGTGATCAAATTTACCGATGCACGTGGCCTTTTCGAGGGATGACGCATGTAAATATGAGTGGTTCCATAAATGGGGGATCCGAAAAAATGATAAAAATCGATGGTTTATAACTAATGGAAAATCCTCTTCAAACGGACGGTTTAGGGTTGCGCCCATTTTAGGAAACCCCCATATACAGTACATAGATGTATAAGCAATCCTAAAATGCTCAAAAATAGCTCAAAGGTCCCTCCAACTCCGTGGAATTTCCCAGTGGAATTGGCCAATCATATATCAACCAGGCTGGATATGCGCACGGCATCAGCCTTAGGGAATCTGCTGATTCGGAACCGCTGGTTCGATATGACCGAGGGACCAACGGACCTTGCGAACTTTCAATTTTTTAGACAGCACTCGGACTCAAGATTGATATGATACATACTTGTGGATAGATATGCAGTAATCCCCAAAAAGATACAAAAGTAATTTACCACTATATTATCACTATTTTAATCAGATGTTACTTTTCTATCTTTTTGGGGGATTACTATACATAGATAGATACTCTTAGTCTTGCGCATGCAATCATCTTGCACATAACCCTCCCTCGAGCCAAGATGCATTTTGTCAAAGGGCACTCCCGTGGCAGCCTTCTCCACGGAATGGGTCAGGGTGTTGGATCGTGCCGTTTTCGCAGACCCATGAAGTCTCATGTAAAATACCCTACGACAATCAAACATGATTACGAACAATTGATGAAATTACATTCTTTAGGCACAAATCATATTACATACCCCCCGGCAAACAAACATAGCTTTGGAAAATGGCCCATTTGGTTCCATGAATTACCTTTTAAGAATGGTGATTTTCTAATTCGCAAAGCGTTCATCTAGACATTGGGAATGGAGTTGGGATCTGCAACCAAATCATCCCATTTTGGGATCCAACGAAGTTCAATCTGGTTACCCTCTGGTAAACTAACATAGCTATTGAAAATGGCCATTTATAGTGGATTTTCCTATCAAAAATGGTGATTTTCCATAGTTATGTTAGTTTACCAGAGGGTAACCTTTTCAGAACACCTCCTAAAATGACATGTGAGGGAATAGAAAGGATCATATGATCACCAAGAAAATGCAACTGAAAGATTTTAATCGCCAATCAGCCTCTGGTGGTATAGCTAGGCATCCCAGTCTAGTCCAAATCACCAACTAGAAAGAAATCAAGATCCTTTGGTTGGCACTCAAAAGCCTGAAATCTCAACACTGGAACATCAAATGCAGGCATGGGTCCAAAAAGAAAGATGCAGGGATCTATTTTTTGGTAATCCTTTTGTCAAACGACCTTCCAGAGTAGCCCATCTTGCTCCCGACCTTTTTCCCTACTTGGCTGTGCAGTGGAAACTAAGAAGTGGTCAAATAACATGTGTATATATATATATATATATGTATATGTATACATATATACCTATATATATATATATACATGTATATATATATATATATGTATATTCAAATTGTAATCATAGTCATGGGGGGGAACCATCCCAACTTCTGGGAGTTATAATCCTATGTCTAGGACACCCCCATGCCACCAGGGTCCCCATGACCGTAGACCCCCTGCACCCCCTGCAGTCCTTGAGTCGTGGGAAGTGCGTCTGAGCCTTGTTGGAGGACAGCGGCGGTTGTCGACCTCAAGTGCAGCAACACGGCACGGGACGGCGCGGTGCGTCAGATTTCTAAAATGGCATGTACCATCAAGTTATATAGGGCTTATATGGGAATTATGTAGGGCTTGTATGGGACTTTCTGATATTAAACCCTAGATTTCACCAATGTGTCCTGCAAAAATATCGGGACTGGGGCTTATTCTGATGTCCCAGTGCTATTCCCAGTGGGTCCCAGTAGCCACGTTGAAAGGATTGGATTCTTCCGGCCATATCTGGGGTCCAATGGGTTCCAATGCAAAGGCAGTGAGACTACTTGGATGTGCATCCAAGATACTGACTCGATAGTAGCACATATGTACATATCTATATAGATATATACATGTATGTATATATATATATATACATACTCATATAATATCATATACAAAGGAATGTGTTGCACATCTGAACTGGCCCACAGATGATCCTTATCCACATCCCCCAAAACCTAAGATTGCGATGATGTTGTCCCAAAAACCCATGATCTCCGGTGGAACAGTGGCGTTTATCCACCACCAGCCATCCAGTCAAGACACCAATTTGGTTCACATCCTCACCGTTCCAATCTTTCAAAAGCATCTGCCACACCGTGATGCCAGGCAACACCTCCAGCGGTCCCGGCCATGGCCACTGGGAAATCCCCATAAAATTTAGAGTTGGGAATATCATCATCAGACATTTCACCGGGGATATGTATCATTGTTATGTTTGACTACCAGATATTCAGTGTTACATCATCATTTTTGAGTCCATGACGTTCGACTTGGTGGTTGAGCCACCCCCTTGATATGATGGTCATTTTTCGGATCAGCATCCCGACTCCGTGACTACCGCAGGCGGGCACAAACAAAAAAACGTAGGTGGCAAGCTTGGTTTGATTGGGTTGATTGCTTGGTACTTGTTGAAGACAATCAATGCAAATCAAAACCAATGGAAATCATCAAATAATCTTAGTAAAGCAATTTTCAACCAAAAAACACCCATACGTTGATGGTTTATACTGTTATTACCACCCATCTGGTAAAATTGGGGATGGCTGACGACCTTGGGCCCGAAACACCCCCAGTGCGCCTCGAGCATTGACAAAGCCTGCCGTCATTCGAACTCAGCACTAAAAGACATCCAAATGGGTGGAGAATTGGAAATCCCCTTCCATGGGCATAAAATTGCAAATTCGAGAACTCTAGCGACTCTAGCACAGTTTTAAGGATCCATGTAAATGTTGAAAGTGGTACCACCCATGAAATGAAATCCTATTGGGTTACAGTACACGCGTATACTGCAGTACACTACATGCATACAAACATTACAGTCATGTCATGCATTTCATTTCATTACGTTAGACCGCATTGCGTTACATTGCACTACAATTACATTGCATTCTACACATGTGTACATACACTAAAGTGTAATCCATTGCAACATGTTACATTGCACTGCAGCGCGTTGCATTGCATTACGCTACATCAAGTAACATACACACACACAAGTATGTACAAACATCAGGTTACACTATGTTACACTACAATAAATCACATTACAGCACAGCACAATGTGTTTCATTGCATTACATCGCATTACATACATCCCATTGCATGACATCACATCAACAGTACATTCCATTACATTCCATTACATTCCATTGCATTAGGCACGCCCATGCATGCATACGTACATCACTACATACCCCACAAACGCTTCATGCATTCACAAACAGATTTGACAAACATCCGTTCATACATGCAAACATTTATACAAATCGCACATACGTGCATACACTGATATGTACATTCATACAATTATATTTTTACATGCCTATTCATGCATACCATCTACACACATACCACACACTAGAATAGAAGTAACAATATTAGTGACCAGGTGGGAGTTAAACCCCTGGGTGTCGAAACCCTAAACTCCGAACGCAAAGCGACGGGGCAGTTGCAAGTTATACACATAGAAATTCAACATTGAGATCACAGTGGGCATTAACAGTAAAAACCAACAGGGCTTAATATACAAGTGTGACCACAAGCTACGCCCCATGAATGCACCGTATGGCGTCCATGCCCGTCAACCAGGTACATCACTTCCGCGTCCAGAACTGACATGCTCACCCTGCGTTACCAGCTTGGCTGGTAGAGAATCAACGCAGGTGTCTCCACCCCCTGGTAATATACGCATTTATGTGTGTATATATAATTTGATATACTGTATGTATATATATATATATACATATATATATATATATACATTTATATACATTTATGTAAAGAAAAAACAAACAAGAAGTTTTACACATGCCTATACAGGTCTAAGAGCTACACACACATTTACTTTACACAACTTTTCATCACATCACATTGTATTACGTTACACTACATTACGTGCAAACATACATACAGACAGGCATACATACAAACATACCAACATACAACCTATGTACGTGCGTAGGTACATACAGTACGTAGCATTGCATTGAAATCCCTGATGCTACATGACATTGCGTTACGATACATTCCACTACATCAAATGATATTTCATACATACATGCATGCACATGTACAAAATTGCGTTGGCAGCAAGGTGAAAATCTCAAAATACACGGAAGAAGAACAATCGTCACACATACATAGAGTGCATCACATCGCGTTGCATCACATCGCACCACACTTTATCATTTTTAATTTCGAGGGTGGAGTACACAACATTGCAGGTCAGGACAGTTCATGACTGCAAATTGCAATATATACATATCACGACATTGCACAGCAGTAGCACGTTTACAGCACATACACGCAGACAGGCAAACATACATGCGGAAGTGGCACGCATACATATGTACATGCCTTCTATGTACATGCACAAATTTGTCGGCACAAAACTTGAAACAATGGGAACATGTTCATGCATACACACGCAATACTACATTGCATTTCTACTTTGCTGTAGATTACCCTGCATACATTCAAACATACACTGCAGACACACGTATGTACATACGTTATTGCGTTCATGGACTACATGCATGCACACATACATGACATACAGGCGCACTTCGTGACAGTACCCATCCAGCATGCGCCGAGCGATGAACGAGGTGAAAAAACGTGGAAGAAAAAAACATACATGAATGCACACATACACTACGTGACATTTTTTGAGTTTCAAAGGTTTCCACAATAGAGAACGTCTTGGACTGGCCCGCACAACAAACGGCGTCAAATACACAAACAAAACGCATCTTGGCGACATATCCAGAAATTGCCGTTAGCGGTTAACGGCTGTATTGTTTATGTTTATGGCTACATTTTTGCCTGACAAAATCACATTACCAAAAAATGTGCAAGTACGCACACAGACACAGACAAAAACGTAAGAAATGTGTTTGCGTCATCGTTTTTTGTTTATGTTACATACGGTCCAAAAAATGCGTGATTTGCACAAAATAAGGTCTTATTTTTCCTCCAACATCAAAATTGACACAAATATGATGCAAACGCATAAGTAAACAAAACATAAACAATACGCAATCCAATCGCAAAACACATTGATGTTTCACATATGTTTTGCGTACAGTTCACATTCGTTTTCACATATACATATTGCATACACGCTGCACATACACTTCACATACGCATCACATACATTTCACACATGTAAATGTGTATGTTTCATGCATGCTTGGTGCGCAATGCGCAGCCACTTAAGATATGTGGGATTTGATCAAAATTCCTTTATCCCGTAACGGCCACTCTTCACGAATAAAAATGTTACTTTCGCGAGACTCTCGCGATCTCCAAGTATCTTTCGCAGAACCCATGTTGGGCAATGATGCCTCTTGTGAAGATTATGAAGGTTCGCTCATCAAATGCCAAATTACGCCAAAATATCACGGGTCACTTCTTGATAGCCTTGTGAACATGCAGCTAGCATTCTCAGGACAGATTCAGCCTTGCTGAATACTTTTTTTGCAAGGCTTCCTGGACTAACCTCTTCAAAATACACTTTGACCTACGCTCGCTCCTTCGCGGAACTTTCGCGAAAATATCCTTTTCTGCCGACCCCAGCCATCAGCAAGGGTTGCATCAGAGGAAAAAGCTTATATAAAAGCAAACACCAGGGGCCTTGGTGGGCTCTTGCAAGGCCGCGCTTTTGGAAGCTTGGCTGTTGCATTTGGAGCTTGTTTCTTGGGACTTCAGACAGCAGGTCCAAGGGTGTGCTTCAGGACAATGATATTTGGCTGTGGCGAAGCCTTGGAAGCTCGGCTGCTACCTATGAAGGGAAAGGTAAATGTCCGGACCACACAGTGAACTGAACCACCCTTCTCCTGCCGGACCCCCGGGCGACAGGGGGTGGTAGCCCTGTACAAGTTGATCTGCATACAATGATGAAATATAGTGATTCATAATCCTACTTTCGCGAAACTTTCGCGAATAAAAATGTTACTTTCACGAACTTGAAAAAGAAATTACGCGGGCTTCCAACATAACACGAACGGCTTTTGCAAGGACCTTTGATCAAATGCCATTTATGCATGCCCCTCGTCAAGCTCCTATAGACGCAAGCCGTGAAGCCTTCTGTGATTCAGCTAAAACATTACATCACAGTGCGGCACACAACGTTACAGTCCATGACGCGACAATACATTACGTTTCCTGCCTTACATTACGGTGTACAATTTCTCAAGTCTTACAAACCTCACATACGTACACATGCACCTTGCTGGGTGTTGAACAGCCCCTGCTGTTCTGCAAACTTCCAAAGAACATCTTGCACTCATCAACTGACGTTATCTACCACGCCTTGCGCCCGACCTTCTCAGCAAAGGGAGTATCCGCGCTGCTAGCCACCGCTATGCGCATGCCAGGGTACAGACCTGGGAAAAAGAAAGAAGTGAGGGAAGTAAGTGCAAAAGACCTTAGGAAGTGACTGTATGTGCGTGTGTGTGTGTGCGCATGCAATGGCAATGCATACATGTGCACCTGTAGGATCGCATATTCTATCCTTCAAGCTAGGCCCTATGTGCCTTTAGTATACTGAGACGATGAATGCAGCTATGTGTCTATTTAGATCCACTCACTGTATCGTAGACTACTTTTCGATGCTTAGAAAACAAAATGTTCGGCTCTTCGTTGTCTGGAGATAGCTTGGATTACGCAGAAGATGATATTAGGATTTGAAGGCTTAGCTTTTGCAATGCTTTTAGGGCGTTTATTCGCTTTGCAGTCCTGCTCAAATCCCAAATCGGTCCGCAACACCATCTTTCGACCTCACTCAATTCTGAAAAGAATTCTATTTTGAATTTCTTCACAACAATTTGGTTCACAACAATTCTCACATGGCCTCTATAAGATTGGTTTTACGATTTTTTGACAGTCACGCTCCCTTTTCGTCAACCTTGTGTTCCTGCTATGAAAACATTGACGTTGGAAGCTAAAACTCCGCGGTATGAAAACTATGATGTATTGGAAAAGAATAAAAAGAAAACAATAGAGAAGGGAGGAAGTAGAGAAGTGAAGAGAGTAGAGTAGTTAGGAAGTAGAGAAGTGAGAAAGTAGTGAGTGAAGAAAGTAGAGACATGAAAAGTAGGTAAGTCTGAAGTAGAGAAGCGAAGAGCAGGGAAACCTGAAGTAGAGAAGTGACGAGTAGGGAAATCTGAGGAGTAGAGAAACTTCAGACTTCAGACAGCATCAGAATCCCGGTGGCCTGAAACACACGGACAGGGTTATAATCAATCCCTGGCAAAGAAAACATGATATAGGAGCTACACTCTCTCTCTCTCTCTCTGTGTTTTATACCCTCTAGCTTCTTGGGCTTCCATTGCGACGCCAGTTGTTCTTATTCTGATGCCCACGAACTACGATCTGCAATTTGTGATGCGACTGCGGGCCGCAAGCGCAGCAACAACAACAACAACAACAACAACAACAACAACAACAACAACGGCAGTTGCAGGGAATGGTTCAGCAAATCCACATGGTGTGGCCGCACTTGGAACCACCAAGGAACCCAATCTATATTTACAATAGGCCAATTGGGTCACCATGGAGAAGGCCGGCTGCTGCAGTTCGCGCGCGCTTTCAGCCATGTCCTTGCCACATGCTGTTCGCGTGGGCAAAGGAATTTCTTAGCGCTGAAAAAGTTTGCGCCGCCCCTTGCACGCACATCATGCCAGGTGCCAGAAAGCCGCATCAGCCGCGGGCTGCATGCGGCGGTGTGGTCCATCGATGAAATCTCCCGAATACAGATAGACCTGTTTTGGGTATTCTGTTCTGATCCCCCAAAAGGAAATCATGCCACGGGCCTTAACTCATGGCAGTTTTTTTGGAGAGCGGCTCCGCGCCGCGGTTCTCGGGCGTTGCCAGTCCACCGGTTTTTCCTTTAGTCGCATAACTGCACTGTGTCACCGCGCGCATCCGCTGCACAAAACAAGAGGCCGTTGCGCGCCTGGCCACTTTTTGTCACAGCATGCGCCAGGAGCGAGGGCCATGCCGCATGTTTTGCAAGTGCCTCGATGACCAGCTGGTGCCATAGCTCCTCTTGTCGCAGCTCTTCCTTCAGGCCGCTTGCCATTTTTTTTGCTGCGCCGCAAGTTAACAGCACTGCTTGCGAGTTTTGAACCGACGCTGCGCCGTGCGAACCACAATCTTAGATTGCTTATGTAAGCATTGCATCAAAGCACTGGTGCTGATGAGCGAGCGCAGGGCGCATTGTAGATCACAACAAAACACACTTGCATCAAAGAAGCTACGAGATGATGCGCGGCATGCACCGACTCTTGTCATTGCGTTTGTGGGCTCCACCACTGTGCCCGTGAGCTTTCATTCGCTGTATCAAGGCTCTTGGGCCTTCTTTCATCAACAAGCGGTTGCAAAAATGGTTTCACAGCCCACGGCTTCATAGGGTGCACCTGGACCTGACCAAAACCATAGCACAAGGAATGGAACTGCTACCTTTCATTTCCAGCAGGCCACAGCGATGCAATGAAGCACGCACCTAATCGCTTGACGTACCCTGCCACCAGCAGGTAAACACATAGCGCCAGCAATATAATTTTGCCAGATAAACTGCTCATTAAGCCTGGAAAATGGTCTTCCCGGGATCAGCCTCATTGCTGCTCCCGGTGTCAAAGTTGTCAGCCATATCTCGCAGCAAAATACGGGCATGATGCATTGCCCTTTCCCATGATCTCTTGCACCGGAAAGCAGTTGGGTCCGGCAAGATGTTTTCCACCGCATCTTTATCAAGGAAGCCATACTTGAACTTGGTGGATAGCCGGGTCTGGTGCCGCTTAAAGTAACGAAGCAACACGCAAAGGGTCATGTCAGCAGTGACCGGCTGATCTATGTCTTCTTCTTCTTGTTCCCATTCTTCAGCCGTGCTTTCACTGCTTGATGCGGTAGGACATGGAACACTGCAAGACTGCAAGACATTGCGCCCTTTTTTTGAGCCAGCTGCAAACAAGGCTGTGTTGTAAACAAGAGCGATAAGTTCAAAGCTTAAAGGCCACGCCATACTTTTTCTTAATTTCTCTTCTCTGCGCATGTGCACTTGTGTGTGCGTGTCCAATGTAAATGAAGCAAGGGCCTGTTCTGTGTTATTACACAAGCCACAGTTGCTACGACGTTATTCTTTAAGCAGCTGCCTATTTGAACGCGTGAACATAATCATTGCTGGCCTGCACGATATACAACCAACTTCACTTTCGAGGTCTGTCGCAAGCTGGTCAATCCATGGAGACAACCTCCTTGGCCACAGGCGGCGAAGCAACCACAGAAGGCACACTAGGAGCTGGTGTGGCGGTAGGGGCAACCGCGGTCTGCTGGCATTCCCCTTCAATCACCGATGGCCGTTGTAAAAGCCGCAATGCCATGGGGTCATCACTCCCGACGCCATTGACAAAGAAGACCGGAAGTCCCAAAAGCACAGAATTCAACACGGCCAGCATGCGCTGTTCTGCGGCGGCATTTGCCAAGCCCACGTCCACATAGCGAACATAGTCGCGCTTCTCCGGGTTGCTGGTAGGGAGCAAGGTGCAAGGGACACGACAAATCCGCCAAAATGAAATACCAAGGGGTTCAAAAGCTCACGAAATTGTAGGCCCATTCAAAAGTTCATGTTTCTTGGAGGAAAACATGCCTTGGGATTCTCAACAATTTATGTAAATAGTGTTTAGAAGAACAAGAAATGATTGCTTTTCTTCTTGGTCTACTGGTTGGGCTTCAGCGAGTAATTGAGCAATACCACCGTGCAAAAAAGAAATGCTCCAATTGCGGGTGCTCTTCAAGTCAGAACTGAATCTGATTTGTAATGCCAGCAAGAGATTACTATCTCGGATATAAGCTGGCCCAACTTTGTTCAGAAATGTGCTGCGTCCAACAGTGTCATAAAACATGTCTGAATGTTGGGCGTGGATCATTTTCGGCACTGGTAATAAGCGCATATATGCGCCATCCTTTTCACCAAGTCAAAAAAACTCAGCGTAATAGCCACCAATTTCTGGAGGAAAAAATCATAATTTTTGACTGGTTTAGTATGCGTTAAGTATGGGTCTTTTCTGGCTTGAAAATTGGGTTCTCAAAAATTTGGCTTTCTTGGCGGACAAAGTATTGGTCTTTTTAGGTTTTACAGCTTAGGCTGTGTGAAATATCGGTTTTTAAGGTGAGCGCAAAAATTTCAAGTAAAACCCATCGAAGATCCGATGGCAAGGCGATGTTTGATGATTTCCAGCGGAAAATTCGGGTGGTGGGATGTTAATATAAATACTTTCCAGTCAGGTCTTCGGTGATTTGGGTGAGAATGTTATCATCACATGCTATCACTAATTCAAAAAAAGGTCATCACCCAAAGTAAACCCCAACAGGTTACCATAAGCAATGCATGAAAACAAATATACTGCCGATCGCCCATCAACACTCCGAAAGACGAGAAACACCGGGTTGTTTGGCAACATGCATGGAAAAACCACGTTCCGGACCTCTGTTCGCGCGCGCTGATATCTCAGCTGTTGTTTCAGATTTTCAGCCAATCATTGTCATCTGACACTTTCCCAAATTTTTTTGGGATCGCATCCAACCTTGCACATCCTCGCGTGGCGGTACAAAGCCATGGCGGTAGCATCAACTGTGTGTGCAAGTGCAAGAGAAGATCTTACAGCGTAGCATCAAGTGTGTGCGCAAGTGCAAGAGAAGATCTTACAGCGTAGCATCAAGTGTGTGTGCAAGTGCTAGAGAAGATCTTACAGCGTAGCATCAAGTGTGTGTGCAAGTGCTAGAGAAGATCTTACAGCGTAGCATCAAGTGTGTGTGCAAGTGCTAGAGAAGATCTTACAGCTTAGCATCAAGTGTGTGTGTGTGCAAGTGCACGAGAAGATCTTACAGCGTAGCATCAAGTGTGTGTGCAAGTGCTAGAGAAGATCTTACAGCTTAGCATCAAGTGTGTGTGTGTGTGCAAGTGCACGAGAAGATCTTACAGCGTAGCATCAAGTGTGTGTGCAAGTGCTAGAGAAGATCTTACAGCGTAACATCATGTGTGTGTGTGTGCAAGTGCACGAGAAGATCTAACAGCGTAACATCAAGTGTGTGTGTGTGTGCGCAAGTGCAAGAGAAGATCGTACAGCGTTGCATCACCCCCACCCCACAACGCCCCCCACCTCCCCCAACCCCTGTTCTCCACCCCCAAAATAACAACATCATCATGCGGGCACAACTTCTAACTGACGGAAACAACTTCTAACTGACGGGCACAACTTCTACCTGACGGGCACAACTTCTACCTGACGAGCACAACTTCTAAATGACGGGCACAACTTCTACCTGACAGGCACAACTTCTACCTGACAGGCACAACATCTACCTGACGGGCACAACATCTACCTGACGGGCATGACATGTACAAAAAACGACAACACTCCGCGACGCCGTCGTGGGGCGGGTGCCTTAAACAACGACACAAATACCCATAAACAGGAAGCATCACGAAACATTGCCTACAGTGAGCGAAATCAACATAAACACGCAGCTACAGGCAGTCCAACGATGACCGCCGTGCGCGCGGACAGCGGTCCGGAAGGAACAAACAGGCTACCATAGGCAATGCATGAAAACAAATATACTGCCGATCGCCCATCAACACTCCGAAAAGACGAGAAACACCGGGTTGTTTGGCAACATGCATGGAAAAACCAGGTGTCTGAAAAAAAAGCCTACAAATTTTTGGGTCCATGTTGCTGATGGTACTGGCATGACTGAGTGTCACCCGCAACGTCCTGGCTCATGGCCGCCCTGACGCTGCAAATGATGAATGGTGATTATTAATTATTGAAGATGCGCTCATTTATAGTAAGCATTTCTTGACGCAAGTGGCTGGACACACACATAAAATAGATACCTAGCTAGCTATCTGTCTACATCTATCTATCTATCTATCTATCTATCCATCTATCTATCTGCCTATCTAGCTAGTACAAGGACAAAAATGGCAAACCAAGACAAATAAGCAAATGAGCAAGCGCAACATAGATACGTGTTCCAATGTAGATATAATGTCGGAAAAATTGTCGGATAGGTTCATTTGTGTTTGGCAATCTTTTCAAAACCCCGTTGGCACGCGCATCTTTTCGGAAAGGACAAACAAAAAGCCGGAGAGAGGAGTTCATGGAGCCGAGTTGATCGCCCTAAGTTGGAAGAGATGAGTTGGTAGAGAGAAGTTGAGACGGAGAAGTTGGATAGAGAGAAGTTGATAGAGAGAAGTTGATAGAGAGGAGTTGGCGAAGAGGAGTTGATAGAGAGAAGTTAAGATAGAGAAGGTGGGTCGAGACAAGTTGACACAGAGAGTTGAGATAGATAGAGAGACGGGAATAGACGAGGGAGGATGGCAGGAAGAGGAGGAGGAGGAGGAGGGAAAGGCGGTCAGCGAAAAGAAACAGTGATGTTGGGAGCCAAAGATGTATTACATAACCTTGATCGACATTACATTGCATTGCGTTACGTTACCTTGCATACCTTTAAATTCCATGACAATACCGACATACGCAGAGACAAAAAGACATACACTACATTACATCACATCACATTACATTACATTACAGCACATTACACTACATTACACTACATTACACTACATTGCACTACACTACATTACATTACATTACACTACATTACATTACATGACGCTACATTACATTACATTACGCTACATTACACTACATTACGTTACATTCACACACACACATGCATACATACATCCATGCAGGCAGGCATACAGGCTGACTGACTGACAGACAGACAGACTGCCACTAAATGCGTGACATACTGTACATGCGTTACATATATTACAAACAGTTCAAACAATACATACAGTAATTACAAGCATTACATGCATTCCAAGCACTACATGTATTAAGTACAGGAATTACATGCACTCAGACCATACCAACGTTACATGCACTACAGGCAGTACCTTTCATGGCATTGCGTTGTGGTATATTACCACGCCATACCCAGAATACGGTTCCAATCCATACCACCATACCATACCACTGCACTACAGTGCCACCACACCACCACTGCAATACCACTACAATACCACCGCAATACTACTGCAATGCCTGCAATACCATTGCAGTTGTCCCACTACACTACATTTCATTGTATTACACTGATGCATACGTACACACATGCATTCATACATGCTTACACACATACATTCATACTTGCGTTATGTTTTGCTACATTACAGTGCAGCGGGTTGAATTTTATACGTACACACCACATCACATACGATTGCACTGCATCACATCACATCAGATGACAGTGCAGACATACACACATGAAAACATCACAAGACATGAAAGCGAAAACAAACATAAGACAAATGCAAGAAATAGGTTAAACAAACAAAAAAGGTACTCAAAAAATACATGAAAACACTACTCTACGATACATGACGCTACATTACATACATTATACATGACATTAATTACAGGACTTGACATGACCTTGCATTTTACGTTAAGTTACGTTGTCATGACGTTCTCCAAGATTGCATGCATACATACATCTTGTACGTGAGACCATTCCTGAATATGAGTACATCATTGGAACGCTAACCGCTAAACTTCCTACTTTGCTCTCCGAGACTTCCCCCAAAACCTTGCACCAGTCAACAACTCACGTAATCTACCACGCCTTGCGCCCGACTTTCTCGGCAAAGGGAGTATTTGCACTGCTAGCCACCGCTATGCGCATGCCAGGGAACAGACCTTGGAAAAGGAAGGGATAGGTTCGCCGTTAGTAGCTGAAAGATATCCCAAGCTACGTGTGTGTGTGTGTGTATGTGTGTGTGTGTGTATGTGCGTGTGTGTATGTGCGTGTGTGTATGTGCGTGTGTGTGTGTGTGTGTGTGTATATGTGCGTGTGTATATGTGCGTGTGTATCTACCTCCAAAATATTAACATCCAACAAAACGGTTTTTCTTGCCTGCAAACCATGTTTGAATTTTGTTCAAGCTATATAAACCATATGTACATCTAGATAGGTATATATATACATATATATATATATATGTTTTTACTTAAATATATATATATATATATACGCGAGCGTCTTATGTATGCCTTTTCAAAGCTGCGATTTCCTATATATGTTCCGCAAATTTCTGCATATAGGCTCATCCAGGAGGGCATGAAACATGTTACAACAGAGTTTCCCAATCGACCCAACTCACCATCATTTTCTCATTTCCCAACCCCCATCCTCCGGCTGATCTTCCTATCTTGCCTGGGCCTGCTGCTGGTTTGTTTCCTAACAAATTTACCTTTACATTTTTGCTTTTCAAAACCGATTTTGTTTCCATCAGTTTTTCTATTGAAACGTCCACGGGGGTTAAAGCCACACTTTCCGCCAAAACTTACGCGCGCGCAACTAGGAACACATGCTTTATAGTTTGCATTACTCACAACCGGGAAGTTTGCTCGCCGCCTTCCATTTGCCACAATCAGCCGTTGACAAGTTGAGAACGCAATTTTTCCCGCCCTGAGAAACAGGCACGCCTAGAAATCCACTGCAGGGCTATGCCTTTACTAGTAAGTATGGGACAAAATTGGGTACCTTCAGGTGACAAGCATAAACATCATAATGCCTATCAATAGTAGAAACCATAAGAAGAAACAATACAATTTAATATCATCATGATAATAGCCACCAAAACAAAATGAATAACAATAGTACTACCACAAAACAAAAACGAGAACCGCTACTGACACAAAAATGCAAACACACCAAAACAAATATATTCAAAAACGCACTCAATCCACGTTTCCCTCGCCAATTTTGCCCCAACCCCGTCCCTGGCCCCTTTCCCAAGATTGTCTGGCATCTGTCCAGCGGAAAAAACGGTAAAAGCAAACTAAAAGCGAGGGACTTTTCTGCGCAGTGCAGGAAGCTGAATTTTTCTGTTGCAATGGCGCCATACAAAATAATGTTCAATTCTTGGGTGCAAAAACAGAAGTCTCAGCGCAGTCACAAGCACCTGGCCACCTTTTTCACATGCCCCTGTAAGCAGCTACCATCTTCGAAGGTAGCTGGGGCAACTTGGGCCAGTAGTACCAGGGCTCGGGCCCTTTCTTCTTTCTTCCATTCCTCCGCACTACACCCTGCCATAGAATCCCACTTTCAGCCTGCAGCAATAACTCAACCTGATCTCGCAGCGCTTCACAGCCAAGTCTGCTCACTCCCAAGATGTGGACAACCAAATGGCGCCGTGTCCAGTGACCGTTTCTTCCTTACAGTCTAACCCACACATGCCTATGTGTCTGCATTGGGGTTGGTGGGTTCTATCAGGCGACCTTCCAGAAGAAGATAAAAGTTTTCTTTGTAGGCAAGAAATTGTCTTGCCTGATCTATTAGGCATTTACCTCTGTACCTGACAATGGACGCAACCGGTTAAAACCAACACAAGTGCAGTGAATGGCATCACCTGGCAGCCCACCGGAGTTGAGATTGCAGTTGCAACAGCATACATTGTAGCTGATCTCCTCCTCCTCCTGCCTTTCATTTTCCCGATCCTCAGGTCCGGAAAAGTGCAAGTGACATCCTCTGAACAAAACCATCAACGGCTGGCAGCACAGCCATTCGCAAAGCAAATCAAAACAACGTGTTGCAAGCCAGAATCCGCGTGGGCTTGCAGGCGTGCAACCGACCAAGGCCCCGGCACCCCCGCCGACTCGGAGAAGACGAAGGGGAAAACCTTGCTTTGACATGCATGCCTGGAAGTTATCGAAAGGAAGCCCTTGGCTTCCTCACATGATCTTGTGCCTGCGCTGGGTGATACCGCCCTCGCCGAGTGGAGAAACGCTGTCACCACATGCCGTGCAAGAGTGGAGGGGGAAGCCGAGCCACACATACCACTCAAGGGATTGTCGGGTTTGTTTCGCAAGTTTTGTTGCTTATTTTTTACATGTCATGGCTGTCTCCATTTGCTCAAGCGAAAAGGTCGGTGTTGCAAGCCAGAATCCGCGTGGGCTTGCAGGCGTGCAACCGAGCAAGGCCCCGGCACCCCCGCCGACTCGGAAAAGACAAAGGGGAAAACCTTGCTTTGACATGCATGCCTGGAAGTTATCGAAAGGCTTCCTCACATGATCTTGTGGCTGCGCTGGGTGATACCGCCCTCGCCGAGTGGTGAAACGCTGTCCGCCGTAGTGGACAGTGTATCCACCACATGCCGCGCAAGAGTGGAGGGGGAAGCCGAGCCACCCATACCACTCAAGGACCACCGTGGCTCATCTCGGTGTCTTGCAGGCTCTGCTGCCTGGGCTGGTCAACTCATCATCATCCAAAACCCAGCCGCCAGGGCACTCGTGGTCCGGCAATCCAATCGTCCCAGCCGTTTTGATTGTCGGTTTTGTTTCGCAAGTTTTGTTGCTTGTTTCCCTACATGTCGTGGCTTTCCCATTTGCTCAAGCGAAGAGGTCGCATGAAAAGCCGGTGGGAACCGAGATTCTGCCAAATGAACCAACTAGAAAGCGCCACCGGTCTCCAACCATCACTTATCAACAATATCTCATATGTTCGACGTTTTTTTGAACCCCCTAAAAACGATGGTTATACCCCCACTGATTCACTGTTCCAAAACAAGCAGCAGGGGTGTCCAACACAGCCACTTTGATCCACCCAACGCATTTCAACGAGATGCCCTCAGCATGGTTCTGCAAGGCTTTCAGAGCTCCTGCCGCGGCAGGAATGCGCTGCTTGGACTGGGAAGAGATGGCCATCAAGAAAAAAAACAGAAATGTGCCACGGGATTTTTTTTCTGATTGAGATCTACATGATTAAACCATGAATAGGAATATCATAGGAATAGAAGGGGGGGTTTAACCAACGTCATTTGCGACTCAGAATCTATGGTCATTCACAATAATCCCTATGAAACCGGATTGATGACCATCCCAGAATATGGCTAGACAATCCAACTTTGACTATGGCACAGTGATAGGAATGGGTGGTGCCCCAGGTCGGAATGCTAAGTTGGGATCTAGAGAAGAAGACTCGCGAACACCACCTGCCAAGATTCACAAAGGCCCCTTTTTGAGATGCTTGCGTTTTTAGTAAATCTGTGTCGGGTTAAACTGTGGTAAGCGGTGAAAATAATCCTAGTTAGTGTTTGTCCCCTATATTAGTCCGGCTATCTCATGCATTCAATTGGCTTAACAGATATGAGTACTCAGTAGTTGCTCTATCAGTGGGATGATCCTCCAAATAAATTACCATCTTCTTTTTTCATTTTGTATTTGATATCTATATAAAATCTAAATACCAATGATATGCCAATAAATCCCCGTGTTGGTTGATGAAATTTCCCCTTCGATAAAAACGCGCTGAATGATAGTTCACTGACCTGACACAAGTTGATGTTGGGCAGGTCCTTACGCCCGAATCATCCTTTGTCGTAACGTCATGTAGATACATGTGTATATAAATACATACATACATATGTTGCATAGATAGATGGATAGATAGATAGATAGATGGATGGATATATAGATGGCTGGGTAGATGGATGGAGAGATAGACAGATAGACAGATAGATATGTTGGTCATAGCAATGCCCAATGGCTATGGTGCCCTGGTGAACCCCAAATTAGCTTCCATTTTTGGATGTTCATCCCTCAAAAATTGCTCGTTCTAGCCGTATAACCGCCCAATTTGTGCTGGTAAGTCCATCCCCAACCGACTGGATGGGTAGAAACTAATCCTGACTAATCTTTTGCGATTTCAATGGGAATGTATTCTATTCACAAGCAAAAAACAGCAATTTCTTGTATCTAAGATTGGCACATGATACCGTTGCCTAAATTTCACCATAGTTGCAAGGGGGCCATATCCCAACTTATGGGGATCATAACCCGTGGCAATGTCAAATCCCATCCCCAGTCGCCATCCTCGATGCAAGGAGATCTTCTCACTTCCACTCATAACCTCGGAGGAAATCATCTGATGGCCCACTGGCTTTTACGGTAACTGGTACATAACTATAGTCTATCTGTAGTTGATAACTTGGAAGATCACCATTTTATAGCTACGTTACTATAGAAAATGTCACTAGAGTAAATATATAATGATGATATCATTGGCATATCATTGGGGTATAGATTTTGTATACGTATCAAATGCAAAATGAGATTTTTAGGTGGAAAATGTGCTTTGGAGGATCATCCCACTTGTATAGTAACTGGCTGATAACCATAGTTGGTTTACCCACTGAGATGAATGGGATAACCTCACGAATATATAGGACAGTTCTGATCCTACTGTTAGGGTTCTTAACCACCTATTAAGTGGGATGATCTCCAAATGCGCAGAATAACCCCTCAAAAGATGCCGAAAAGTATTTCCTGGATGGTAGTTCGATGGTGTCTTCTCCACAATTGACAGGCTTGGAATCTTTAGGCATCTTTTTTGGGATTGCTACAGTTGATGTTGGATTTCGAACTACCCTCCGGTAATCAAACCTGGGTTTGTAGCTGGGAAAATCATCTATAAATTGTGCTTTTCATGTGTTTTTTTTCCCATTGCCAAGTTTGATTACCGGAGGGTAGTTGATGTCGGATTTCGAACTAATGTTGAAATTGCTGGATCTTTTAAGCTGGATGTTGGATTTGTCAGTAAATAAACTGTGTTCTGTTCAACCCATAACTCGTTGTCCCATCAGCGCTGGGCCTCCATACCCCTCGAACTCCCTCTCCCCGGCCGAGCAAATCACCTGGCAAATCGCATGGGAAGAATTGAGGAGGAAGAACAACGGGGAATTACTAGTGAGTAGTAAAAATAGTCGTTATATAACCATAGTTATAGGGTTTATATCCCAATCATTCCCAATCTATGGGGTTCAGAACTAATCTATGAATTGACCATTGACAATGAGTCGCAATGATTGCGAATCATTAGTAGTTTGTTTGATCCCATGTAACTAACTCACTACCCAACTAACCAACCAAGCATCAAACAAACCAACCAGCTAACCAACCAACCAACGAATCAACTGATAGTAGAAATAATGATCGAAAATGATTGATGATAAGTATTGGTGGTTGATAATGATGAGCCATGATTAACAATGATTCAGAATGATGGATACTGACAATAAGGATCGATGATGATTAGACGTGATGGGTCATAGCGATTGACAACAATTAGAAACAATCATTGCTAATGATTGATAGATGGTGACCATGAATAGTTTTCCATTCACTATAACATACCTATGCAGCCTATGCACTATACCAAATCGGCTTGTTTAGCACCTGAGAATCCTAGAAGGTGGTACCCCATACTTTCCTCAGTTGGTTTATAACTAGCTTAATTGTTGAATTTACGGTACCTACAAGGAATTCGTTCATGGGGTGAAGATAAACTAATAAACATCACTTGGATGATAAAATCCTTCACCAAATTTCATGATCCATCCCCCTTGCTTCAGCATGACAAACATGGTCAACTCCTAGAAAATCCCATTTTCACTGGTTCAATCCCATTTTTCATGGTCAAATTTCCTATGTTTTTCCAGGAATTTCCTGGCATCCCATGGTCATCACCCTGAAAATAGACCTGCCTCTGACCGCATCCTGAGGGCCCGGAATTTCCTCCATCTCGAACATCTCCTGATGGACACTAAACGACAAGGTGAGAACCCTACATAACTAAACCGAAGCAAATAACTGTGATATGATCTTAACCAGGGTTTATGGGGGATGATATGATACAACTATAGTTCATAAGGTTTACCAACTTAAAAACCGGGGGGGCTTCACCTTGAAGGATTCACAATCAACAAGAATGGGGGATGAATGTGGCTGATTGAATTTTGGTTGTAACTGATCGTGGCAGAGTTAAGTAGATCAATAATCAATCAAAACTGAGGATACAAATAATCAATATACTATATATACATATATATATATATATACTATATATATAGTTTTCACTGATTTGTTGAGGGACCAAAATTGACCAAGGATTTTGTTTTTTGACCTCCAATGCATGATGGTTCACCAGCCTGAAACCTGAAGGATGTGTGGTCGCTGCAAAAAATTGGCGAAACGCTTTGCACGGGCTAAAAAATAGGGCATTACAAGCCAAGCGGTCAACATATGAATTGATGATTTGATATCATTTTGTTATTATGACTCAATTACTGGACGCAATCTCTCACGGTATTTTTTTTACAACAATTCGTCTGATTCGTGTGCGCCGATGGATGTCTGTCGGTTAGTGTGGTTTTCACAAAATTATTGGAGCTTGCAACATCCAAACAAACCAAAAAATTGTCCAAAGAAAACAAGTGGGTTTCAAAATGGGGTTCCAATGGACAATATATTTGGTTATTTGTTTGGAATCAACAATCCATTTGCCGGTGGTCAATGACATTCTCGACCTGGGACATAAGGGATTTAGCCGCCTCCCCTGGGACTGATTTTTTGCTGTCAAAAAGTGCCACTCTGGACAACTGCTACCCGACCAAGAAAAATAATTGGCACATTCACGGACAAACCACTTTTGCGAGACCGTAAGATACCATCCCCCCAAACTAAAAACAAAACCAGCTTGACGAGACCCGCCTACCCGATCCATTCCCCAACTAAATGCCTCACTTTCCCAACAATATTCCCATCAAATGGCTTGCTGCTTGGAAACTCATCCCATTCAGTACGTGGTTCAAAGCCCTAAGCAATAGGTCCCCTAAATGGGGTTAGGCCAAATAGAACTCGGTTTTAAACGTGGCTACAAGTAGTACCCGAGCAAGCCGAGGGTGGAAGTTTCAAAAATGAAAAACTTGTAAACGCTAAAAGCAGAATGTGCCTACAGGTTGTCACGCGACCCCAGGCACGTTGCAGAAACAATTTCTCTCAATCATCTGACGTCTCAGTCATCTGATAGCTCTTGCAATCTCATCTCTTTCCGTTGCCCCAAGCCCCAAATTTTTACATCCACTTGATGTTTGGTGCGGCGGTGCGTTGCGACGTATACTTGCCCAAACTCAACGGCACCAAGTGGCTTCCGACATCACTAGCTTGAGATTTCCTTCTCGCCTCATCAAGAAGAATGTCATGTCGCATGCCCACAAACCGTCAGTATGCTATACTGCTACACTATGTTGAACAACCATACGCTGACTGCCAAAACGAAGCAAAAATCAATTCGCAATCCGGCTCCATGGCCAGCAACATGTATATTCTGTTTCAGAAAGTTAGAGACCCAAGCCTACCTGGGCGCCAGCTTTGTTTTGACATCGGAAGCACATTGTGAAACCCAGGAGCGGACCCAGGCAGAGCACCATAAATTGCAACCAAATACGCAGCAATATGTTTATATTCCAATATGCATTTACAAATAACGAACTAGATCCATCTTTTTCCATCCTGCCAGGTGAGGGCCTCTACATTTTCGCAAAGGTGCCATTTCTTCTCTCCTCTTCTTCTTCCTCCTCGTATCCCTTCTGCCCGCTCCAAATTCTTGAAATACAGAATTTGGGAGGCCAAAGCTGCCAAAAGCTCTTCAAGCTCATTTTTCAAAGCCGCCATGAATAATGAAGACAGTGAGGGCGGGCCTGCAGCTAGCTCCAAACCAGCGGGAGTGGGCAGAACGGCCCTGCCATTGCCTGAAGGCAACGACGGCGCATGTTGCATGTGTGCATGTTGCTTGCATTGAGAACGCGGTATATCGCCCACACAGCCATCCTCGCCTGCAGCCAGCGCGGCATCAAGCACGTCTTCCTCGGTGTCGTCACCATCCCAGTCTGCTAAAATGGTGCGTTTTGAAGCTGGGGGTCTCTTATCACCGGTGCTTGCAAGCCCAGGCGGTTGCTGCGTCATCATTCCCTTGGTCTGGTTTGGGCTCAGCTCCCTGATGGCCTGGCCAGCGACACCGCAAGGGAAACACGTCGAAACCAAGTTATTTTTGCACGTTCTGCATCTCAATGCTTCGAATATTCGATATGCGCATGTGCCGTAACTGTTTCAATCCAATGGCCAAGCCTGAGGGCTGCTTTCCAACCTCTTCAGGATATATGAAGATGCCGCTGTCGGCGGGGGCAAAGTTCCTCTGCAGCCTGCGCAATTCAAGTGAAAAAGCATGGTGGGCATGGGGTCAACCATCCAAATCACAGGGCCGAGCCTCAACGCCTTGGCGACAAAAGAAGTCATACACCTTGACCCGCTTCCTGTTGCAGTAGAAGCGGTCCCGCCGCATAATTGCGGTCAAGGTGCGGCGCCCAATCCTGGCCACAGCAGACTTATCTTTTGCAACTGGGTCAACCCGTGCGCAACAAGCACGAAACTGAAGCCTAGCAGCCTGTAACATAAACTGTTTCAACCTTGTGTTTGTCACGTTGCCCCTTCAGTCCTGCCCCTTGCTGTCTTCGCAGGTTGCAAGCCAACTCGCGGCGCTGGGTTTGCGCATCTTGCGTGGTATCGCACAGCGCCTCCAAAAAAACTTTGTCGAAAACGATTTTCCTCGGCGGCGGCTGGCGATGTAGCAGTACGGTCCATCAACTAGTGCTGCGTGTTTTGATTTGCACAGCGCATTGAAGCGTGTGTAACAGTTCTGCAACCATGCTTATGCCCTGATTGTTGGTTTGTCTTGTCTGTTGCAACGTTTGCTCGTCGTATTTGGCCTTGGCTTGCCAGCAAGCATTTCACAGATTAGGCCCTGGCAGCAAAGCCGGCTTCTGCTTCTTGTCCTGCTTCGGGGTTGTGCTGGTCCTGAGAAGATTGCTTTGACACCATCCACAAGCCACTAGTGACGGGCTGGAAAAGCCGGCAACTAAGGTTGGGCGGCAGCGGTGTCGTGTTGCCGTTCAAGGCATGGGCGCGGCGGTTCATTTCCTGACGTTTTCTGTTTATGCCGTCTTCGAGTTTGAAGGACCAGGACTTATGACCCAATATAAGCCCATCAAGTCATCAACTGCAATGCACTTGTTGGGCATGGCAGGAAAAACATGTCCACATCGAACCTTCCAAAGGAAAACTCAAAAGGATGCTTCACATGGGACTGAGGTGCCTCCCCGTCCTCCTGGGAACATTGGCCCTCTTCCTCCTCCTGCATTGATTCACCTTGCTCTCTCTCTTTCTCTCTCTCTTTCTCTCTCTCTCTCTCTCTCTCTCTCTCTCTCTCTCTCGCTCCCTCTCTAGCCCCCCCCGCTCTCTCTCTCTCTCTCTCTCTCACTCTCTCTCTCTCTCTCTCTCTCTCTCCCTCCCCAACTCCAGATAAAAAAATCAATTCCCTTGCGCAAAGAACGTAATATGTTGCCATGAATCCCCATATTCATAGACTTTAGCTCACAGAATTCAACATATCAATGAGGCCGGAAAAAAGTTGCTCTGTCGCTTGCTGCTCGCCTAGTCGGGTGAAACAAACCCTGGTTACACCGTGTCCCGCAGTTGTGCGAAGACGGACGTGAGAGAGAGATCCGCCAAAGCAACGGCAGAGATGGTAAACCTGACTGGGCCGCAAAATACAACCAACATAACCCTTCACCAATACGTTGTAATGGTAACAACAGTTTCGTACACATGAAGGAAGACGTGCACGTACCTCTGAATCCAAAAAAACTCACAAGACAAAAGGCCATGCTTATTATGTTGCCACATCTTACGTGATTCCCAAGCCCAGAACTCTGTGTCGTGTATCGACCAGGATGTCAACGACTGGTTGCACCGTGCTAGCTCCGACACAAAATGCGGGTGCGCCGCCCCAAACGAATGCAAAAGCCCCACTGAGGTTAAGCTATTATTGTCACCAACGCGGCCAAAAAAAACAAACACAACAACTCTAAACCTGCGTCTTGGAACAAGAGGCCAGAGGTCCGAAGGGGGTCTTGCGTCCATCGATCATGCATCCACATCCTACGATCAAAGGACTGCTGCTCGCACTGCGCCGCTGAAGGAAAACAAAAGATCACGGTTGACCTGGCGAAGTTCGCTTGCTGCGAATTCAATTTTAGCTGGACAACAGCATCGTGAGGACCGGCCTGATAGGCCGCAAATTTCAGGGAGACCGTGTCTAGCCACACGAACGCAGAACCAGCCCTCACCTCCCAGGGAACATGCGCGCGAAGCAAAAGCGAAAAGAACCCTGTACCACGCACCTGCCGCACAAACTGCTTGAGAAGGAACTCACCACGCTCCGCTGTGTCAGTATGCGCGACACGTCCATGTGGCCTCTGCGATCAACAACACCAAGGGACACAGCACACAACAACCGCAACAACCTGCCTGTCCATGAGAAACATGTAAACATGCAGTACATTAGAAATATAGGAACATGCAGTAGGGTTGGGTGTTTAAATTGCTATTAGCATCATCTCGCATCCACTCGGCACAGTAAAACTAAAACCCGACAAGCCTGTAGCTGTCCGCCATCGGCATTGACAGACACACTCGCCGCACCGTGCTTCACAACTTCTGCATGTTCAAAGTGTCCCACCCTACACGTGACCGAGAGCCGTAGTAGTGAAGCAACGCGTCATATCGAACCTGCCAAACCCAACCAACAAAAAGATAGATTTCAGACACGTCTCGGAAGGAAAACCCTGGAAACAAACAAAGGCGCCTGAGAAGCGCAAATGAACCTGAGGAGAAAGAGGCTCAACAATTCCTTCTGCAAAGACCCCCAGAATCGCTGCATGATTCGCAAAGTGCAATCCATGGCCCTGAAAAGATTGCAACACTTCTTGCGCAACAACGTGTGGACCATCCAATCCTCACAGCCCAGTTTACGTTGCCTGAGTTGCTTGGGGAAATAGAACTAAACAAAATCAAGATGGTGATCAACAGGTGAAAAGCATGACACAAACAAGCGGTCGCGAAAAAAAAACACCACTAACCAACAAAGCAAAGAGACAATGCATGAAGTCCGTGGGCGCCAGCACGTCCGTGCGCGATGTTCCACGCAATGCGCAAGCGTAGGCAGGCCAGATTGTAGAACGCAACGGCCCACCCTGCACTTACAACACGAGCAGACCTCAATTCTTGCGATGGATACGGAAGGAAAAAAAGTAGCAGTAGCAGAGACAAAACCACTGGAAATGCAACCAAAAGACATAAACCACTTGTTCGCGACAGGCGGCAATTGCAGGGAACGAATTTGGGCATTACTAATTAATTTGGCGTGCACATCAAGAAAATCTGAAGGAAAAACCCTTTTCTTCAAAAAACGGTAGCTTGCTTTACCCCAGAATTGCGCAAGCAGATGTTTCAATCTGTGATCTTTTTATGTACACGGAGAGTTCGCACAGCCTTACGCGCCGCATCCCTCTTAGCGTTGGACGACTTGCTCATGGCGGCAACGAGAAGCGCCGCAGTGAATGAAAGTTGCTTGCTCTTGAATTAAGTATGTGAAGCAAAACCTGGGCATTCAACATACAAACTGTTGCGTGCAACAAGGATGTACACATGCTGTGTTTGGTCGCGGATAACTTGGCGCGAAGTGTTATGATACAATGCAATCTTGCAACAAGGACGCCGGGAACACAGCCAAAACAGGCTAACACTGAAGCACTGTCTGAACGAATAGCTGAAATGGAGTTCACGAGTCTTTGCGGCTCACAGCTTGAACAGCAACCGTTCTCTAGACAGCCTGTGTTTGAACATGGCCTGCACAAAATTCCGCTGCCAGCACTGGTAACAGAACCGTCACGTGATGCCTTTTGTGTTTCTGCCGGAATATTTCACACAGCAACAACTTAAACAACCCCCCCTCACCCCAAGCAGCGACATGACTAACACGCACATGAGGCATGAGCTATTTGAAGTTGACACTTTTCTTCGGACCACCTAACCAAAACCACCGGAAAATAATAGGAATTATCTATTCAGACAAAGGACCGCGGAAACACTTCGTTGTTTCATGTTGTTCGTATATTGCTTACGACAACCATCTGTCCTCCCAGCGGTTTCCTTTTCGGACGACCATGTTCTACTATTTCTAGAACTCGTACCACAAGAAGACCAACAACAACAGCAACAACAACGACGACGACGACGACGACGACGACAAGAACAACAACAACAACAACAACAACTACTACTACTACTACTACTACTACTACGACGACGACGACGACGACGACGACGACTACGACTACGACTACGACTACGACTACGACAACGACTACGACAACGACTACTACTACTACTACTACTACTACGACTACTACGACTACTACGACTACTACGACTACTACTGCAATGGCCGTTTCTGGTTTTGGAAGTTGTATGTACTTGTAAGTTATCTGTAAGTAGGTTGTAACCTTCTGCAACCCTTCTGTAAGTCTGCTNCTGCTAAGTTCGACAAGTTCAAGTTCTACTTAGAGAATTTGCAATTACTTGAATCTATTTGTATTTACTTATAAGTTTTCTAAGTTTTTCTAAGTTTTTCTAAGTTTTTGGAGCGCGCGTTGCTGTTCCGAAAAAACTGCAAACTCAAAAACTTATAAAACTTAGAAAAACTTAGCGACAGGCANTTTTCTAAGTTTTTCTAAGTTTTTGGAGCGCGCGTTGCTGTTCCGAAAAAACTGCAAACTCAAAAACTTATAAAACTTAGAAAAACTTAGCGACAGGCATGCTTTTTTTGGTGTCTGCTTGGAAAACCAGCTTTCCGATGCTGTTTTTTTCGTCCGCGGCTCAATGGGCCGCGGAAACGTTTTCTGAAGTCCCACATACCGTTCGCATTTTCGCAAGCGGCTCGCTGGGCCGCTTGACTGGTAGATATGTTGATGCGTGCAGCGGCTTTAAATATAGGTCGCTTGAAACGGCGGCTTACACGTGCCGCTGCTGCTATATGTTTAAGTGTTTGTTTTTTGTTGTTATATTTTGGCCCAGGAAGGTGCAGGCCATTATAACATGTCTTCGAATTTGAAGGCTCGTTTAGAAGCCTTATCCACTTATTTGAAGCAATGTGAGAATGAAGCCAACTTTGAAGAGTTGAGGAAGCAGCAGTTTGACCTTTTGCTGACTTCCTTGGGAACACATCTTTGGTTCAGGTCGTGCAAGACAAGGTGCTGGCGGGGCAGCAGCAAACCTCTGTCGGAGGCCGGCAATTAGGCCAAGATTTTACTTCTTTGCTTCACTACCTCCGAGCCGAAGATTGGAAGAGACTCATGGACCCCACTTTGCAATCGCAAGCGTTGAGTCTGCACCTGACAGAGCTTGTGACCCACCTGAGCAAATTGACGCTACGTTCCGCTTCGGAGGAAACTTGGGGGGTTATCACCGCCTTATTGCTGCTGCATGATGAAGCTCGCTTCAATGATCCAATTCAACTCAGGAGTTCTTTTTTGTCAACAAAGACCAAGGGCAAGGCAGTGCTGAACCGTTTCAAGAAGGAGGANTGATGAAGCTCGCTTCAATGATCCAATTCAACTCAGGAGTTCTTTTTTGTCAACAAAGACCAAGGGCAAGGCAGTGCTGAACCGTTTCAAGAAGGAGGATCTCCTAGGTCCCATGATTCGAGTACTTCCTGCGGATCCTAATGTGTTGGACCGAGAGCTTTTCCGCAAAGTTTTTGGCGACGGAGGTCCAGCCCCAGTGCCTGCGCAGANCAATCTGCAGACATTCTTGGTCAACGCCGACGTCGTCCCACTTCGTGACTAGATTCTATTATTATAATTTGTCGAAGATGTTGTTTTCTTGTAGTTTGTGCTTTTCTGAGTCTGGCATCGTCGGAAAAACAAATGAGGAAGCAATTCTGCATCCTTGACATTGGCTTTGCGCAACCAGCAGTATCAACAGGCACTCTCTGTGTGGTCAGCCCCAAACATGGCTTATATGAATCAGATGCGGCAGATGGCTCCANGCGCAACCAGCAGTATCAACAGGCACTCTCTGTGTGGTCAGCCCCAAACATGGCTTATATGAATCAGATGCGGCAGATGGCTCCAACTGGAGGACTCTATAGGGAAGCACGGTTTTTGTTGTCTTTTCAAGGGAAACCATTGGAAACCATTGGATGTTGTTGTTCCCCCTCCTTGTTTTTGATTTGCAGGACCAATGGTGGATTTTTCCAGGCGTTCGCATGCGCCACTGCAGCTGACTTTCTTCGATCNTGGATGTTGTTGTTCCCCCTCCTTGTTTTTGATTTGCAGGACCAATGGTGGATTTTTCCAGGCGTTCGCATGCGCCACTGCAGCTGACTTTCTTCGATCGAGGCCAAGAATCTAATGGTGGCTGCCGCTGCGCCTCTGCTGGCGTTGCCTCCTCCTCCAGTGGAGCCTGCCCAGCCCAGTGCTCTGGAGACAAAGCAGGAGTTAGCCATTGACAAAGGTNGCTGCCGCTGCGCCTCTGCTGGCGTTGCCTCCTCCTCCAGTGGAGCCTGCCCAGCCCAGTGCTCTGGAGACAAAGCAGGAGTTAGCCATTGACAAAGGTGCCAATGATGCGAAGCGATGTGATACCGCAGTGGTGGTTCCTACTTCGATGCCGGAACCTGCAGAGACCAGCACGGCCTTGGAAGCTGGTGGCCCAGTCGAATTTCCCAAAAAAGAGGTTGAGAAAATTGAAGAAGCCCCAGCGAAAGGTGCAGCTGAAAAGCTCCAACCTCAAGCTGCAGTTGCTAGGTTGCAAGATGCTTTGGTGAAGAGACAAGAGGGTGGAAAAGCTGATGATCAGCCTGCAACCAAAACAANAAAAGCTCCAACCTCAAGCTGCAGTTGCTAGGTTGCAAGATGCTTTGGTGAAGAGACAAGAGGGTGGAAAAGCTGATGATCAGCCTGCAACCAAAACAAGCAAAATGAAAAGACCTGCTTCGGCTGCCTCGGCCCCGCTTGAAAAGAAACAAGGACCGCCTATGAAGAAGCCAGCTTCCAAAAAAGCTCGGAAGGCAGAGGAGCAATGTCGGATTCCAAAGGGAAATGGAAAACCAATTCCATCGAAGAGCAAGAGAATCAAGATGATGCCGCATGGTTGCACNAGCTCGGAAGGCAGAGGAGCAATGTCGGATTCCAAAGGGAAATGGAAAACCAATTCCATCGAAGAGCAAGAGAATCAAGATGATGCCGCATGGTTGCACCAGCTGCAGATCTGTTGCAGGATGCACTCCATCCTGTTGGAAAAAAAAGGGATGGGTGGACCTTTAGATGTGTAAAGAACGGAAATTTCGTATATTCAGATTTTGGCCGCAGCTTTGGGGAAAAAATGTGCTGCCGGGTGGAAATGGATTTGTTTAGCGGATCTTGTTTGTCCGCTACTGAAGAAAACTGCATGTCTCTGTTGCAGTGGTATGAAGCATTTGAATTCTTGAAGCATTTGAATACTTGAATACGACTGGGTCCAATGATTTGGTTGAAGGCCACTGGCTCAAGAAGTAATATCTCTGAAAACTNGTTGTCGCCATCTAATGGCATCGCTGCTGCTGGAGCAGCCTAAGATCACTGTAGAGGAACTCCAGCTGTATCTGATGGACTTGCGTTATCTGATTGGTGATTTCGATGATGGTTTGCGTGAAAACATGCGAACTCTGCGTCAAGTTTTGATGAAGATGCAGCTTGTGTATGCCGACTGTTTGAAGCGGGCGTCTGCCNCGTGAAAACATGCGAACTCTGCGTCAAGTTTTGATGAAGATGCAGCTTGTGTATGCCGACTGTTTGAAGCGGGCGTCTGCCTTGGCAATTGCAATTTCCAGCTTGGATGTTTTCCTCCAGCATCTTGAGGGTCAACCTTTGCGAGAGGTGGATTTCAAGAAGGCTTTGGTGTATGATGAGCAACTGGACTTGATACCCATGGCTTTCAAAGTCAATGTACTGCTCACAGGCGACGCAAATGTCTACGAAACCATTACCATTGTCAAGAAGGCTATGGATGTGGTGGAAGTCTTGCTGAAACCTCAGGAAAGAATAGGCGCTGGCTTTTCTGGTGCTTACTGTGTCCTAAGTGACACATGGAGCCAGCTTATGATGCTGACTTACTATGACGCGAATAGATAGATGACNAAGAATAGGCGCTGGCTTTTCTGGTGCTTACTGTGTCCTAAGTGACACATGGAGCCAGCTTATGATGCTGACTTACTATGACGCGAATAGATAGATGACCGCCGACCAAAACTGGGAGATGCATAATTTGAGGAGAAAAAAGATGAGAAAAGCAGCTAGCAAGGAACCCACTGTGGCGGCTTTGTCGCCTTTCTGGGACAGCATTTCTCTTGGTAGTTTAGCGGAGCAGTGCTCCGCTTTTCTTGGTGGCGGTATAGGACCGCTGCGCAGCGGCCTTGCCGCTTTGTTGTATGCGGAAGAAGGTGTCCGCAGT